>CM065053.1:144433641-144988641 GCA_032883995.1 Coronaproctus castanopsis
TGAAATTATACGCTTTCATTAATCTAATGCGTACGTTGGTAGAGAAAATAATTAAATAGACGCGCTTTGGAAATCTTTTCGTTCACCTTGAATCGATATTTTCACTAAATTAATCCGATCCATTAACAAAAAAAAAAACATGAAAAAAATAAAAAAGAAAAAATGCCGGTTTATACGTTTTAACCTTTTCGCTTTAATTTCATTAATCACATTACGTTTGTCGTACACAATCACGTTACAAGCAGGGTTTCTCGGAGTGTGGGTGTTCGTTTAATCGAACAGATTATATTAATCAATTCAAATCGAATCAAATTTATTTCAATTTTAATAATACAATACACCAATACATATTAAAAAAAAGTAATAAAAGAAGGAAAATATAAAATAACGACTATTACAAATAGAAAATAAATCAAAATAAAAAAATTGATAAATGTTACAATTTGTATTATTTATACTAAAGGTTGTTCATTTATTTCTTCATATATATATAATGTAGATGTATCGGAGAGTTGTGATTTTATGAATTAATAAAACAAAATAAGAATAAATTGAATCACTATAACAATTTTTTATTGCTTTTCGAGAACTACGCCATTATCAAGCACATACAATAAATATGACACACGAACTAACTGTGATATTTATATAACAACTTACATATTTGATATACATTTAACTAGCCAGATGTAATTTACTATAACAATTTATTTTTACAATAACATTTACTTATAAAAAATCACTACATTCCACATTGTATAAAAAATTAAAAAAAAAAAAATTTACTTATAAGACTGATTTTAAAATTGATTTTCCATCAAAATTGATCATATTATTTAATAAAATTGTTAATATTTCTACGTTTTACAATTTGAAATTTTTCTAACAATTTTCTTTTTATCAGTTTATGTTCTATGTGTAAAATTTTTACATTATCTGTAATGTTTTTCTATACTACAGTACTCGCTATAAAGGGACTTTTTTATTTTTTTTATGCGAAGGAAAGTGTTTTCTTAGTCTATTATTTATTTGTCGCCACGTTTCACCTATATAAAACTTATTACATTTTGAGCAGTTTATTCCGTATACTTCAAATTTCTATAATATTTCATTCTCTTCTATTTTATCGTTGCAAATTGATTTAAATAATGTTTTATTATTATTTATCGCTTTCGTAATATCGTACTTTTTAAATTATCTTTTTCTTTTTTATTTTGTTCACGATTGCTATCGTTTAGTTTGTTCCATAATTGATCTACTATATTCGGTTATATTTAATTTGCTACGGCTATTTGCTTAATAATATTCTTTTCTTTATTAATTCGAATTAGTCGGAATTAATATTTTTATAATTTTTGTTTAAAATATAGGAAAATATATTCCTACGATCTCCCGCGTGAAAACTTTAAAAAAAAAAAAGTAAGTCAATATGTAAAGCAGATATATGGCTGGGTTAAACAAAATATATCGCATGCAGAATATGCTGAAATAAACGAATCATTTATTATCACATATAGTGAAATAGTAGCAATAATCGCAATAGATGATTTATATTCGATGGTTTCACATAATAAAACAACAAATTCATTCTTAACAATTTTGTAAAAAAAAAACGCGCGCAATTAAATAATGGTTACAATGTTTTATCAGATTGAGTACTTGTAAGAATGAATAAACAAATGGTGTATTCTCAATAAAATAAGAAAACGCAAATAAACGTAAGCGTTTAAAATATATGTGTGAAATATTTTAAAACAATTTATACATAAACCGACATTACACTTCATACATAACTGTCGTTTGATTCGAACACTTCGAATGCACATCTAAGCCTCATTCTATAAACTTCCCTTGCAAATGATTTATGAACGTAATTTGTACAACCTATCCTCTGTGTCGATTACTGAATTATCAGCAAAGTGTTTTTCTCGCGTCATTTGCTCAAATCTGTCTCGTCTTATTGCTTTTGCAACCATTTCATTTCTCGTTTCTTTTACTTTTTACCAATAATAAACTAAATAATCTAAAAACAAACTGTAATCAAAAGCTAAACATGTTCAAGTTGCTAAATCATTCATCGTGGGGATCCGATAGAAAGACACTAAACTCTATAAAACATATATCCCAAGCAGACCTGATTATGGTAGTATTCTGTATGATAGTGCGAATCAATACACATTGAAAAATATAAATGTAATGCAAAATACAGCTATAAGAATAGCATTAAAAGCATTCCGCACCAGCCCCACATCAGCTCTGCATGTGGAAACCAATATTCTACCACTAAAATATAAAAGACAAACACTCGTGATAAAATATTATATCAGACTACAAAAAGTCAACGCTTTATATCATCAGGAATACTGGGAGACCCAGTGCGCTCCCACACCTATCAAACCAATTTTAGGACACTGGAAGACCCCAGAACAAAATAAAAGGCGCAACGAAGTAGCTATAACTAGATTACGAATAGGCCACACCCTACTTACATCACAATACCTACTGAACAATACACCTGCTCCAAAATGCCCAACATGTAATACTTCGATAACAGTACACCACGTACTACTGAAATGTGCCAAATATGCAAACCGATCGAAACCTTTACAATATATCAACCAGTTCACTAGGAGAAGTACTACAGCTCAAAAATAGATATATTATTAAAATTTCTCGCAGAAACCGGATTAATTAATGCCATATTATCCTTAGACGCAAATGAAGTAATCGAGCGTCTGTAAATAAAAGAAATAAAAATAAAAATAATAAACGTTTCGAAAGAAGCACATTATAAACTTTCAATTCTGACAGTGAACAATCTAGATCTGCACGGTTATGTTGCAAAGCATATAGCGACATTTGTTCCTTTATGTGACATAACAAGGAATCATCAACAAATTTTTCAAATAACTGAATTAGCGACAAATCAGCGCATAGGCGACATAATTATATTACGGAAAAATCCATTTGTATTCTTACAAATTGCCCCTTTTTAAATATTTTTTACTATTAGAGGTTTCGCTGTGGTGATATTTGATATTGATCCAAGCGATGATAATAATTCCGGTAAAAATTCTTCCTCTATTATCATTACGAAATCGAATTTCTGCACTTGCCAATACCTGAGCTGCGTTTACATGATCAACTAAATCGCCATCATCTTCATCTGTAAGCTCTTGATTAGATCTAGCCTAAATGAAAATTTCATCTAACTCCCTATCTATATCTACATCCTCTTCCAAAGCGTGCAATATTTCTTTCAAATTTTTTAATAGTCTGAAATTGCGTCGAATATATGATTATTTATAAATATTAATGATGAAAAACTGTTTATGTAATAAACGCCGAGCGGTGCCATATGACATCATCTTCGAACTTTACACACACTTGCTACAGTGATAATGTCTTATACTTACAAATTCGGTTGATTGACATATAACCTAATGTGTCTACTATAATTATAACTGTGACATTTTTATATACATAATTGCATGTGTAGAAAAACTTACCGCAAATTGGAATCCGTCTTTGAAGTAAAAAATATATATCGAATATATTGGAGAGTAGTGATTTTATCAATTATAAACCGAATAAAATCATAACACCGTTTAATCACTAAAAAGTTTTCTATTGCGAAGCTTTTCGACAATTACGTCATTTTCAAGCACGCACAATAAATATTACAATCAAATTAATTAAAAAAATATATAATCCAACTTTACAATAAAAAAAAAACAAAATCGCAGCACAGAAAAGAAATTATGAAACACTAAATACGATGCGCACATCTATCTAGAATATATCAACCTATAAAAACAAACCACAAGATCGAGGACAATTATTCGCATACATTTTATGCGATACCATTACCACTAGGATAATTCTTGTTTTTGTTGTAACTTAAAATAATTTTGCCTCTATTACAAAATTTTTTTAAGTTAGTTAATTTATGTGATTTTGCATGAAAAGAATCGTTTGGTATTATTACGTCTGGTAGTGTTAGTTTTCGGTGTATATCAATATCTAGTATATTATTGTTTATGTTGATATTTAAATCTAAGCAATTTATATATAATACATATATTATATATTTTATATGAAAAAAGTACAATTTCAGTTTTTGAAATATATTTATTATCGTCAATATAATATTTTATCATCATCATCATCGTCGTATTGTTCGTTTCCGAACGTCGTGACTAGCTATTGTAGGTTTTATTTTATGAGCCAGCATTCAAGGCACTATGTTTATATGCGACGCAGATGCGCGTGCATATGATGTTATACGGAGACTCCTGCCACTGCCTTCTCCGTGATAATTAAGAATTAAATAATGATGAAAACTTTCTATGTCGCGTGTTGGTTTCGAATCCCCGACCGTCGAGTTGACAGTCGAGCACTATAGCAAATCGCGACATTATTATGTGATTTCCTAAATATTAAACCCTTGATTACTAGAACAAAGATAAATAAGCTGAGGTTCCTGCATGATCTTTGTAACACTCGCATAGATGACACAATCTTATTTATTGTACCAGCGTTAAGTATAAGTAGATTACGTCATGTTTTCTATTAATCATATATCCATACAAATGTAGAATATAATTCAACACTTCTATCCACCTTGCGTCTATATAATAACATACTAAACATATTTACACGGGTAGATATATTCATTTTGATAGTAAGTTTATATATATATATATATATATATATATATATATATATATATATATATATATATATATATATATATATACAGTCGAATCCGCTTATAAGCGACACATCGGGCGGAAGTCATTTGTCCCTTATAACCGGTTGTCCCTTATAAGCGAATTTTTTAAAATCTCTTATTGAAGCGAGTATATATACAATTTAGTAAACAATTAACATACTTATAACCTTATTAATGCGTAATATTTATATGGAAATTAAGAGAAAAATTCAGGAGACATACATAAGGTAAAAGAACCTGACTGCCCTTTTCAGTACTATTCCATTTTTTACATAAGTTCTGTTCATTTGTTTTTAAACGGGAGACGGTGTTTTTGGAGACGCCCATGATTTTTGCTAACTCCCGAATAGGCATAATATTGGGAGGTTGAATTTTGATTTTGTCTGAAATAGAAATTTTTTCCTTTAATGATAAACATTTATGCGACATTTTATTCATACAAAAAATTCACCAGAACTAAAAAAAAAAAAGAAAATTTTCGTAAGAAAAAAATAAATAAAACCGCACGATGCACTACAGTTTTTGCAGAACTAAACTAAGAACTAATAAGCTATCGGAGAGTGCATAATTAATAAACGTACAGAGCAAAAAACAGTATAGCGTCAATGAAAGAATGTCAACACAAGAACATCTTAAACAAAAGGAAGAAAAAACAAAAATGTTCACTTAAACAAAAACGAATTGTAAAAATGACTAAAACATTTTTATTCAATTTTTGTTTATGTGAATATTTTCGTTTTACGACCGGAAGTGTCATTTTATATCGGCTGGCTTATCGCCCCTCTCACTATTTATTGCCTTGAAAGTATATTTGTCCCTTATAACCGAGGCGTTGTCCCTCTAAAGCGAGCTAAAACAACCTTCATTCATACGTTTGATTCGGGGTTTTGCTGATTGTCCCTTATAAACGGATGTCCCTCTTATCCGGAGTCCCTTATAAGCGGATTCAACTGTATATATATATATATATATATATATATATATATATATATATATAAACTCTATAATTTCAGTTGTTACTTTTCAGTAAATTTGTTTAATTTTGGTCAATAAAAAGTCCTGTTTATCGCCATTATCGATTAACAGCTTCCATATGTGCATATGATTTGTATTCAGTTCTGTTTTTTTTATATTTCTGCATTAGTATGTGTTTATTTGTGTACCTCGTGGAAGAGAGTGTACGATCGGTATTTCTGTTTTTTGTTCAGTTCGGATGTGTGCTTGTGTATAGGTATTGTATTTCATCAGAAATATAATTTTTTTTTTAATATTAGTAATTTATTGTTCCATTTTTAATATTATTTTAGCGTGTTGTGCGAGTTTGGTCTAGTTCTATTTTTGTTCCTATTTTTCTTTTATAATCGTTCTGTACGTGCATGACACCGTAATTGGCGTTTTGTTGTTGTGTACACCCTAGTGTTTTGTAAATAAAATAAATAAATAAATAAATATATATATATATTATATATTATATATATATATATACACAAAAATAAATATATATATATTCCCTAGGGGGTACTTCTGAGATCCAGAACTCTAAGGGAACGGCGTCCACGGGTGGTGGATAGTGTAGTGACCAGTAGATATACTAGCCAGCTGCGAATAACCAATAAGCAGTCGCGAACAAAGAGCGGCTACTGGTGGAAAGTCTCTAGCAGACGATTCCAGTAGTGACAGGACAAGGAGACACGAGGATGCAGATGGACAGCTTGAGGAACTGTCCACTAAAAGTTTGCACGACTGCCTCTCCCTTGGCGGGTTAAGATCGCCGTAAAAATCTTACATTGTTACCTCCTCAGTAGGGTATCGATCCAAAGGCTAAGGGAGTAAACTCTGACAGAAAAGGATTAATAGCCTAAACATCCCTGCTTCTATATTAATGGTACTACATATACAAATTAGAAGAAAATAGCTTTGAATGCGATATATAAATTACAACTAATATAAATATGGAAATAATGAGACAATAATATAGAATAGGAACATTTACAGTAGTAGAAATATTAAGCTGGCAGAAAGGCATAAAATGTATCAAGTTGCTTGGCCAGCACGGAAGATTAGACTAACATTATCCTAATATGACTGTGAGAAAAAAGAAGGGCCGTAGGCCAAAATGGGCAATATGAATTGACTCTTGCTTACTTATCGCCTAGTAGAAATACAAATAAAGAAAGCAAACACCGGATATAATCATTAATATCACTCGGATTTGACAAAAATTAGCGAATAATGCACGAACTAAGAATTACCTTATGCATGTTTGCACCTATAGTGTGCGGATTTTAGCTTCAGAAGAGAAACTTTTGAAGTTTGAAGAAGAATTGAGTAAAATAAAATAGGATATAATCGGATTAAGCGAAGTCCGTAGAAAAGGCGAAAGTGTCATAAAGCTAAAGTCACAGGCTATATAATTTGATAAATGGGATTCCGAATATCATCAAAACGGAGTAGGATTTTTAATAAATAAGCAATGGTATAATAATGTAGTCAAATATGTTGGTGTTACAGACAGAATTGCATACATAATACTTTTGTTCGGTAAGAACAGCACCTTAAAGATAGTGCAAATAAGAATCACATACAGAGGAGGAACTGGAATGTTTCTATGATCAATTAGAAGAAACGATAAATAGAGAAAGATGCAAAAACACATTGATAATAGGAGATTTTAATGCCAAAATTGGGACCCGATAAGACATACGAAAAACATCGGTAATCATCCACGGAGTAGGTAAAAGAAATAAAAGGACAAGCTTTCTCGAAAGAAATAAGCTTTACCGCATGAATACGTTCTTCAAAAAGAAGGAGAAAAAAAATGGACCTGAAGGATTTCAAGTTTTGAATACGGGAATGTGGTTGATTATATCATCTCTGATAACTCAAACATATTACAAGACGTTACAATATTGAACAGTGTTAATAACGGAAGCGATCGCCGATTAGTTAGAGATACATTAAAGATCTAGGATATATCAGTGTTAAAAAGAGCAAAAAGAAATAAATCAAAATTAGTTGACCCTGATAAATTAATAAAAGATAGAAGAAAATATCAAGAAGAACTAAAATTACAAATACGAAGAAATTAAAACACTGGAAATAAATAAGCAATCTGAACTGATTACTACAAATTATGAAAGAAGCTGCGGTTAAAGTTACACCACGTACAAAAAAAAGGTTAATAATAAAATAAGCGATGCGGCAAAATATTTAATGGCACGAAGAAGGAAACTGAAAGTGGATAAAGATAAAAATTAAACTGAGTGGGCAGAATTGCATAAATTAATTAGAAAATAATTTAGAAGTGATATACGTCAAAACAATACAAAGAAAATTCGCGAAATAATTGAGCATAACAGAGGGTCTAAAGTATTCAAGAAATCATTGTCGATGGGAAGTAAGCTGCTGATAAATTTGAAAAATCGTGACGGAGATATCCTTACAGACAAAACTGAACTATCCAAAGAGGTAGAATATATGCAAATCTCTATGACACAAAAGTTAAGCCTACAGTAAAAGATAAATTAACAATAAATGAGGATAAGGGAAGGATATATCAACAAGTGAAATCAAATACGCTTTGAAGAAAATGAAAAATAACAAAGCTAGCGGCCCGGATGGTATAATCTCAGAAATGATTAAAGAAGGAAATGCGGAGATTTTAGATTTGCTGAAAAATCTGTTATCCCGCGATTATGGAATAAGCAGATATTATCCTAATACACAAGAAGGGTGATACAGCTAGCTTAGAAAATTATAGACCAATTAGATTATTATCACATATTTAAAAGTTCTATATAAGTATTATTGCGAATCGAATGACGAAACAAATAGATTGATGCCAACCGTGCGAGCAGGGGGGCTTTAGATCCGGTTTCAGCACGCACGATCACATTCACACTATGAGGATTTTCGATTATCATAAAGCGTTTGATACTGTGGAAACATGGACAGTGTTGAAAGCGCTTGAAGAAAATAATATAGATGATGAATATATCAACATGATAAAAATATTTACAATTCGCCAATGAAACAAGTAAAAAACAAGCAAAATACCGTTAAAGAGAGGCGTCAGACGAGGAGACACAACATCTTTATAGCAGCCTTAGAACGTACGTTCAAAAACTTGTCTTGGAAGTCTAAAGGTATGAATATTGATGGGAAGAAAATCAGTAACTTGCGTTTTATTGTGTTGATTTGTAATAATGTTGGTATCTTACAGAAAATGATAACTGACCTTCATAACTGTTCCAAAAAATCAGGATTAACCATAAATATTAATAAAACGAAGGTCGTGACAAATACATCTCAAAAGTTATAAATAAAACTGGTTGACCAGATACCGGAACAGGTCGGTGAATAGGTCAAATTATTACTACAGAAAAGGAAGCAACGCGTAAGGAGATTAAAAGACGAACACATCTCTCGTGGGTAGTAGCATTTGGAAAGTTGAGTGTCGTCCTTAAAAATAAAGATATACCTAACAGCTTAAAAAATAAAGTATAAGAACAGTGTATCCTTCCGGTACTTATATATGGAGCGAAAACATGGAGCCTAACGAAGTATGTCGTTAAGAAACTTGCAGTGACACGGAGAGTCCACGAAAGACGAGAAAACCAACACGTGGATATGACAGCAGACTAAAGGATGTAATCTAACTGGGCAGGTCATGTGGCAAGAAGAAAGGATGACAGGTGGATGAAGTGAATAACAGAATGGCTTCCAAGAGAAGGACGCAGAAGTCGCGGTCGGCCGGATACAAGGTGGTAGGACGATATACAGAAATCAGCCGTGTGAAATGTATGCACGAGGCCCGTGATCGCTACAGATGGAAAGAAAAGGGGAACGCTTACATCTAGCAGTGGATTGATATAGCGCATCCTAATCGTGATAATATATATATATATATATTAAGATCAAATAAATAAGTGATTTATTCTTAAATTTTTTAGACAGTCCCAGAAACACAATAATAGAGATCACGTTTAAGCCATTAATCGTAGTAGTAGGATCGTCCTGTGCTGAAATAAGAAATTTAGAATACAATTTATCGGTAAAAATAAATTGGTTTTGACTGTGTTAAAACTTCTCGTAAAGGCGACGTTGCCATGATATTTTCATCATCATCGTCCAATTTTTAATTGCCAAACATCGTAGTCCATTGCACATTATTTTTATCGAAAAAAATGGGCTAACCATTCAAGGCATTAATTATATGCAATGCTGATTGCGAGCGCATTCGATGTTAGATGAAGGGGTGTCATTGCCTTTGGTGATTTACATGATAATGATGAAAAACTTTTATTAGCTTTACACCTCGAATCGTTGACAGTCGAACGCTCCGGTAATTACACCATTGCGGTGTTTATTATATGTATAATATATATATATTTCTTTATGTGCCCTGTTCGCCAATTTACCTGATTTTTATCAACAACCTTTATGAAAATTTCGATCACGTCCATTTTAAACCACTTCTTCAAACCGTCTATTCATATTTTCTTGGACGGCCGCGATGTGTTAATACATGAAGCATTTCGTGCTTTCTATTTCCACAACATCGATATATGCAATTTCTTTAAACAACAAATGTACAACATATTACGGGCTTGAAGAACACTATTGACTTTCCTTATTACAGGCGGTAATTTTCTTGTTATATTTTTCTCTTATTTCGGAATTTCAACGAGTTTGTGGAAATGTTCGCTGACATTACTACGGCTTTTCGTTCGTGTTTACTGACTTTTTTATTACTCCCTCGGACTTTCAAGATGGTAGATGCACATTATAGGGTTTTTCTTTTTTACACTTTTAAATTTGTCTTCGGCTATAAGACACGAAATGGATTCGATAACGATCGTATTTACCGCCTAGTACGCGACCTTCGGTGGAAACTATAAATATAACGCCAGTTTTAACGGCGACCTGGGATATCCTACCCGGAAGAGAGGTACAAGTTTTTATTTTTTCTGGGGGTTTCTACGAGGAGATGTTATTCACGTTTAATTTTCTTCTAAATTTAACTCGAAATGCACTATTTCGTTTTAAAACCTATTATTCCCCATCCCCCTTCCGGGTTTTTTGCATTCTATTTAGTTCGATACGGTAGAAACGTGATCGTTAGAAATCTACGTGCGAACGGGGAATTTTCGTTTATTTTTTTACAAGTAGTTTACGATTATTATATTGCCGTACGATTATTAGACAAACTTACGGAGCGCATTTAGTGTAGGTTAGGTGAAAATTTAACCTTTCCCCTTTTAATATACGAATATGCTCTAATATCGTTATGTGAAGTCGGTTTAAAGTCAGGATGGCAGAAATTTTAGAAGCACGCTACCCTCTTAATTATCAAACTCGGACGTTATATTAACAATTCACTTGTTATACACGAACGATGCGTCTATTGTGTTTATTTAATAAACTATATAGGGTTTGCTGGCTCTATGGCTCGAAGAAAAGGTGGTCAAAACGGGTTCCATATATATATATATATATATATATATATATATATATATATATATATATATATATATATATATATATATAATATATATAAAAGGAATAATAGAAAAAAGATACAACATCGTCATAGACACAACATACGTTAAGCAAAGGAAGACCCTGCGTTCATTTTACGGATAACATAAAATGGAAGAAATCATACGCGGAAATAAAAATGCTCGTTGTAGCCGGAGAATCTATTGCAAGATTCCATGTTTCCCAGGTTGAGGAGAAGCAGAAGATATATATATATATATATATATATATATATATACACTCCACGGTGGCATAGTAGAGCGCTCCCTTGACAACCCCGGCCATCTATATTCTATACCTACTCTCAGCATTCGTGCAATTCTTAATTTTCATAGAGAAGGCAGTGGCGCTTCACTTTATATTACGTCATATGCGAGTGTACTTGCATTGCATGTAATAAGCGCTTTGAATACGCTATTTCATTTCGTACTTAAAAATAAGGTACAACTAGTCAATTAATAATACAACACTGATAATGCAAATCACTGACGGAAACATAGTCTTAGTTAAATTTCGTCAATTTTAAGGTAACCTAATTATATACAAGAGACGCTGTTTTATTTAAAATATTCGATTAATCGGGACGACGGCCTACCTCGAATCTTGTTAAATCTATTCAATCCGCCAACTAATTAGAATATTTTTAATTAGGAGACCTACGCTAAATTTAATTAAAAAAATCGAATTCGCTTTTTTGTTTTTTCATCGCCAATCTGACCTTTTTTCACGCCTCTCAATGTTCGTTCGACTTACTATTTCTCAATCAGGAAACTGCGTTCGTTTTTAATTCCGATAATTTTAAAGTTTCAAATTTACTCAAGTAAATATTTAATTTTTTTCTTTGGATGAAGGAAATTTTTCTTTTTATTAGCATTTTTCCAATTCGCATTATTCAATTCAGATAATCCGCTCCTTATTATTATTATTATTGTTTACGTTGAGTGCGTAATATTATATAATGTCTAATTTAACGACATAAATTTATATATATAAATCGCATGCGTAAATTAAAATTGTTAAATTTCGTCCGTTTTAAACGAAGAAATGTGCTGACAGAAATTCTAGAGACAACGATGAAATAAGTCAAATTATATATAAATTATATAAAGCGTTATATTAGAATTATATAAACACTCGTATAAAAGATTTTTCTACTGCATCGTGTTCTATCAGTACAAATGATCTACCGGAAGCGTTATAAAGCGAAACAATGTTGGCAATGAAACAAGCGAAATGAGGTAAAGCATCAGGATAGAATGGAGTAATGCCGGAAATGTTTAAATGCAGTTCAGTGATGAAACAGTTAAACATAACAGAAACAAAAAAAACTATAAACATCATAGAGAAATACGATGATGTAGGACGATATATAAACTCTCATATAAAACATTTTTCTCTACTACATCGTATCTCGTCGGTACAAATGATTTACTAATTAGAAAGTGGAACGATATTTGCAATGAAACAAACGAAGTACGATAAAGTACCAGGAATGGAGTAATGGCAGAAATGTTGAAGTACCGCGGTAGATCGGTGATAAAACAATTGACATGTATATGTTCAGCCGTTGTATATGGAAACAAAAAATATCAACATCGTAGAGACGATGATATAATGTCCAGGAAATAAATAAAAACTACAAACTGATCAATATCAATCTATCGTCAGCTGTTATACAAGTTGGATACAAGAATAATAACGAACAGGTTGAAGAAAACACTAGATGAACAACAATCAACAGAACAAGCAAGATTCTTAAGTAAATACAGATACACTATTAATCCAAAAATATAAGGAATATATCATTGTACCTGGCGTATGTTTAAGCTGACTCAGTATACATTCTATAGTACAAGCGCTGAAAGTAATCGATATAGACAAGACGAATGTTGATATTGAAGATGGACGGACGACATTATTAAAACAGAGTGACTCATTAATTTGATGTTCGAATCAATGGCGTAATACGGAGAAAGAATATACATTTATATACGTCGTGACAAAGCAAGCAATAACTTGAACAGAATACCAGAAAATCAAAATCAAAATCAAAAGATGAGTTTTTCAATGTAGGGGAAAGGATCGACAAAATGCTATCAACGTTAAAGTACGTATGATACGTGGATGGATCAATTATGTAAAAATTGAGATACTAAATAGCGATGATATTATCGTTGGAGTTAGGAAATAAATAGCGGTGATATGCTATTATTAGATGAACGTTACCTGCGCGAATTAATTAATAGAATATGTAAAAAACCCGATAATTTTAAAAGTAATATATATATATGTATATATATATATGTATATATATATATATATAATATTATGTAAAAGCATTGAAACGGTGTTAAGTAAAAATTATTTTAGATTTCGAAATGAATATTATAAACGAAATATAGGGGTTTTGGCGATTAATAAAATTCTAGCTGACATCTACTTATATTTCGAAGTAACGAATAAACCAGTTAAATAAGATTTACTTTAGAAATATATATATATAGAAAGAAAAATGATTATTAATTTTCCAGATTTAAAAATATCGATATTATTCAAAATAAATTCGATATAAACATTTATAGATTAATACATAATTTCGCCACCTTTAAATATTATATTAGCTAAAAATAAGATGTTCACAGAACTAGACGACGAGAAAAAATATCTAAATTGGATGCGCACACGCCGTAACGATTGACCTTAGAAATTTCTTTATAAATTCAAATCGAAAATTTTCATAATCGCCCGTGTTTGAAGTTAATCGCGGCTAAAATTGTATTTCGTCGTTCAAAGTCGATTAGAGTACACATCGTTTTAATTAGGAGATTGAACGAATTTTATAATTAGCGTTTAGAACTGGTAACACGGTACGTGTAATAGTTTATAAATCTTCTCGTCGGCGACAGATGATATCGCGACTTTGTTCATACGATTTTAAGCTTGTTCCGGCGAAAATTTCCTACATTAAGAAATTAATGAAAACACGCGAGACATTGTGTCATTACAACTCCTCTGGTATATGTTAACGGATTATAGAAAATCTTCGGCTTAATGTGTCTTAATTTCTGTATACATTCGCTGAAAGATTTGCAGACGCATGCAACCACCGCAAGACGATGTTTCGCGGCCTAATGACATTACGTAATAACGTCCTAACAACTTTCACTACCATATCGGACTACATTATATAGAGACGCCTATGTGGTTTGCGTCGTTCTATCTGTTTCGTCTAAGTATCTTTATCCTTATTTCGGGTTTCCTGTTTCGGTTATAAGAGCGCACGCGAATAGGATTAAGATTACGTTTATTATTATTATTATTACTGCTGCTTCATATTTTCCCGAAAATTTGTTTCTAGAGTTGGCCTTCTACTTTTAGTTCCGAATTTTCCAATACCTACTACCGGGTAGAAGAAGGTCCCCCTCTGACCTAATGATAGTAATGACGAAATGATAGTGATTATTCCTTTGAGATATATTATCGGTGCGTCAAATTGATGCTACGTTATACGTACACTTAAGAAGGCTTTTGATGTTTTTCTATCTACGGTCGGTTACTTATTAAAACATTCCTTTTAACCTCTACCATCTTCTCCGCGTTTATTTCATTCGTTTCACGAATGTCCGAAATATCCCTGGCATTTATTTATTTATATCTTTATCCCGTTCGTTTTCAATATATATATATATATATATAAAATATTAATTCGCATCGCATAGGAGGAAGCTCTTTTGCGTGATCGATTTATTTTTTAGCATCTACGCATACACATACGGGGTTATTGAAGCAAATTTGGTGCCAGCGACAATAAATAAAAGCCTACTGCTCATTTTAAATTTACGTTAGCGACGGCTAAAATATGAAATTTGTTTAGGCGGTTGAAGACTGCGAACGATGAAATTTACACATCATCGGGTCGTATCTGCAGTGTCAGCCGAAAATTGTTAGTGTAGCCTTTAAATGATACTATGACGAGAAAGCAGTTTGACGTGTAAAAATGAACGATGAAAAACGAAGACCATATAAACAAACAACTTTTTCAGTTTAAATTTTCGGAACAAATGAGGGCGTAGTAAATGCGAAAATTGCACCTCGGGTAAGCTCGCGTGGCAGGAAAACACCATCGCGTCAAAAATAAAAACGTCAACCCTAAATGAAAGAACTATTATGCGAAAATTGCGGACGTTTGAAATGCGTTAGCCGAACGAAAGGATTAGATGAAATGAACAGGTTAACAACGAAAATAAGCCGAATCGGATTGTGTTTAATTCGATAGGGAAGCTACGATTAAACTATATCGAGCACGTACTCTCGGATACGGTGACCTGTTTAGGCTATGTAATAGAAATTCATAAAGAAAAAGTAGATCTTTTTTTTATTAAATACTTTATTTGCCAACATTTATTATATAAATTAAATTTTTTTTTTTTATTGATACTGGAGTTGTCTCTCCTGCACCGCCGTTTAAGCTTAATCAGGAGAGGCGACTCCTTATAATTTGTTGTCATAATTAATAGTAATAAAATTCTCACATATACTCGCATTTCCCCGGGGGTTCTGTACTGTTGCTACAATTGTTCTCGCGTGTATTAGAATTATATTTAAGTTAAAAGATGATATAATAATGGTCTTATATTTACAAGGTACACGCGGTTGATATAATACGTATATATATTTTATCTTCTTCTAATCTAGAACTGACGTGTCTAACCAGTCATCTACCAGATGTAATGAATGTGAAAAAAAAAATGTACACTTGAAATCTACAATAATTATTTATTTACATAACTAAATTTCTTGATGTCATATCACACAAATACACACGCAGATACACACAGAGACGCATGGTGATATGTGAACGGACACCATTATGTATGCTTGTGTTCTGAAATCTAGGACGAAGTACATGGAAAGCGAATTTTTGGAAATTTTGAGCGATTATTTCATTGAATTTTAGATTTATTTTATTGAAGCGTCAGTTTGAACATTCGAAAATAATATGTTCGACTAAGGAAACGGATACCAACGTCGCTAGGAAATACCGAAACAAACCGACAGCGCGGGAAAATGGAAAGAGCCGCCGAGAGTCGGTCGGATTGGAAATTATTTATCGCGGAAAAGAAAGACAGTCTTTATGACGTCACGATGGTGATGATATCGTATAAATTCGAAGATTTCGAAATTTTGAAAATTGTGGCATATAGCGTTTTAAAAAAAATAGAAAAAAAGTAGTTGAAATTACTGCATTTTTTTAAAATAACAAAATCACTCAGCTTTTCGGATATTAAGCCATTATCGAGTGAACGTAATAATATGAAAATATATAAATATTAAAATATATAAATGTATATACGGTATAGAAAATACAAAATGTATAAAAACCGCTAATTTAAATGCAGAATATTTTTATCTTTTATTTTTAACAAAGGAAAAACTTTGTGATTTTTTTTAAAAAAAAAAAGGTTTAATGATTTTAACTCATTTTTGTTGGTATTATAATACGAAGATGTTTACTTTTTAGATAACAAGATAAAGAGGAAAATGAAATTTTATAATTTTGGGAAAAGGATTATTTGATTAAAAAGAATTATTTAAATTCACCTTTTTCTTATTACGAAGTAGTTGTAATTTGGACGTTTTAGGTGGCGGAAGCAAATATTTTCTTTATTTAGTCGTAGAATTGTCATACGGAAGATAAAGTTGATCGATTTTTGATGCAAATTAAAGTCGACCGTTTTGAAATTAATTTAGAGGAATAATTTAAAGTAAAAAAAAAAGTAAGTACGTTTGGCGAAAAAATAATTTTAAAAAATAAACCGCGAAAAATAAGTTAAAAAAAATTCATTAATTACGAAATAAAACAGAAATATACGCGAAATATGTATTAGAAAGAATTTCGAAATCTGTACCTACAAAAACAACCCAATGAAAATATTTTATATATTTTAAAAATTATTTTATTAAAAAATATATAAAAATATAGTTTATGAATGAAAAAGGTAGAAACGTGTATAATATGGTTTATTAATTTTATAAACTGTTAATATATAACGTTACATAATCGAACGACTTACAACGTAATGATAAGGGTAAACAACGCTGCCACTATTAATATATAAAATTATATGATTTTACGCAGAGTTTTTTTTATGACACTCCTCCTTAAACTCTGCACACAATAATTTATACACTACAAATAATAACGAATTATAAAATATTTATACACCTAAGTCCATTAAATTACGAATTCGAACAAATTCCAACTTCGGCAATGATTTCGTTAACCCATCAGCCTCTTGATGTTTAGTATTAACAGATTTAACTTCTATAATACCTTTCTCGATAAAATCACGAATGAAATAATATCGAATATCGATGAATTTCGTTCTCTTAGCGCCTTCAACCGCCTTGCTATAATACGTATAGCACTCTCATTATCTTGGTAAACGACACATTTAGTCTTCACACCGAGATTGTCTAATAATACTCCTAAACACTCACTAATCGTTACAGACAATACAATGTATTCTGCTTCCGTAGAACTCGGAGCAAACATTCTGCTTTCTCGTTCCCCGTTTTACTACATTACCATATACTTCAATCACAAAACCACTAACTAATTTCCTATTTAAACGATCTGCAGCATAACCGGCATCTGCATATCGATTCAATATACTCCCTTTTCCACACGCGTATACATTAATCCAACATTCATAGTACCTTTTAGATATAGAAGAATTCTCTTTAAAGCTATCCATTTCGACTTCGTATGATTTTCTTGGAAACGACTTAAAAAATTTACAGAAAACATTATATCTGGTTGAGTACTACCTGCTAAATATAACAATGGAAATTCTCTGTAAGGTTCTTCACATATTTCGTCATTTGTACATTCGTTCGATAAAAAATTCGCCTCCATTGACGTAGTAATAGGTCTACATTCCGACATATCTCAATAAAATCAATTTGATGTAATGTCATTGTCGATCCATCACGTACAATATTGGACGCGTCCCGTATCACGTCGTGCCCCTGGTAACATTGTTTATATAAACAATGGCTAAGAATATGGGAAACAGTCGGCGAACTGTGCTGTGCACCTCACGCCACATGGGTAGCAATATGTCAAACACGTTAAGTATTAACAAAAATAGGATAATAATAAACAGCCTTTTCAGGGCTACCCGAACTCGACGGCGACTTGGCTGAAAAATAATAATATTCGAATACTTCAGATTAATGTTGGAACGACTTAGCCGCGCAAAGAGTCAAATATTACAAAGAATATCAATATCAGGAGAATATGATATAAATGTTATACTAGTACAAGGGGGGGAAACGCACATAGAAGATGGGAAGCTGCTAGCAAAAGTGGAAAAAATACAGGGATTTACTATAGCAATTTGCCATCAACAATATGGAATTTCCACTTACATAAAAAACGGGCTGGAATGGAGATTTATTAGAGCAACTGATGAAAATAATATTTTTCTGACAGAAATTAAAGTTAAAAAACTGTCTATAATTAACGTCTACCAGCCACCCAATATCAAGTGGTCACAACGAATTATAGATATTCTAGACAAACCAGCCATAATCGCAGATTACTTCAATAGCCAACGCACAGTGTGTGGATATAAACAAACAAAACAGTCCGGTCTCAGATTAGCCGAATGAATGGAAGCACAAAATCTGAAGATAATTTATGACCCCAGACAGCAAGGCACATTTCATTCTGCCAGATGGAAAATTGATACAAACCCCGACTTACGTTTCACTATCGTAGATCAAAACGGGAAGACGTTAAAAATTTCACGCACAATCTCTAAAAAGTTCCTAAAAAGTCAGCATAGACCTGCAATAATAGAGATAGGCTTTACCTGTAGTAAATTCTATCCATGTACCTCGCTGGAATTTTAAGAAAGCAGACTGGATTAACTTTTTAAAAACTATCGAGGACGTTCGTTGAATTAAACCAATTCCAGAAAATTACGAACGGTTTGCTAAATTCCTAGAGGATTTCGTAAGACATATATTCCCGGATGGAATAAAGTTTAGTGAAGATATCTGTCAAGAATTTAAAAAGTCGGAAAACGATAAGCTAATAAACTTATAACTTCTCTAGATAACATCTGAAAAGAAAAATGGACTGAATTGATGGAAAACATAAACTTCCAAAAGAACAGCAGACAAGCTCGGTGTCTATTACGTAAGCTTAACGGTGAAAAGATTGTACACAACCGAAGTGTTGAAATTACACCGGAGAATATAGCCAGCAAAATGATCCGAATTTGAACGAAAAATTCAGTAAACATATAAGGAATAAAAGAACTACATTGTTCAAAACAGCAGAAGAAAAATCAGAATACGTCAAACCATTTGATGAATCGGAACTGACTATATGGCTATAAAAAATCTGAAACTCGGAAAATCTGCTGGAATCGAGAAAATCTACCCAGAATTTATAATACATTTAGCGAAAAATTTATTTGAACAAATTTTAAAAACCAGTCGATTGCCAAAATTGTTTAAAATATTAAATAGCTATACAGAGAAAGATTAAAACAATGCTGAACATTATAGACGCAATTGCTCAGTATAATATACAAACTACTAAAAAGATTAGAACCGTATAACACTATAAATAAATACCAATTGAGCAGGCTGGTTTCCGTAAATTTAGAAGCTGCATCGTTCAAATAAGAGCGTTTTCATCACACATCGAGCATGGTTTCGAAGAAAGATTAAAAATATATTGTTTTTATCGACCTCTCCTCGGCCTATGATACTGTATGGAGATGTGGTTTATTCATTAAAGTGCTTGAAGCAATTCCTTGTAAGAAAATATATTCGCTACTAAATAACATGATCAGTAATCGCCAAATAAGGATGTATCTAAATGGAAAGCGCGGCAGAAATCGAATTTTAAACAACGGTTTACCACAAGGATCCTTGCTTCGTTATTATTTAATTTATATATATCGCTGACTTACCGCAAACAAAAGCGCGCAAATTTATATATGCGAACGATATAGCTACGATATAAAACTCTGGCTAAGTACAAAGCCTCAACTAACAGAGAACATCTTACAGAACGATCTATTATCATTAACAGATTATGTTAATAAATGGCGATTAAACAGAGACAAAACAAATGCATCATGTTTCCATCTTAATAATCAGCTATCAAGAATGAAACTGAACATTACAATCGGTGAAGCTAAAGCACGAAGATTACCAAAAGTATCTGAGAGTAACTTTGGATCGACAACTAACCTACCGTAAACACCCCTTGAGAACACCGCCGCCAAAATCAGATTGTCGCCTTTTATAATCTGTGTCCTAAGTAATTGAACGATGTTACTTCCTGTATTTTCCTCTGATCTATCATAATATTAGTGATGTGTGTGAATTTGTTTCGCAACAGAACTGTTCTACGTTGATTTTTAGTCCTATTTCCTTGCTTTTTATATTAAGTTATTGCGCCATTTCATTTAGTTCTTCTGTATCTTCGCTCAGGAGTGCTACATCGTCCGCATATATAAGATGGTTGACATACGTTTGTCCAATTTTTAAACCCTTACTATTCCATTTTAATTTCAGCTCGTAGTAAATATTAATGAAAAAAAACCTTCCCGAAAATTAATACAAATTACCAGCCGAACGACAGATCGATGCGATATGTGGATGGTTTTCGACGTCTTTACTTTATTCCTCAGCAAGTTGGTACATACTGACAAACCGGACGTATAGCTAAATTAGGCTTTACTACCTTAAGAAAATTCTTTTATTCCTCGATGGGATTCGAATTCAGGTTGTATTACGCCGCTGAAGGAATTCTCGGGTTTTCATTAATAACGAATTTAACGTGTTTTTTTTCGCCGAAGTCACGTACGCCTAACTAGTAGAGGGTCGAGAATTTATCGTCGAAAATTTCAACAAAAAAAATAGTTGGTTCCGAATTGTTTCTTTTTTGAATATCCCTCGAGACTTACCAACGACAGTTGTGAAAGAGAACCGTCCATTCAATTTTAACGGACGTAGGTGGAATCAGAGGTAGAAATAATTTTACATATTCCCTTTCATTTCTTCATCCTTTTCACGTTATTAATCTTGTTCGTTTTTTTTCGGAAATATCTCTATTTGTCGAAACGACTAGCGTAGATAACGAGAAACTAAGATCGAGTTAACAAAATACTTCGCTAAGATTTCCACCTCCGCCAGCCACGTCCGTTGAATCTATCCAAATCGTATTTTACTGGCTGTTCAGGTTTTTATAATATCCGTATCCACCGATTCCGATGATAACGGAATGCGCGGTACAGGATTTTCCTCAGTTGAAAATTGGATATATATATATGTATGTATTAAAATGCTAGTTTCATTTTCTTAAATGGAACGAAATTGAAACCGTCGTTTCAAATCCGAATAGAGCCTGACGTGGAATTAAAAAGAGGGGATGAAAGAAAACGCAAAAGGTGAAGAGGTTTTTCGGAGAAATTTTGTCATTTTAGTAATGGGAATTACAGGCGATGAGACGTAAAATTAAATTTTAGAACGTGATTTATTATTATTATCATATCAATCTATCTATATGTATCTAATATCTATATTATATGTAATATATATCTGTCTAGTTACAATACTGAATGCAATAAGTTACTCGTCATTTAATACCGAACTAATAACATTCCAGTTACCGTTCGTTATTTCTTATGTTAAACATTTTTTTTTACTTTCAATATTATGTTAAATTTTTAATCGTCTTAAAACGACTGGTTTACTATTGCGGTTTTTGTTTTTGCGTACAAATGAAAAGTTGAAAATAAACGACCGATTTAGTTTTAACCCTTTCAGGTCGTACATTATGAAATTTTGACAATAAATTATAAAATATATATATGTAATTATATATATATCAATAAATAAAAAATGTAGTATAATAAAACGCTTATATAATATTATAATTTATATTATACTGAAAAATGTAACGTAATAAAATATTTATATAATTTGACAGAATTAGAAACTTCGACATACGGAGAAATACAGGGTTTGAAGACATTGTAACCAAGATAGCAATAAACAAATGGAACTGAGCAGGACATGTAGCACGACTGACGGATGGAAGATGGACGAAGGAATTATTATTAAGCTGGCGGCCATAAACAAGGGAGATCTTAAAGAAGATGGTCGAATGGCATAATTAAACAGGCAGGTCATACACGGATGCGCGATATTAAACGACCATGTATTAGGAAACATTGCGACTGAAAGCAGATAATCGGTTTATAATTTACGCATCTAAATATCAACGCCCGGAAAAATAAAATTATTTTATGAATCTAAATCTGAACGCCCGTACCCTATTCATTATTATTATTATTCGATAAATTGCCGCCCATTGTGTCCTGTCGATATAGCCAGTGTCCGCAGATCGTTATATTTACTTATATTCAAGGGCCGGTATACACTTTTCATTATAGATGTTCCGGCTTTTCCTTCACTTACTATGTAGGAAAAGTAAAATAAATTATCTCGACTTATGGAGGACAAAATTTCATCGAGTTCTTCGGCTATTTTACTCTCGTGTGTATTATCACGCGAAATTGGTTTCAACCTCACCTTTAATTACATACACACACACACGTATTATTTTGTTTTCGAACATTTGTCATAGACGCAACATACACTATTGTACACATACAAATATATATGTATATATAACATCGTATACATACATACATATAAATATTAGGATGCTTAGATATATATCCGAAATTGAGTTGTTGACCAGAACGCATGATGAGAAAATAACGAACTTAGGTTGTTTGGTTTTCTTGTCAAATAACGGAAGAAATATACTTAGATTACAGGTTCGGTTGAAATTTTTATATCACGTGTACATGTATATTGTATATATATATATATATATATATATATATATATATATATATATATATATATATATATATATATGTGTGTGTGTGTTTTCATTTTGCGAACAGATGGTGGGAAGTGGAAGCAGAAAATGAAAAATTTTTCATTTACCGTCCTTGCTACAGAGAGAGCGAACAAATATATTTTGAACTATTTTTTCTTCAAAGCGCTGGTAAACACTATATATACAACTTATGGCGCAATTAAGAAAGCAGAAGAAGCCTTCATTTTCTGTGTAAACAGCGGAAAATCATCGAAAAAATTTATAAACAATTTTGTGTATATATATATATATGTATATACGTATGTGTGTGTGTGGGTGAATATTTTCGAAAATATGTATTGTTGTACTTTAGATAGTGTGTCGGTGCAAGGGTTACTCTCTAAACTTTTATTACGTGTATCTATGTTTATCTATTCGGAAAAAGTTTTTCGTTGGAGCAGCGTTCGCAATTTAACGAGGATACCAGGGATAAATATTATATTAGTCAAAGTCCAAATTAATAAGTGGAAAATTCCTCTCTTTTAATGTTATATATATATATTTATAATTTTGAAATGTTCTAGTCGATTAAATAATCGTTTAATTAATATTTTCACTATACGTTGAAAATAATCATGCGTTCTTAACGAGGGAACTTAAAAAAAAACAAACAGAAAACAGATGAAAGACGGAACATTATTTACTAAATAAGAAATAATCGGAGCGTGTATAGGAAGTAATTTTTTAATTTCGAAGATATATCGAACGAACTGGTGCGCGGTTTAGTCATTTTGATAAGGACTAGTCCACTTAAAAATGCGTGACAAATTTAGACGGTTAACGGATGATGATACGGTAGTCGCGTCGAAGAAGCGGCTTTATGAAGTTCGAGACACGTTGCAGTTAGGTCGGATGTAACGCGATGTTCGAAAATATACCTATATATAATGAAAACCGGCAAATTTAAGTATTATTTTTTCAAAATGGGCTAATACTAGAGTAAACAAAAAATTGCGATATCCCAAAATAGTAAATACACAGATTAGAAGAATATAAAGCTAATGTACACTGGATCATTAGTAAATCACCTCTCACTTATTACTATCAGCTGCAGCCGTCTCTCCGCAAACTCCCGTGGTTCTAGTTCTTTAAGAAGATTAGTCGTAAGGGAATTGTACTCATCAGCAGATTGCGATTTGGACATCATTTGTTGCCCGACCGCCTCTTCCGTATATGCAGCTTAAGTCTTTTCTGTCCCCTCCATTCTAAACAGGCAGTCCGCAATCCCGAAAATTGTTTTTTTCTTTTTTAATGCTCCGCTGTGGCGCCGTTGCGTTCGGAGCTTTACCTTGCTACGTTCTTCGAGACCTCCGTATAACGTATCGTCCCGTCTCCATCTAGATAATCTACAATTATTCCCTCATATAGCGACATTTCTAGAGAAGTCATTAAGATGTAGATAGACCTCACAGTCGAATCGATGGAAAAAGAGAAAGACGTACAAGGAGTTAGCTAGTTTATATATAATATGAAAAGACGAGAAATGCAAAATGAAAATAACAATCCCTTTGAAGAGGATAGAGTAAGAAGAAATTTGTTAGGTAAATATTCTTATTCATAAAAGAATATAGGAAAATGTTTTTACCCTATTTTTCATTTAAACGTTAATAAAAGTAATTAATTTATATTATTTAAGCGAATCGGGTCTATTTGTCGTTTCGAGGACAAATCTCTTGTATATCGATGAGAGCGGTGTTCGAACGCGGCTCTTAATTGTACCGATGTTCGATAAAGCGTCGACGGCTTTTGTTTTTTTCGTGAGCCGTTGCTTGCTTGATTGTCAACTCGACGGTGACCTAGAAAGTTTATTATTTAATTAAATATCACGAAGAAGGCAGTGGCAACCCAGTCCGTATAACATCATATGCGCGCGCATCTCGGTCGCGTATAAATAGTGCCTTGAATGCTAGACCTTGACAATATGCCGATTACTCATTCGTTATTCGAGATGAATTAGCTCTTTGAATCGATTCGCGAACAAATCGCGGCCGTCTGTGGTTGTATTAAATGAACGTATTAATTAATTTATTTATTATTCGTGTCCGATCCCATTATAACTTATTTTAACATCTGTTAAATTTTCTCGGGGCCAGTATTATTTATAACGTCCTCGTCCGCGTCAATTCTTCATCGTGCATCTAACACTAGTCAATTCACATTCGAGTAGGTGTGCCGTGGTCTGTATCTCGCCGCATTCGCAGTGTCCGTCACTGGCCAGCGACCACTCTTTGTTAAATTCTCTTTTGTTCGGGCACACCCTGATCGGATCTGATTAAGAGTTTTCCATATTCGCCAGCTTTCATTCCTTCCGCTGGTTTTTCCTTCACATTGAAATCTCGAGATTGAACCTTGCCATATTCTAACTCGCGCTTGTTCTGCCTCAGTATTTCACGTCATACTGTATTAATTAATAATATGGCTAAACTGGTTGGTAAGCGACATCGATTTTAAAGATTTAATTTAATCTTATTGAAGGAGCTGAAGGTAAGAAAATTACGTGGAAAATTTATTTCGAGAAAAATTCGTATATTCGAAAAATAGAATTATCATCGGTAGTTATAAATTTACCGCTCGTAAGATTTAAATAAAATTAAGTTCTTTTTCTACGATGTTAATTATCGACAAAACTGAGAGATATCTGAAACAGATTATCGATATATTTTTAACAAGCATCGTCTTGTAGATTTATTGATAGTTGTAAAAGAACCGCCGAACGAGATAACACGTACACAATGTTATAAAAGTTGCAAGTATTTTACAGGTAGAGATAACTTACTGTTAAATGAAAAATTCATTTACAATCTTGTAATTTGAAGAAACGAGGGAGAAACGATAAAGACGCAGTGGTAAAATTAATTAAATTATTTAATGCGAGTTAGTGTTTTATCTTTAAGACTGTCAGTATACAACTATCGTCTTGAACGTTTTGCAGTCACGTACGCCCCAGTCACGTTTTCTTGTTTAAAATTTTCAGTCGGCCTTTTCTCATCAATAGTGTAAAAGTACGAAATGAAAATAAATTAGCCATTAGTAACGCTCTTTAGAAAAATTCAAATACCGCCCTATTCTACACACTGACACTAGATAAATATATATATATATACATGTATCAATGCGTATAGGAACGGGTGTTTGCATTTGTACGTGTTCGCGCGGTATGTGCGTAGCAACTCGTTATTACGAGGAAAAAATTTCCAAATTATTTTCTATTCTCTCGATGAGGCTTATTTGCATAAGCCGGGTCATCGGATCGTGAACGGACCACCAACAACATAGTGCGGAATAGCGTGGAATAAGTGTGTCTGAAATTCAAATTGTAACGTTTTGCCTGGAGAATGCCGAAATTTGTCTAAGAAAATAAATATGAGCAGTAGGTCGAAGCTTTTTAAACTGTAAGTGCTGAAAAATGTTAATACAGACTCGTTCAAATTACCACAACGAACATTTCGCGGGAAAAGAGTAATCTTCAAGAATGGCAAACTTTCCCGCTTCCAGCTCTAATCGTTAACGGTATAAACACGATTATTACGTGGTAACCGACATTTCGTACGTATATGTGTACGTACACGAGTCCGAATAGGAAGATAGCGTATAATACATAAAGCGATGAGTAAAGTCCTATTTTTGACGATTCCTACGCTCGTTGAAATAGGGGCAATTATCGAATGCGCTCGAGTGACTCTCCTAAACCGTACGTCGAGAATGTACACATACGCGTGCTACGAGAAATGGAAAGAAGGATTTCAAAGTATTACAAAGGCCTAAAGTTCGCGTATTTAAATCGCCTATTTTTCCCCCCTCCAATTTGGCCAGCTAAGGACCACGGAAACATTACGCACATAACTTCAATCTATATATTCTTTTTTCTTTATTTTTTGCTAGCCAGAGCATTCTTTCATTTTCTCGGAATGTTTCTGCTTCCTTTCCACCGTCCATGTTTTCCCAGTCCTCTTCACTGTGGTTTCTACAAACCCATCGAACGAACTGATCTTCCGTTTAATTTTATTTCGGTCTCTTATATCTTCCTTAGAAATTCTCACGTGTTCCATACCTTTTTTCACTTGTATAATCCGTGGAATCCCGGTTTTATCTCATTTTTAATTTTCTGTGATCGTTCTTCGATCGATCTAAATTGAATTAATTCAATTCCCCCGAGATGTTTAAACTTTATCACTCTTTCTATTTTTCCAGTACACACTTTAACTATGTCGGGGGACATGACTGGCCATAAATTTTTTTTTTTTTTAAAGAGATTTTCAATCCCACTTCTTTTGTTCTTTTGTCACGTTGTTTAGTAATTGTCGTTTCGCATCTTCTACGTTTTCCGCTAGTAATGCTAATCTGCAAAGGCAAGATATTTCCAGATCGGTTTTCTTCCGTCCAAGAAATTTTTTTTTTAATTTTCTCTTGTTCCGCGCATTTTCTTCATTCTCGTATTACTTTTTCTAATACACAGTTGAACAGAAGCGACCATAGCCCATCTCTTTGTCTAACTCCAGTTCTTATTTCGAACGGTTCTGAGATTAGATCTTGGAATTTTATTTTTGACCGTGTATTAACGTTTCATTTATTTAGCAGCTTGTCATCCATTCCGAACTAAAACACTGAACAGAGCATGTTTATTGAGCCGTATGCTTTTTCAAAATCTACGAAGGTAATAATTCTTCGATTTTAGTATTTGATAATTTATTATTAGTTTAAGATTCAACACTTGTTCCAAACAGGATCCATCCAGCTTGATATTCCCCTAGTTGTTTATATAATTGTTCTTCTAATCTTTTCTGAACTATTTTTGAAAAAATCATATAAGTTACAGACAGGAGCGATATTCCTCTATAATTGTTAATATCTGTTCTATCTAGTTGTTTTTTTTATGAAGCGAATGTACTAACGCCGTTTTCTAATTCCTCTGGTATCCTTTCCGTTTTTTGCCAAACCTGTTCAAATATTTTATGCAGTTTTTCAATAATATTTTATGTTACTAATTTCCACGACAATTCCATTCTCGCCCGATGTTCTGTTGTTTTTAAGTTGTTGAATAATTTAACCGATTTCATTTGGAGTTTTCTTTACTCGGATCTTTACACTTCATATATTCCATCGTCGATACTCCGCAGTATAGTTTTTTTGAAGTGTTTCGCTAACACTTTACAATTATCTTCGTTGTTAAAACTAGTTCACCTTTGCTGTCCTCAAAACACAAGGTGGGTAGTCTATACTTTTCTAAACTGCGTTGGAATGTTTTATAAAATGATCTAGTATTTTTTTTTTCTCAAAATCATTATGTATTTGTGTATTATTATTAAACGGAATTTCTTGAACAACTTTTTGATTTTGTAGATTGAGCATACCCGTTTTTTTATTTTTTTTTTTATTTCATCAATCGATTGAGATTGTATAAACACTAATATTTTATTTTTCCACTTGCGGCGAATTTTACACAATTTGCCTCGTAAAACGGCGTGCTTTTTTTTAACAGTTACAATTCCGAGCATTATTAACTTTGCGTATACGCTGGGATTGGTATAGCTTACTAATAATTTGTTCTGTATCCCAATTTTTTTATTCCAAATGTCGGCGTGATTTTCTAGGGGGAATTTTTCCTATTAAATATCTCGCGCTCGCCAAGAGCTGAGGGAACGACGCCTTAGGTAATAGAGACGCGACATTCTTAACAGTATAAACTTTCTCGCGTCTTGTAAAATACGGAATTATAGCAACACTCGAACAATCCTTCTCTAGAAGAGTTGCATAAATAGTAAAAAATATATTTATAAACCTTATTCGGATTATGCAAATTAGCTTTTAAACGCGGCAAGATGCTTCGCAGATTGGGGCAAGTAAAGGAATTGATGTTATACTCGTCAAAGAATCTCACTCTTCTGCAATAGACGTCAGTTATTAAATTTGTAAACAGGAAAAAATTTTGAAGTAAAACAGCGTTTCCGTGAAAAAGAAAGAATTGAATACAAACTGTAAAGTTGAATTATTAAGTTCCGGCTATAAATAACGTTCGCCAATTACATAGTCGATTTTACAGAGGTATCTGTCTCTACCGGGTCGACTGTAAATTTCAGTTTTTGTTAAACGGGTTTTAGTTCTACAAATTAGGTACCTATTCGCAAATCCTTTTTATGATGGGGATTTATGAAGATACCCGTAAAGATGTGAAATTACTAAAGTCCTTTCGCATATATTGAGATTCATTTAACATTTCAATTCTACATATACTCACACACACACATACGACTAGAACATTATAAACACAGTCAGCGAGTTTTAAAATTAGTTTTTGAGCCTACTAAGTGTTATTCATAATTTATTATTACGAATGAGAATTTTATGTCACACTTTAAACGCGTATTCGATAATCCAGGATGCTACTGTGTATTTTTCAACACAAACGTGTTAGTCCTTCATTCGGTATACTTAATCTGGAACCATATTTCGTTAATCTTTATCGAGCAGTCAAGTTAGAAGAAGAAGAATATTTTCTACAAATTATAAGAATTATTTATTGCAAGAAAAAAGGTTTCAGCGAATGTGGAACTATATATATGTGAGAATGCATGTGTGTGTACAGAGAAGTTATTAATCTGTATAATAGTCGAATTTACTAGTCTTACACATATTCCACTCATTAACGATTTTACACCTTCCTTCAATAATACACGTCGACCCTTTTATGCCCCACACATAGACCCCATAACGATAAATATTTCTTTTTGGGGTGGTTCTAGATGATCAAAAGTGTTTCAATTATTATTGTTATTTTTTAATCGACTTAATACGTGAAAAGATAATTATCATGCATATAAAAATATACAAAATTATGAAAAAATTATTTATAAAAAAAAAATAATTTCGCGTCAATAATATAATTTTGTGTTTACAAAAACGTTTATTTTAAAATACAAGAATAGTTAAAAAAAAATGAAAAACATTTATGTAAGTACTAAAATTTGAAACAGTATTCATTATTGTGTTCTGTAATGTGCAATGAAACAATTATCATTAGCTTCGAAATATACGCTTTAATAATTTTTTTACTCGCCAAAATACGAGTTTTAACACGACGTGAATAATAAATAACATAAACACGATAAGTGATGTCACGTTCACAGAAAATAACTTATCACTCGGTACTACACTTGAGATTTCACTAGTACCAGTAGACGCAGCGTGACATTATCGTACGATATTCGTCATAATATTATTTTTTCCCTACCGACATGTTTCTCCACTTGCGTTTTCTTTTTTTGACGTATTCCCATTTGTCATTAATGTCATGTTGACTTTTCATCTGTGGAGTAATTTTATCTTGTTTCTTTTTCCAACATTTTCTTCGTCGATTCATCTTTTTAAAGATTCCATCCTCTTTTGAGGTTTGTTTATTAATTTCTTAATTTTAAACTACCTGTAATTATTACCGGGTTAATGATCTGCATGTATTAGCTTTTACATATTTTAAGTTGATTTCGATATTTACTGCGAACTAAAATATAATCCGGTTGACATATTTCTGTATCCGTTGGTATCTTCCATATATAATATCATTTTCGATTGGTTAAATAACGTATTATTCGCAATTCTAAAATTATCACTCCAAGTCCATATTTTTCTGCAATGTTCTTCATTTATTTTTCTCCTAATTATCTCGATCGTCGATACTTGTAATAGGTTCTTCAATTTATTCAGAAATTTCTTCTATCTCATCATCTGTGTAATTTGAAGTTGGCATTTAAACACGACTTAGTATCACATCCTCAGGCACATCTGAAATTTGAATTAGAATAATTCTGTTAAGCCCGTATACTTCTAACTTTATTATTTAAGGGGTTTTTTACCTAATAGAAGGTCTAACTCTTGCGTTTCCATTAAATGATCCAGTGTAAATGAATTTATGCTCCGCGCTATTAATATTTCCACATTCCGGTCATTTAATTTCACTGTAACCTAAAAGTCAATCTTTATTCTGGTTATTTTTTGTTTACCGTTTCCAAATCATAGTTTTAGCGATCGTACATTCCAGGTAGCATTTCGGTATGTGTCATCCCTTTTATTATTTAGTTTATCTTTAGCACGTCCTCCCTTTTGCGCAGAGTTCTGTACCAGCAAGGGTATAGGGGAAACTCAAGTCAGTATGCAATACGGCAAGTGACCGTCCATTGCCTAATATACTTGTTAGGGTATATCCCACGGCTGCAGAAATAGTATTATTTCTTTTAAATGTCATATTGATACTAGGGAAAAAGTGAGTAGTTGTGGTCTTTCGTTGCCGTCCACAGGGTTTACTCCCTTAGCCTTTGAATAAAAATAACCTAAACCAGCCGAGAGAAAGACAGTCGTAAGATGTATGCAAACTTTTAGTAGACAGGTCCTCAAGCTGTCCATCTGCATCTTAGTTACTGGAATCGTTTGCTAGAGACTTTCCATCAGTAGCCGCTCTTAGTTCGCGACTGCTTATTGATTATTCATAGCTGGCCAGTATATCGACTAGTAATTCCTACATTCACCACCTGTGAATGTGCCCCGTTCCTATTGAAAATTCTTGGGAGAAATAGAAATAAGTGATATTTGTACCGTTGCTTAATAGTCGACGGGTGGATTATGGAAATGTATATTGTATATTCAAATTATGACTATTTCGTAAACTTTAATTGGCTCGTGTCTTCGGTATTACCATTTTCAAAGTATAGTTTTTTTAAAACATGTTTTCTTGACCACGATAAATTCGAAAAGAACTCGCGGGAGAAAAATATATAAATAGGGAACGTGTTTAGCCGTATTTCATTCGTAATAAAATAACGACTATGGATGAAGTTCGGAGTAGCGCTTGAGCCGAGAATCTGGAATTATAGTATTTTTTTGGACGAGCTGATAAAAGCAGCCGAGACGAAAGGTCCGAAATTTAACGTAGTTCGAAGTTCATCAAGTTGCCTTGACGCGGTGATATAGAGTTTGTAATAAAATACTAGCGCCGCAAGTAGTAATTGCACAGTGATGTTTAAATTCGATCGATCGAAAGACATGGCGGAACAGTCGAGCACCGAAATGTTTTAATTAAATTTTAACCATGATATAGTTTCGGAGTAGTAGTTTTTCTCGTCTTGAAATCATTGCCGAGTATGCTATACAAGTCTTTTAATAATAATAATAATAATAATAATAGATTTATTTACAGGCCGTATAAACACATACGCATAAGAAAACATAAACAAAAACGTATCACACGCAATACGGTTGTTCATTTAGCCCATTCACCATTTCAAACTCTCTGTTCGCACGTCAACCGATTGATTTATTTTCTTTCTACCACCACGACTTTTGGTTAATTTCATTTATTTTTCTTTCCTTTTCTCCGTCATTATACTTCTATTATGTATATTTTAATTAATATACACACATAACACGTACGTACATATGCGAGTGTTCACCTTAATTTTAGTTGTAAAATATTTTAAAGTTTAAAAAGATGCGATGTTTAAAACAAACATAGAATCGATCGTTTTTAAAGACAAATAAAGGTATGCGTATTGAACTATAGCGACATATTTTATTTATTTATTTATTTATATATATATATTATTTTTTAAATTTGCGAATGAAAAGAAACTAAGAAAAACAACTATTTATTTTAACAAACCATTATATTTGGGTTTGGCTATATTAGATATAAGTAAAACAATAATGTACAATTTTCATTATAATACTATGTTACATCACTATAGCACTCGTAATCTTAACTTAATCTATACGGATAGTTTTATTTATAATATACATACATGTGATTTTTATGATGATTTAAATCGCCATTTACTAAAGTTCATTTTGACACATCTGATTATGATCCGAGTGATAAATGTGGCTATATATCGAATACGCTACCAAATATTTATAATAATAATATATACAGCAACTAATGGCTAGAGGCACAGAGGAAAATATTAATTAAAATAAATAATACAATCCAGTATCGTGTAGGAAGAGGATGAGTCTGGATATCCAGTATCGTGCAGGAAGAGGATGAGTCTGGATAGCGTAGAAACGTTGTCATCGAGCAGTAGCCGTAATGAAGATTGAAAATGTATCGTCGAATATTTCATCCGTTTTTCCTATTATTACACTTCGCGTATGTAGTTTTGCCGCCACTAGAAAATTACGAGAATTTGGATATTCCTATCAAATTCCTCTTCATCGGAATGGGGTTTGCTCAATTTCGAACTGTAAACAATTTTTTAGTTTTGAAAACGAGAATCAATTTCACGGTCTGGTTTATACCGATTTGTTTTTAAAACAAAATGAAATATATTCTCATTTACCGTCTATAGAATATCTTCAGGTGTTTGTGACGGGGATAAAGCGATTTCTTCTACCATCTCAAGATTATAAACATACCTATATATAATATATAAGCACGTGTGTGTATGTGTGGATTATAGTTTACACATACAATAGCTCAAAAATAAGATGGTCAAAATTTTACCAGATGGACTGATTTATTCGTTTTGGCACACATACTTACACTCACACACACACACACATAAATATATATATATATATATATATATATATATATATATATATATATATAGTTATAGACAGTATCGTGAATAATGCAAAGGTATACAAGTGTGTTATCTTTCGTTGTTGATACTTTTTGCATGCGCATGACATATTTGACAGTTTTTTCAAGTAGAAGTAACTGGCGTAAATTTATAGTTCAAATTGCGAAGAAAAATTTCTGCTAAGAAATTTTCGTTGGAGAAAATTTTATAACTGACCTTCATATCGGTCGAATTTACGTCAGTAAATGCACATACAGAGAAATGAAAAATTATAAAAAATGTTTTCATATACATACCTAGATGAAATGAATACTATACTCGAATTTTTTATATATAATATCGTGCCATTTTAACACTTTTAGAAAATAGGCGAGGAAGGATTTTGTAAAAATAAACTGTTTTCAAGTCCTGGGAGATTTTTAGTGAAGAAATAAAAAAATATATTTGGAACGCGAGTGTACCCAAGCCTGTTTCAACACGGCTATGTTGTAAAACGAAATTATTGCTCAAATTAAAATGGTGCAACAAGAAGGAAAATATATTGATCGTAAGAGATTACTCTCTCGAACAAATAAATGAACATACAATATGTAGATATGAAAATGTATTTATGTATGTATAAATCAAACGAGTAGTTCGATAAGTCATATAACTGCATTTTTTATATACGCCGGGTAACGTCGCTTCATTTTTTTAAAAATTATAAGAATAATGAAGAATAGATAAAAATGTTATATATATGAAATCATTGAATCAAAATTACATCCAGTCTCAAAACAAGTATTATAAATAAATAGTGGGTTGATAATGCGATCTCCATTATCGCCCATTCTAGTTGATATTTATATGAAGAAATTTGAAAATAATAATATACGTCTATAATTATTTTCGATGAAAAACATGTTCGTATTTTTTCTTGTGTCGTTTCAAAAACACTTGCACTCTTCATTATCAAACTGAGAGCTGTTACGAAAGTGTAGGTATATTTATAGGATTGTGTTTAGACTAGGGCAATTTTGACTTAATGTTGTCCAAATTTTTCCACGAACAAGCGCCCTGCTGTGCGCACATCCATTTATCAGTGTTTGTAGAATCATGAGTGAGAACGGAGTTTTTTACCGGACAAACAGTTGTTTTTATATTAACTTGTTTTTTTCCTATTGGGGCAATGACCGGCAACCACGTTGAATTAAGCTGGTGTCCATCTTCTTTATTGAAATTTGGATGTTTAAAAATTTCAATCACGTACAATTCTGGACCTATATTTCTCTATTTTCGATAAAATTTCAAAAATTATCAAATTGTATTTCGTGATTCTCTTAACATTGATGCGAAGCCACTGCAGACGAATCGTTTCTCTTATGCTTACAGTCTTGTGTTCTTTTAGTCTTTGATTAATACCAGTCTGTCCAATGTAGCTGAGCCCGCAAGCACGAGGAATTTTATAAAATGTCCGTTGGGAAGTTGTTCCTTGACGCTTTTAAAATATTGTTTTATTTTTTTACACGCGCCGAACATTAGTCTAACTTGGTGTTTCTCTTAAACTCTGCCTATTCTGTCTGTGGTGTCTTTTATATAAGGCAACGCTACATTGGCAGCAAACTCTTCTTCGCTATCAGATTTTTCTTTTTTCGCTCCGAATTTCTTTACCGGTGATTTGTATTCCTTCTTGTCAAAATCATGAATAATCATAGCATCTTATTAAGTACATTGGGCGCACACACTTTACTACTTTTACATAATATTTCTTTTCTTTTCTTTATAAGTACACTACACTTTTCTTATAAGCACACCTGTTCTCTGTCACTCTATATTATTTTTTTAAGCAATACATTTCTCCACCGGTGGTGAAATGTCCGCATTGGGGGCCAAAATAGAAAAAAAAAATCGAAGTAATTATCATCAAAATACTCAATTCACATCGGATATATGAGGAAAAACCATCGATTTTCTCGATTATAAAATCAACATTATTAACAAAAAAAATAAATATAGATTAAAGAAAACTTACACAAACAAAAAAAAAAAAATGCGATAATGATTCATACAAAATGCATAAATTAGCCAGTTTAAGGAGTCTTGTCAATAGAAGAAAAATAATTTTAACTGATAAAGTAAAGAAAGGAAAACCGTTAATAATATAGCTCTGATATAGCCGAAAAAAAAAAAAAAGTATGAAATATTCCAATAAAAATACATAAATAGATAAAATTAGGTAAAAATAATTATTTGGTTCGATTCCTTATGTAAAAAGTGTCATGCCTTTAGAAATAGTAAAAATATTCGAAGACTATAATATAGATTTAGCAATATTGAAATCAGCTAGTAAAACAAAATAGAAGACATACTAATAAATTCGACGGTGTATAAATTAAATTGCAATCTGCGTGAAAAAAACATACACAGGGGAAACAAGCGGACTGTTCGCAATAAGATTTAGAGAACGTTTAAAATGATAGAAAAACCATTATTCGGAAAACGTTATAGGGAATTAGAACACGAAATGAATAATATTAACTGAAATTATAAAATTTTACACGCAGAAAAACACTATAAGAAAACTACCGGGGAAAAATGGAAATATAAAAGAAAGCGATAAAATTAATTTATTAGATTTAAAGACAAATTTTGATTAAGAATTAGTTTTAAGAAATATATTATAAATTTCATCGCCTTTATATTAAAAAATAGAGTGTGGATCATTCTTATTGGATTGGTGGTGGGTTTGGTTATGTTTAAATTATCATGTACAGGCTAATTGGTTGAATGGTTTTTTGTTGTTTTTTTTTATTAGTACAATCTTATACTTAATATATAAATTAGTCCTAGTGATAAACTTAAATTAACATAGACGGCAAAAGATGTGTACATTTACACAACTTTCAGCGATTTATATAAGGCGTATAAAGAACTATTTGACCAGTTGGTACAGTTTCGTACGCTGAAGGCGTCTGACGCAGTTTTCAGTGATTAACAGATTTCGTGTCTCTTCATTTGGGTGAAGACGGAGTCGTTCGTGGTTATTGTTTCATCAATAGATGGTATTTAATGTAATTTCGCTGGTTGGGCACCAGTTATGGACTGAAGACATTTGTTTTGTATCCGCTGGATAATTAACCTATTTGTTTTTTTTTTTGCACAAAACCGCAATTGGGCGGTGGTCCATACGTGCAAATTGGTCTAAATATACAGAAGTATTTTGTTACATTAAGCTTGGAATTTTGACCAATTAACCGATACATCTGTCGCCATTTATGAGTAATTTGTTCTTTTTTCATCTTTACATGCGTTTTTCAATTCAGTCGAGCGTCCAAATACATAGCTAGATATTTTTGAATTTTCCTTTTGTGTGGAATAGGCAGTCGTTCGAGATATACCGGGTGATGGTTATGTCGTAGCGTATAAATAACATGAACTCGGTTTTTAATCAGAACGGTTAGCGTAATATTATGTATTTAGATTAAATATTTTCTTATATTTCCTTTTTTTTATGTAATTTTAATTTTTGTCTAATTGAAAATGGCGTAGTGGCCGAAAAATTTTGCGGCGCCTTTAAACATGTTAAAGTTAGTACGATTTTAACTACTTTTTAAAGTATTTAAAAAGTCACAATATTCTACATTAATTCTAAGAACTAATGTCTTAGTTTCAGACAAAGTGAAAAATAAATTATTGTCGGAAATAAAGTTAGATATTTTGATTACGTATCTAGAAAAACTAACTCTATGCAAAGAAAACTTTTATTCAAGGCAATAAGGAATTCAACCTGTAATATTATGCCCAGTGCCATGCATGGAGTATGTAACGGAATATAATGCGCCGTAAAATAATCGAGCCAAATAGAATAAAAATTGTAAACGGGCAATATGATGTCAACAGGTTTTTCCGAAGGACAAGACGAATTTGATAATATACATAAATTATTCAGAGTAGTATTCGCGTAGTGCAATAATTCGGACTAGTCAGTCAGCGGGTGGTTTTTTTGAACGAAGTATTTCTATAGTTCGTTATTTAATCGGGTATTAGCGAATTTTCCTCGTTGAAGCTGCCGATTAAATTTAAACGATAACTCAGATGGAAAATAACGTGAAAATTACTCGTAAATGGATACATTCGCTTTCGCGAATGAAATTTTTAGTGGGTGGGGGTTTAGAATTTATTTGTTACCGACTAGAGCCGACAGTAGTTGATTCGTAAAAGCCCGCGAAAAAAGCTTCAGACAACACAATTGCGGCGTTACTATCGATAGGCTAGAGTTTAAACTTTAATTAAAAAATCGTCGCTCAAGAATATTATGTTCGTTAAAACCGTTACTCGAACTGGAACCGCGGTCTGTTCCATTAAATTTCACTTTAGAACAACTTTCAGCTAATTTACACGTAAATAGGCACACGTTTTTAGGATTATTTCGTTAACTTCTCTTTAGATAAGCCGTTTTTAAGCGGCAGAAGGTCGTTTTAACCACCGGTCTGCGCAAATTACGCACAAATACCTACACACGAGCACGTAATATGTTTATAATAATAGAATAAATAAACGTACGTAATATAAATTTTTAACAACGAGTGTATACCGGAAGGCTTTAAGTTCCTGGTGCTTGTACGATTTAAAATTCGGTGAAATATCTGGAAAATTAAGTGAGATTAAAAAAAAGAAATTATTACAAGAAAAAGTTAAATTTATGAAATATAGGGGGAGATAAACAGGTTCTAAAAACTCAAACGTTGCGTCTAAGAATATAGCGTTGGTATTATACAAATTCTTTTTCAACATTATCCTCTTTTTAATTAACACTTTCAGGGTCATACATGTGAGAAAAAATTCTGAAACTCGGAATATTATTCCCTGATATAAGAAGGATCTCGGATAAATTTTTTTTTTGATCGATCCCCCATCTCCTATCGAAAATTATGACATGTACACAAATGTAACTATTGTGCCTCAATGGAGTATACATGAAACGTGGCGGGTTGAAATTTTCAACTTTTTTTACTTTTTTGAAAAAACATCCTATAGAGACTACACGCTATAGCCTGTTTAAGATGTATTTTACCATTTGCGACCAATACCGGCTGAGTATTTGAGGTGGAAAGTTGGGAAATCGATAACTCTGAGTATTGCAGAGGCTGTATGAACTTTCTTCTAGTATACGTGCAACTATATAAAATCTATCGTATAAAACGAAAAAACCGCGGGAAAAATTACTAACCCCGACCTAAGCTATCAATGGCAATACAACTTTAGTAAAAAGGGATTACGCGCTATAAATAGCTTACGTTTAGAGATACCAAAAAAGTGTCATTTGACTATTTTCAGTATAGTTACAAACGTAGACCTGAAATTTTTATGTAAATAATTTCGAGTGATATATTTCGTGGGATGTTATTATGATGATTTACTTTTATCCATTAAGTATCGAAATAGATTAAAAAAACTTGAAAAAACCAGCAATAACAATAAAAAAAAACACTTTTTCAAAAACACCCTTTCCATCTAAAAACAAACAACAAAATACGTCATAAGAAAATATTATTTTTTCGGCTTTGTATTCCATGTGAATGAATAGTAGTATTTGGATACTGTTCTAGAGACTTGTATATAACCATCGCGTCACAATGGAAAAAATAGAAACTATTCTTTTAAAACAGCCCATAAATTGCGTATCCACACTTGTAGCCATTGTGTCGCAAAGGGTTTTTTTCTATCCAAAGAAAATTTACATTATTATTTATTTTTTTTAATTTACGTGATAAATTTTTTGAAATTTCATAATTTTTTAGTACTACGAGTCGCTGTATTAACGTAATTACGGCATGCATCAGTTACTGACGATTAACTGACCTGGATCATCTTATCTTATCTTCCTTATGGAAAACACAAAAATTGACCTTTTACCCAGTCCTTTTATTGTTGATAAAAAGAACCACGGAGCTTTTTAAGAATACGCGGAACGATGCTCCTTAAATACGCCTAACTTCTTTAATATTCGAATTCAACCATCGAACCGAGACATTGAATATTTAAGCGGTGTGATCTCCTTTGCAATTTAATTTTGGATTATTATTATTTTTTATTATTATTGCATACAATAACTATATATATATATATATATATATATATATATATATATATATATATATATATATATATATATATATTGCACTTTATGTAGACTTAAATTGCATGCATATTGGTGATTGATGGGATTATGTTTACATCGTGTTGCCATTTTTAGAAGCACACTTGCAGAGGTCTACTACATAGACAAGTTTAATTTATTTCAATATTTATTTTCTTCTTTTTCAGCTAGGCTTCAGTTGCATACGCCTATTTTTAAGTACATTAGTACGCTACAACTTTATATACAACTAACGGAATATATTTGTCTCACACGCACTGACGGGGGTGAGGTAAAAAAATAACCGGAGTTATTTGATTTGATTTAATTTAATATAGGCTTGTAACCGTGGAACCCCGAGCTCAGGGGAAGGGGCGTATCCACAGGTGGTGGATAGTGGAACGGCCTTCAGATATGAAGGTTAGTTGCGAATAAGTCAGTGACTAATAAGCAACCGCGAACCACGAGCGGTGATGCATCGGGGTGCAGTGGGAAAGACTTGGGAAAGCTTTCCTTAAAAAATGCTGCATAAACCCGTTTAAGGCATCGTGTCAAATCGAATATTGCCGCTATAAGCCTAAATTCCAACAAAAAAAAGTCCATAAACGTATGTTCTCCATGTTAGGAGCGGTTTTCTGGTCAGCGTCTGGTCTCCATGTTAGGAACGGCTGAAGTTATAAAATGGTACAAGGCTGCAGCTGTTACCATTACCTTCTTGGAGCCGATGACTAATGATGTCGGAAGGGTCTGAATTAGGACACTTGTAAGGCGAAAACCACATATTGGTTTAATCGACTACAACACTGCGATGAAGAAAGCAAGGGGAAACTACCTCATTATCTCCTGAGTATTAGCAGTATGACAGAACAAATGAAAAGTATAAGTACCGTCAACGGGGACTTGGATACCATGGAACCGAGCCCGGCAGGAGAAGATGCAGGACTTCTCAGGTCGCCAGCACACGCAACCCCAGCGCATATGTTTGGATTAAATATGGAACATTGAACGTAAGATCGCTTAAAACTGGAAAATTAGAAAACTTAAAAATGGAAATGGAAAGGAAATGTTATGGGAGCATGTGAAATTAAATGGCAAGAAAACGGAGATTTCTGGACTGGCGAATATCGATTTGTGCACACCGGCGAGGATTCGGGATACTCCTGAAAGGAGATTTGGGGCACAAGATATCAGCCTGCTATCGAATAAGCAGCCGAGTAATTATGGTGAAAATACAAACAAAACCAAAGGACACAATTATAATACAAGTTTATATGCTAATAACTACATATTGTGATCAAGTAATAGAAGAAACATACGAAGAAATAGAAGGAGCTTTTAAATATCACAAAGGAGACGAAAACTTGATTTTAATAGGCGACTGGAATGCAGTAGTAGGAGAAGGAAAGGATGGAAGAAGAAGAAAAGAAGAAGAAAAGTATATTTTGATTGATTAAATTTTACAAGAAAATAATAACTTATAATATAGCGTTCTATCGTTCCGAAATATAAAAAATTCCTTAACCGATAAACTTAATAATAATTTTAAAAAATATACACGAGTGATAGTTATAAATATTCATTGCTTAATGAAATTTACAGGAAAAATTAAACCTGCAACGTGTAATTCATAAGTAAATTTTAAACACAACGGTTAAAATAATTTATAAAATTTAAAGAGAAAAAAAAATACAAAAATATATCAAATAAAATTTATCTATAATATCATCGAATTTTAAATGCTACCCTAGTAAGATATGTTTAATTCGTCTATGTTTATATTTTTTATACCTGCGTCGTAGAGACTGATAATCGTAGTTTCCAATTTCATTTACATTTTGGTCAGCAGACATTATGCATTAAAAAATTTTAAGGTCCTGTTTTTTATTATTTCTTGTATATAGGGATAGTTTAAAATGTCATGCATGGTTTTAATGGGCGTGTATCTGGATTTGTTCAACACTATTCTTAGGCAATGATTTTGTAATCGTAATTTGTTTATATTCCTTAGGCAGGTGTTCGACCATACAGGACTAGCATAAAGAATTTTAGGTTGAATTACCTGATTATAAATCAAAAGCTTGTTCACCGGTGATAGCGTAGATTTCCTGTTAAATGTTGGAAACAGCACACTCATTTTTTTATGTCCTCTGTAGATACACTCGTTAATATGTTTAGTAAAAGTTAGCTTACTATCTAGTGTTACACCGATATAATTTACTTTAGATTTCCAGTCTAAGTACTCATTATGAATTCGAACAAAGTCATTTATAGCGGGTTTACGCTTTATGAAAATAATAGTCTCTGTTTTACTATTGTTAATTTTAATTTTCCACTTATGAAAGTATTTGGACATTTTGTTATCTGTTGCTAATCGTATCAATACGATATGATGACATCAGCAGAGCAGTATCATCAGCATATAAATTAACATCAACTTTTTTAATTGTACTAATATCATTTATGTAAATAATAAACAAGAATGAACCAAGGATGCTGCCCTGAGGTACTCCTGCCGATGCATATCTGACTTTATCTGATTTTTAATTTTCGCATAAAATTTCCTGTTATGTAAATATGCTTTAGTCATGGAAACTAGTTGATATGGAAAACCATATTTTATTAATTTATACAGAATTCCATCGTGCCAAGTAGTGTCGAAAGCTTTTTCAATGTCTAAGCCCAGTGTGCTTATTTTTATTAAAATTATCAGTAATTAGATCGCAAATTTTTACTAGCTACGTGGTAGTGTGTAAATTCGGTCGAAAACCGAATTGGAACTTATTAAGAATACCATTTAAATCGCTATGTTTTCTAAATCTAATGAGTAATATTTTGTCAAAAATTTTTCTAATGTTACTGAGCAGACTAACAGGTCGTATATTTTACATCAAGGAAGCATCCTTGCCAGGTTTAGGAAGAGGTACAATTAAGGACAGTACGACAGAGGGTAACAAACGAATGCAGGAATTAAATAACACTGTGAGAGCAACTACACCTTTACGAGATAAATTTTTAATCATTTTTACGCTAATTTTATCGTGTCCGGTAATGTATTTCTTAGTGATCTAATGCAGTTCTTGACCACTTTCGGTGAGGTTAAGTCAGCATAGTTTAATGCAGGTACGTTATTTGTTAAAAATGTATTTATGGTTTGTTTTAATTTCCGTTCGTGATATCGACATTGCTTTATTCTGTTCATGTATATTCTGAAAGTGTTCTGCTATAAGCTCAGCTTTATCTTCGTTTGAGTACGCTACTATATCGACACTTCCAGGTTTTTTAATGGGAGGCAAGTTTGTTTGTTCCCGGGAAAAATATTTGTTTACTTTCCATAGCTGATTATTCATTTGCGGTATATTACTGAGAAACGCGTTGTAATGAGCATTTTTTCCTTGTAACAGTCGTCTTTTAACTAATTTATTTAACCTATCATACAGTTGTTGAAATATATACATATTTTCATTATGATATCTCTGATAAAGTTTCCTATAACAGTTGGAGATTATAGACTAGGTGTAAGAAACGATAGAGGCCAAATATTAGTAGAATTCTATGAAAAACATCACCTGGTAATAACAAATACTCTTACTCATCCACGAAGTAGATATACATGGAAAATTCCTGGAGATAAACAAAGATATCAAATCGATTATATATAATGGTGAAAGGAATAAAATAGTTTAAACGATGTAGACGGTGACCACAATTCTGTAATAACGAAAAGTAAATGGCGATTCGAAAGAATAGAAAAGAAATCAAAATCGATGCGGATATTAGATAATAATAATTTAAGAGAAGAATTCAAAGAAGAAGCCAACAGGTTGATAATAAACAAAGAAGAGTTCTGTGGAAGAACAATGGAATACTGCAAATGAAATAATAAAAGTAGAAAACTTCCAAACGAGAAAACCGTAGATGACGCTGGAAATTATGAGGTTATTTGAATAAAGGAGAAAATTCAAAAATCAGATTAATAATAATGCACAAGATAAGTATAAAGAAAAAAGAAATGAAATAAACAGAAAAATAACGAAAGCGAAAGAAGATTGGATAAACGAATTATGCGAAAAGAAATTGAAGAACAACTAAAATTTAGTGAGTACGAAGGCGCCTATCGAATCGTCCGAAAATATTTTAGGAGCATGAAACAATGACCTAATAATATAAAAGACAGAAATGGTAAACAGTTGCAGGACAACACTGAGAAACTTAACAGATGGAAGGAATACTTGGAAGAGTTGTATAGTGATAAAACCTATGGAAGTATTCTGGAAAATGAAAATCACGTAAAAGTGGATAACGTGGGTAGTCACATACTTAAAAGTGAGTTTAACAGAGCTCTGAAAGACCCGAAGAAAGGCAAAGCTGCAGGGATTGACGGAATTCCATCAGAACTAGTGAAACATAGCGGAGATGGGAGTCAAACTAAAATTGTACAAAATGATCTCAAATAGTTATGAAACTGGGGTAATTCATGAGGACTTTCGAAGAAATGTAATCATTCCAATACCAAAGAAAGTTGGAGCAGACATATGTGAATATTATCATCGGACTATAAGCTTAAACACGCGTGTCTCTAAAATCCTCCCAAAAAAATTGTACAGAGAAGAATTGAAAGTATACGGAACCGAAGAGGGTATCAGGAAATAGAGAAAAATAGCAGGCTGCTACAAAACAATATACGGATTGACAACAAATGATGATGATGAGGCTAAGGTTTGGACGATCGCTGCAGAGACATTGAGGAGAATCTTTTGTACAGCGGCATTTAGGTTAAGGGATAGATTCAAGTTTGACACAAGTTAAATGTATATGGTTAACCGATGGATTATATGATAGGAAATGAAAAGAAAATAGTTTGAGTGAGATGAATTTCTGTGAATAGATGTCTTATTCTCAAAGGTCAATTCCTAATTCGTTATTTCATGATCTTAAAAAAGGTCTATCGGGAAACTGTAACCCCAGTTTCTTATTTAAACTTATACTGGAATAGTCTCCTTCATTGCCGAGCACCCAAACTTCGTCGGGGGGAACCACTTAATCTATCGTTAATCTTCGTGAGTTTAATAATGGTTAAAAATTGGATTTTCGGATTGCGAGTTGAATATAAAATTAATGCGAAATGGCAAGGTCTTCAGGTTTCGAGTGTTTATTATACAAACGATCACATTTGATACGAAACGTTAATTTTTATTGATCTTATTTTATCGTAACGCTTAACATCGTGAATTAATATAAAATTTTCGATACGCGAAATCTACGTCTCACGTATTGAGGCTTTTCCAATGCATCGTGGTTTCTCGATGATTCATTAAACGAGCTCTTATTGATGACGTAAAATATGTAGAAATGTCCAATCGATAATTATTTTCACCTACGCTAAAAGTATTTATCGTATAAAAATATCAACCTCGACGTTTTAAATATATACGTAATAAAAACGAGAGCACCAAAATATAACGTAAGAATTTGATTTTCGGCCAAATAATTTAAAAATAAAATAGTTTACTACTATAAAAGTAAATTCGGAGTCCAAGATGTGTTACGCGCACACACATATCACCGCCACACGCTACATGCGTTACGTACGATAATACCGGGGATTGAAATTTATATTCGTAGAAAACAAAGTTTAACCAGTATGATTTAAGAATTCTAGGCAAATAACCTAATTTTTTATGCGCACGCTTATATACATAGACGCGCACACACACACGTGCAAACGTTTATATAATATGTATAATCTAGTGATGCGTCACAGACGTCATTCACACACAAGAGTCAGACACACGTAAGATATACATCTGTTTCTCATCTTCTGAATTTATATTGTAAACATCATTACCGAGTTGTTTACAATACAGAGAGAGAGAGGTAGCGAACAAAGTTAATCATTGCAGACACTTAAACCCGCGTAACTATGGCGTGCAAAGGTAAAAGTGAACATCATTATACGCGTACATTTTATTTGCTAGAGTCTCAACATGTACATTGTTTACACACGTGCGTATTTATATATATATATACATATGTAATATAATGTAATTGTATAAGTGTGTAACATATATTTTATCGTTATTTTGTTACATTTAGAAAAAGCGAAGAATACGATTTCATTTTGTAATATATTTCTATGAATTATCATAACGAATCCCAATTTAAAATGTTACAGCGTAATAGTAATAAAATATTCTAGTTGAAATTCGGTGAATTATTTTTTAGAAAACATAATTAGAGGTAACCTTTTGAATAAACTTAGAAAAATATCTAAAAGTCAAAACTTATTTCTCTATTTTAAATCGTCGTTCTCCATTGAAAGTAATGGCTCGTATTTAAACTAAATAACCGGCAAATTGAAATAAACATTTTTATAATTAAAGGAGAAAAACGAATTTCTAAGAAAAAAACAAAATAAAGCGTCACAGTTGGCAAACGAACAATTTTTACGCTCCATATTATCACATGTATTCACTCTGACGGTATGTAGTGAAATATAGACGAAATATAAATAAAAAATTGTTATTTCGTAAATTGTAGCGTATTTTCATGCCTTAAGTTTTTGAAATTTTCTAGTGTATTAAGACTGGATGTTGAAAAAATTACCTCTGAAGATCAGAATCCAGATGTTATGACCAAGTCCTTTTCAGTAAAATGGGACTTTCATAGGGTTCTATTTTATACATATATATATAAACTTACATAAACAAGGGAATGTGTTAAGAATTAAAATTATGGATAGTGTTAAATTTTTACAATAGACTGCGCTGCAATTTGTTTACATTTGGTTAATATTATTTTTTTTTTAACGTGTAGTAAAGTATGTAATATAATATAAAAGTTCGTTCGATGATTCAACGTGTATAATTTCTTAATAAATAAAAAATAGTCATCTCGACTGTTGCCCTTAAATATAAGTACACTTACAAAGAACTTCCCACACACAAGTTTGAAATACTTATTTATATATTTATGAATATATAAACGATATATGATTAACTATTGTGAAATATTAGCCACGTATTTTGAGCAGTTATTAAACTGCGAATAGTAAACAGAACGACTGGAACATAAAATTTAGATCTAATCCTCCGGGAGTAGGAGAAATCCGAGAAATAATTAAAAGAATAATCCAACTCCGGGAGAAGATGGAATTATTGCTGAAATATGGAAGTATGCAACGGATGATACGACTATTAAACTTCAGAATTTAATTAAACGGATATGGGAATCGGAAGAAATATCAAGCGATTGGAAAACCGCCATAATCCATCCACTTAATAAAAAAGGAGATAAAACTGATTGCAACAATTATAGGGGAATATCACTTTTACCAGTGACGTATAAAGTACTTTCAACAGCCCTACAAAACGGACTAGAAAAATCAGGTAGAAGAAAATCTGGGCGAATATCAAGCATGATTTAGAAAAGGAAGATCGTGTATTGAACAAATATGGAATCTAAAGTTAATTATTAAGTATAGGAAAATCAGAGTTAAGAAGTTTTTTTTTATAACACTGGTCGATTTTAAAAAGGCATACGATTCGGTGAAACACTATATATAATACGTCAGATGAATTTGGAGTGAATGATAAACTGATCGCGTTTATAAAACAAACTTTACACGTTCCCAAATCGAAAGTAAAATTTCGCGGGGAGTTAACATTGAAACGGGCGTTAGACAAGGTACGGATTGTCCCCGTTGATTTTGAATTGTGTATTAGAAAAAATTATAAGAGAACGTCGAAAAAAGTTAAAAAACATCAAAAACATACAAATCGGTAGAAAGAAGGATAACGTATAAGTTGATTGCATAGCATTCGCAGATGACTTGGCGATTTTATCGGAGAACATAAGCGATTCAATCGAACAAATAAATTCTTAAAGAGGCAGCAGAAAAATCGGGACTAATCGTTTGAAAGAACCAAATATATGACTGATGAAAAAAACGCACCTCGATTTATGGTCACCGAATACGGACGTATAAAAAGAGTGAGCACATTCAAATACCTACGGGGAATTTATACAGACAAACGCGTTGGATAAAATCAGCTAACCAAGATAGAATAAGAAAAATGGAGTTGGCATTTCAGCTGACAAAATATATATATAATAAAGAATCAATGTCCATAACATCTAAGTTGAGACATTATTATAGTGTAGTGATTAAACCGGAACGTCGGAGTGTTTAGCAATGAACGAGTAAAAAACTGGAACAGATTAAAATGAAGGACAGGAAAATAATACGTAAAATTCTGGGACCGAGACCTGATCTGGAAATATGGAGTATACGAGTATACTGAAGATAATATCAATACCATGAAAAAAAAGAAGATTAAGCTATTTCATTTGAAGAGAATTGAGACAAACAACCTAACAAAAAGAATTTTCCACTACTTCGATATCCTAGATCGCAAATCGCGTGGTTCCGAGAATTTAAGGAAGACTTTAAGAAAATTAACGTTACCGAAGATAACGTTATGGATATAGGTTCAGAAGTGCAATTAGCATATTGTGAAGTTTTGAAGAAAAATAGAAGAAAACCGGTGCCGAATAGACAGATGAAAGGAAGAAAAAACACAATGAAACAATGCAGACATATTGGAGTGAAATGAAAAAGAAATAAACATCATGAAAATATTTTACCACGTGGTCCATAAATTCGAAAGTCGAATAAGAATATTACTGTTGTAATTTAATTCGATTTATTCGTTTCTGTTATTTTATAATGTTTACAGTTCGATTTGTAACGGTGATGGACCTTTTTATCAGTGTTACCTGCAATATCGCTGGAATGTTATTAATTTAATTCTTTAAATATGGACAATAAATTTTTTCAAAAATTCGATAAATTGTACGACAAAAATGTACGTGCAGAAACTAACAAATTAAGTAGACGATACGTAATTTAAAAAGGAAAATGATATTTTAAAAAACGAAACCGGTATGCAAATAGAAAATAACGATGTTAGCTGATAAAATAAACGTTTAATTAAATGAAATAGGCGATATAATAATAGTGAAGTTAAATAACAAACGTAAGAATTAACTTTGATAAGGAACAGTCGTGCACAAACAGCCAGGAAATATGGTTTAAAAAATGGAAGATAGGTGTTAATGAGAGCAAATCCGTTAACGTTCAGTTCACAAATAGGAAGGTTATAGTTCCACCTGTTATTAATACGCGTTTACGTAATAATTTACAGGATAAACAGTTGAGCTCATTTGGTCCAGTAATGCTTGGTCCATGAGGATAAGTACGACCTTACCTCTCGTAAGAAACCATTCAAAAATGCGAATGGTAGTATCACTAAATGTAATACGCATAATAGTAATAATACAGATCGTATGCATAGTAAAAAAGTAAGAAAGTTGATAAAAGGAACCAAGAAATTATTTCATAATTTCTGTACGTGTTTGTACGTATGTATGTAAATTGAATACGAATGTATGTGAGTACAGCGTGCGGGAAGAAGTGGATGAGCCCAACTACACTGTGAGAATAGGCCAGCCTATTATGTGTATAAAGTTTCGCGAGTTAACTCCTCATATACAAAGCGCCAATAGAAGTTTCACGTTAAAAAATAATATTTTAAATGTTAGATCGCTAAAAATTAAGAAGAACTTAAGCGAATTAGAGAATGATTTTAAGGGATCAAAGCTAGGCGTAGTACGATTATTATTTGTAGGGAGGAATGGTATCGATACGATGGTAACGAAAGAGAATAATTTATCGTGTTGCGGTAGTAATGAGTGGAGGAGCCCAACTACACTGTCAGAATAGGCCTGCCTATGTGCTTATGTGTATAAGGTTTTACAGGTTAACTCCTCATATACAAGGCGCCAATAGAAGTTTCACGTTAAAAAATAATATTTTAAATGTTAGATCACTAAAAAGTAAGAAGAATTTAAGCGAATTAGAGAATGATTTTAAGGGATCAAAGCTAGGCGTAGTACGATTATTATTTGTAGGGAGGAATGGTATCGATACGATGGTAACGAAAGAGAATAATTTATCGCATTGCGGTAGTAATGATCGAGTCCCGGGGGGGGGATGCTACATATCTATACATTACATGTATTCAATTCAATTCAATTCAATAAAGTATATTTATGTTTTTATACATAAGCAAATAATAAGTAAATAAAAAATGCGCATACCGAGCAGCGTTAACGCTCTTACTACGCGTCTTAGGAAATAGTGTACAAAGAAATCTTAAAATTTATTTTATGATTATACAATAATTATACAGGGAAAAACATACAACTAAAAACCCTGCGTAGCCGAAAATAGAGAAATTAATTAATTATAGTTTGATCTTAATAGTACAATAAGGATATGGGTAAAATTATACAAATTATATTAAGGTTAAACAAATAAATAAGAGGATGGAAGAAAGAAGTACTGATACAATAGATTACATGAGGATAGTGACTTATTAATAACGACTTAAGTAGTTCGACAATCTGGTGCTAGAGAAGCGAATGTTTAATTCTTTTGTGTTTATATTTTTTATATTTTCTGGTCAGCGAGTCACGAGTATAGTTTCCAATTCGCTGTACGATAGGATAATGGCTAGTCAGGCATTTGCTGTAGAACCTATCTGCTTGTTCCTGTACTAGCTCAGGAATAGTACGCTGATGAAGAGCTGCATGCATGTCAGTTATCTTAGTATAGTAAGGGGCATTAAGTACAATACGCAGACATTTATTTTGAACAATTTGTAATTTATTTAAGGTGGAATTACTAACACCAGACCAAATTGGGCAAGAGTATAATAATATCGGGAGTATGTATGCTTTATATATTATTAGTTTGTTCTTAATACTAACTTTAGAACGTTTGTGAAAAATGGGGAAAATTTTATATAATCGGGAGTGCGCTTTGTCCGTGATGTGTTTAATGTGTTCATGGAACGATAGTCGCTTGTCCATTGTAAGTCCAAGATATGTTACACGAGGTTTCCATGGTAGTTGTCTGTTGCTTATTTCAATGTGGTGAGTTATCTGCGGCCTGCGTCTCGTAAATAGTATAGCTTCCGTTTTTTCGGTGTTAATTTTAATTTTCCACTTTGTGTAATATTTGTATATTTTGTAATAACTTTTGGTGAGTCTGTTTGTTATTGTATCGATTCGATAGGAAGCTGTAAATAGGGCAGTGTCATCGGCGTAAAGAGATGTATCAACATCCCTCAGCCGAGGCAAATCATTAATATATAAAATATATAGGAAGGGTCCCAAGATACTACCCTGTGGAACTCCAGCTGTTAGTGTTTTAGTACTAGAGTAGGTATCATTTACCTTAACAATAAACTGCCTATCAGTTAGATACATTACATGTATAATATACGCACACATATACGTACACATTCATATACACGTATATACATAATGCATATATGTACCCACATGCTTATAAACATGCATAAATATTTTAGATACATACACACAAGTAATATATACATAATGATCTTAATACTAAAATTATCATAATTCCATTACACCATAAATTTAATACACAATAGATAAATAGAATACAATACAGTGTCCGCCATATACCTGCGCCAGTAGCAGGAATTTCAACATGAATTGCGAACTACATTATGAAAATTAAAAATAGTAATATTGAACATAATAATGACACTCGTTGTTAAGTGCCGAATCAAGAGCCTAGTTTTACACGTGAACATATCAACTGAATATGAAATAAGAAAAAATATGTAAACACTTATACATTGATTCGAAACATTAACAATACAAAAATAAAATATTGAATTTACTCAGTTAATTGGTACAAAAATTGTATAGTTTATAAGTCGAATAAACATAAAACTGGAGCTAATAAACATTACTAAACTCGTATATACATTAAAAACAAGACTGAGCAATAAACAGAATAACCCTTAAAATACTCATAATAATTCAGTATAAAATATGCAGGCACACAGACTAGCAAAATAAACTGGATATGTGGGATATCTGAAGTTTTACAACAAACTAATTATTGAAATATAACATTGAAATGGAAAACTTGTTAACCATTGAACACCTATACAAAAAATAATAAATAATAATAATAATAACTTTAATACTATGAACAAGGACCTTCACACATTAATTCGGCTTTAACTACTTACACATTATATAGGGTGACCCAGAGAAGACGGACGGCGTTGTTCTTTGAACAGCGCAGTTGGCAACGTTAACCGCGTCCTCCGCGTTTAGTGTACACACGAGAGATTTGTTTTTATCCAGCCCAGTTATCACGGAATCCTGTAACGAGAAGGAGCGCGCGTTTTGCGTGTAACGTTATTTTTGGCCGTGAATCGATCACGACAGTGCAAACAGAGTTTCGAAAAGAATTCAAAGTTACGCGATTCTTCTTTGTGGGCATACCTTAAGAACCGCGTTTATGAAACACGTCCACGAGATCTGGAAGACTTGAAAACAAAATTCAGCGAGCTATGCTCGAAAAAGTTATAAAAGACTGAATGAACGTATTGTTGCAAATGACGGTCATCTGAACGATATTGTATTCTACGAATGATTATAAGCTGCTAATCTCTCGTTTTCCTATTTTTAAATAAAATTTCATTTAAAAAATTTGGTCGAGTAGTTTTACAAAACCGCCCGTTTTCTCTGGATCATCTTATGTATGACGTCACATTAAATCTCGCACGTCTCATTTATTTATGTACTTCCAATAAATAATATTATATATATATATATGAAAAGCTGAATGACCGCCAGTTACGTATTTGAGACTCGATGAATTTGTAAGGGTCTCCCAGTTTTAAAATAGCGAATCGAATGAAATCGTACACGTGAATTTTTCGGATAGACTATTCTGGTTTTGAAATTAACCGAATAAGTACTTGACTTTACTATTATTATTTCCGAGTACCGAAATTACCATTATAATAATAATAATTATTATTACTATTATTAATTTTTCTTATTCTACTTCTTACAGGTCATATCGTGTTCTTTGCATTGTTAGTACTGCTTTAACATAGATCCATCTTTATTTATACCTATATACGTTCATTTGTTTTTTCGACGGAGCAAAAACTTTTTTTGGAGGATAACGAAATGAACAAACTTGAAAATTAATTTACAAAAGACAGGTCGTCCAGGGAATTACAAACACCCCCACTCTTTCTCTCATTCTAACTCTCTCTCTCCCACTCTCTCTTTCTCTCTCTCTCTCTCTCTCTCTCTCTATATATATATATATATATATATATATATATATATATATATATATATATTCTCTCTCTTTCTATATATATTCCCTCTCTATATATTTTATATATATCACTGAAAAATGACAATATTCTGAAATTAGTACTTTGGAAGGTCGTTTAAAAATTAAAAATCAGAATTTCGCTCTAGTAAGACGTATACATTTGCGGTGCATTAACTTCTAATATTTCACGACGAGAGTACACTTTTAGTGAAATGTAACCTCCCAAAAAACGGGAACTTTTAATTTTGAATAATTTGATTATATTACGTTCGCTATAATATTATTTATTCGTCCAGTTCTTCATCTTATATAAAATTAAAAATTATTATCAAACTTTCACTACCTTCTGCAGAAGTGGAGTATTTCTGACTCGGCCAGTTGCTGTTGCGGACATCCCATGCAAACAATGAAACACATCGTCGAAGAATGCGAAGTATACTCGGAAAATACGGTTGAATCTGCGCGGCGGGAGTTTAGACTGGCATTCCCGTTTACAGCTCGATCTATAAATCAACATCATACGATATACGATACTATAACGCGTAATTTAATATAAATTTTCGTTCTTAAAATCGAGAGTACTCTTACGTTTATCATACTTGGTCGACCGATTCTTCCGAAATCTAGGTAATTTTTCAGCCGGTAAACTGGTCAGATATAAACAGGATTGGAAGTTATTAAAACAGTCATATTTATCGAAAGTCGAATCAATGATTTTTATTCGGTGAAATTCACGCATTTAAATAAGAAGCGTAATTTATTTCGGTTACGCACTGGGCATAATCTCTCCCCCTAACATCTTGCTAAATTATGCATAATTTCGGGGATGGTACATGTGACACACGTGCCACGTTGACGACTGTATTCAGCTTCAAATTTGGGTTTGTCAACTGTTCTCTAATAAAGATGGCGCACATTACCTGTGAGTATATTGAATTAATTGTCTCTGACCTATTGTCTTCAGTTAAATAAATTTACCTAAACGTAGTGGCATCGAGATTTAAAATATACTAACCAGATAACGGTTTAAACTGGCCAGATGGCGCAAGCTGGGCCAAAAATAAAAAAAAAATTAATAAAAAATTTGTTAGCTACTGGATGACATAGTCTGTGGTGATGTGGCGACGAATTTACGATACTATGTACAGAACTTCATCTACACTTTTAAGTGCAATTCTATACTAATGGCGCACGGCGTATATTTAGATATTTGACGGAAAAAATTTGTTCGACTCACGCTGCCTGACACAGCCATAATCTGACGAGACCGAACGCAATACAGCGAGCACGTTCGATCATATCTAGGCGGCTGATCATCGTACACGTCCGTCCTCCACATTGCTGTTGTCGAGTTGTTGCCCTCAGAGAGCAGCTTGTGAAGCTGCGACGTCTACTGAAACACTACATTGATCTAAAGGACACGTATAACGTGAAGTTAGGAAATATATAAAATAAGTCGTTACGTGGAAACTCGGAAACAGAGGTTAAAGTCTGAAATGTTGTAGTTTAGTAGAAGTATATCAGGTATTCAAGCGATTTCTACTTTTTCACAATTGGATTGAGTTGATTTCTACAATTTTTTCCCGCTATCATAATTCGGTCAGTTTTCCTTTTAAAATGTATTACTGTCGAAAATATTTCGTCCACATGACACCGTAACACTTCGTACCGGATGAGTGTATAAAACGTTACCCTTTTAATGTATATTTTTTGTGTTTACACGTGATTTTTATTCGTGGTGTCCAACACGTTTCAAATATAAAGAAGAATAACTAAAAAATCTTTTTGTTTCGATTAAACAAAAGAAGCGTTAAAAGCAACTTTAAAAAAAAAAAAAATAGGAATAAAGTAGAAACGAAGGCCTCTTCACAGCTTATTTTCGATTTAATCTATTCGTTAATGATGCTGCGTCATAGTGTGTGTGTATGTGTGTGTTTGTGTGTGGGTTGGTGTGTAAATTTATATATTATAAATAATTAGATGCATACATCAATGTGTATATATATATATACGTCGAAGTGGAGTTCATTTATCACTGACACGTGACGATGGAAAACCAAGCCGTAAGTAAAGAAAGAGAAAAGTATATAACACGCATTCGCTCTAAGAAAGTTGAAAAAACAAGAGACACGCTACTTCTACGCGGAAATTTTCAAAGGCAAACGAAAAAAAAATGTATCCGCTGAAAAATTTAAATAACGAGCATAAGTTTCACACTAAGAAATTCTCGCTACGTATAAAAACCATAAAAGGAAAAATACACATACACACATCATATATGTATATATATAAATATATATGTATGTATGTATGACGACTTAACGACGATGACCGTTTTTGCGCTTTAACACGGATACGTAACTTTGCATCTCGCGATATCCAAAATTGACGGCGATAACGACCTTTGTAAAATGCGACTCACGCGGGTTGCTGCGTAAGGAAGGTTTCGTTTCAGTTTTTTCTTGAAAAATGTAAGACGTGTAGGGAAAAGTATTCCGCATGTCGCGTGTATGACGAATAATCTAGAAAGCTTAATAAAAAGTTTGGCAGGTAATTACCGCAAGAAGTTCCCCCCCACCCAAATGCGTATATAACACGTGTGTATACACATTAAATATATTTCGAACAGTGCGGAATGTAGTGATTTTTTAATTGATAAACAAAACAAAAGTAGTTAAAATAGCGAAATTTTTACGTGTAAACAACCACAAAAATTATAAAATAACAGAAATGAACGAATCGAATGAAATTATAATATTAAAGCTATTATTATGCCACTAGTAATTTTACCATTATTATTACGAATGGGAATCCTTGTGGCGTAGTTGCTGGCAAAAGTCGAGTTTTAATCATACGTGACCGCTGCTACTAAGTTATTATTTGCAACCAACTGATGACATTAATGACAACTGGAAAAAAAAAGTTGAAAATTTTCCTATTCGTTATTTTTATTTTTCCCTTACGAACTTGATTGATCGTGTATTTAAATTCGTATTTAAAAATTCAATTTGCGTCTATGACATCCGACTTTCTATTTTCATTATATTATATCCTTGCCTATTATTAGTTGATTACTAAAAATAGTTGAAATCACTAAATTTATCTAATTATGCGAAGCTTTTCGGCATTTACGCCATTGTCAAGCTATATACAATTAAAATTAATTATATAAAAACATAAAATATTAATTTAAAACTAAGTTTACAATTTTACACAAAAATGAATTATAAATACTGAAAAACTATCTGACAATGACAGTGGTAAACAATAGTTTTAAATTAATATTTTATGTTTTTATACAATTAATTTTAATTGTATATAGCTTGACAATGGCGTAAATGCCGAAAAGCTTCGCATAATTAAATAAATTTAGTGATTTTAACTATTTTTAGTAATCAAGTATAAATAAAATCACTACATTCCACAATCTAAACTTATTTCCTATTATTCGTTCCTCTATTTACATTTTGACCGTTATATTCTTTATTTTTTATTTTATTTCATATATAACATATTTTATTGATGTTTGTGGGGAATTCTACATACGTGTTTTTAATTAATTAATATTTTTTTTCCATTCCATCATTATGAAACCGCAAACATCGTACATGAAGATAGCACAAATTTATGACGCCGGACATTAGATACGCGTCAAATTTATAACCCTGACTCTTTATTACAATCTCTTTTTCTGTCTTGTCGACGAAGACTATATATTTTTAATTTATCGTGTGGAATGTAGCGAATTTTATAGAATAATCGACAATAAAATCATTAAAATCAGTAAATTTTATATATACTTTTCGGCTATTAAGCCATTGTAAAGTGGACATAAAAAAAAAATACGAATATGTACAATTTATAAAAAATATAAAATATTAAAAAAGTAACGGAATACTTAATTTGGATGTACAATATTACAAGAAATAGCAAAATAATTTTATTTTATAAATAACTGCTTATTCAGTTTGCTATTTCTTGCAATATTGTACGTCTTTTTTTTCCACTCGATTTTCTTATTTTTGCTTCTATATTTTTTATAAATTGTATATATTTTTATATTTCATTCATTAAATATACGTGTATTATATATATATATATATATATATATATATATATATATATATATATATATATATATATATATATATATATATATCTGTATTGTGCTCTCTTAAATTACTTACCTAAATAATTTTCGTTGATAACTGTTTTGTTTCGTAATAACGGACACTCTGTAAGATAAATGGACGTAAAATTAATATTACGTTTAGTTAAAAATGGTTTATTTCAATTATATTTACAAATACGTAATATTTTGCGTCGAATATATAAATGGAACAATGTATTTACATATCGGAATCGGAAAGCGGAGTATAAACGCAATGAGCTGAACGTAAATTTTGAAAATTGCATAACGCAAAATATAGTTATACGGAATTAACAAAGTTGTAACTATCGATAATATAATCGATATACGGGCGAAACGATTATAATCATCATCATTAAGTGCCGTCTCCGTATCGGAGGTAGGCGACTACTTACCTATACGTATTTCGTTACGTACAAGGCAATCGTAATATGTCGTTAAGGGCAGATAGACATACACCAACACGGGAGAACTGATTGTAATCTCGCTTTATTGTCACGACACAATTCCCGCGTGTTTTTTTGTAAGGTACTACATTAGCGCATATATGGTGTTGCGCGTGGTGGTTTGCTGTTGCCTACCAAGCGACGATTAGGATTATTTATGTTTTTATTTTCTGATGATAATTTTTGCGGGTTCTTATAGGCAGTCCGTCCTCTAGCCACTCGGCTAGAGGACGACAGTAGTAAATATAACCATCAAAAATTAATTTTTTTATACATTCGACGATATTTACGGAGTGCGCATAAATGTAAAGGGAACTAAATGGTTGGTAATTAGTAAATGATAATTGATAAAAATAGTATATGCGGAATTGACGTTGCGGGTAATTTTGCGTATCTGGGACTAATAGCGGAAGCTGCTTACCAGAGATATAAAACGCAGATTATCATTAGCGCGCAGTAGTTAGACTAATAAAGATCTGGAAGGATATAGCGCTGACATTGAACACAAAATTGAATTTGCTATATTGCATAATCTTTCCAATAGCTACTTATGCGTGTAAAACATCGTCCCTTACTGCTGAGTCTGTTAACAGAATAGACGGGTTCGAAAACTGGGCATATAGGAGGCTATTAAGAATATCGTTGGATGAACCGAAAGACTAATGAATATGTTTTTCAGAAGTTGAAAATACATAGAACAATGAATACATAGACGTTTATCAAGCAGAATAAGGAATTCTCGACTTCTTTGGACATATTGCGAGAGATCTGAATTCTCTACAACGTCTAATAATCACCGGAAAAAGTGAATGGACGAAGAAAAAAAAAGGAAGACCAAGAACGCGCTGGGCTTTAATCGGCTTAAACATGCACGAATGCTGGTTGCTCGTAATAGATCAACATGAAGATCAAGGACATATGCGGCCGGTTCTTAATATCACTACACCCTCTGGAGGGATGAAGGAAGAAGTACGCACCGGGCATTACTTAATAATAATAACAAATATTAAGGTAGTCGATAGGTTTAAATATCTCGGTTATTCCATATAACTGATAATTTTCAGAACCGAATAACGGAATTGAAGCTAGGCTGAATCAGCAGACTTTAATAATACGAAGTATTTATTACGCGATCAATTATTTAGCATCAATTATGTACCAAATGTCTTTAGTCGTTTCGATCGAATTTGTTGCGTGATATTGAGATTATTATTCTCTTAAACGTTTTTTAATAGCCATCTAAGAACTTTCCTGTTGGGATATTTGTAATAAATTATGCCGAGGATTAATATTTTTTAAAAAAAACCTACGCAATCGTAGTGTAGCAGTGAGTAGAGAGAAAATGTATTAAAATATTTCGTACGCGAGACATCAAGGTGGAGTGCTTACTCGAGGATAGTGATTAGATGAAAACATTAACCATTAATTTCTGTGTGCGTAATTCAATTTACAAGAGGTGTATTATACTTAATTTTGAACTTATCTTAAATTACAGTGTTACATCGATAGATGTAATTCTACCGTCGTAGAATAATATAAGATACCTTAGCCAAAATATCGAATCGGAATGTTTTGAAAACAGATATACAAAACGACTATTTCGGTCATACCCCAAGAGATACAAAAATCTCTCTGAATTATCAGATAGATGTATTAGCTGTAAAATAATAAAAAATTTAACCTACACGTCAAAGACAATAAGGTTTTACGAAGTATAAATCTATTATAAGTAATTTGATATCTCATAAGTTCATCAATTAACAGTTTGGTTGCAACAGAATTTGCAGATTATACAGATTTTAGTAAGATTTTTCATAAGGTACATAATTCTCTGATATTATATAAGCTACTATGTTATGAAATTTCCGAACGCTATTTATTACCGTTCCTATCTACGTTGTCTCGTGGTTATTATGTTACCTTAATGGCTATCTTTCTAGAAGTGTCCCTCTTCCGGTGTACCACTCGGTCCCAATGTGAGTCCTGTATTATTTTTGACATTTGTCTACGACAATGGTGCTATTCTAAGCTCTAAATATAAAGTTTTTCTTTCTGCCCCCCCCGTTTATTTAGTTTAAATATGAGCCGAAACGGATTACGTTACTTTATATATATATATATGTCTTTCAACTTGAATATTTAATGTAGATATCTCTCAAATTTATTTCAACGCTGACGCTAATAGGTAAATGCGAATATTCGGAATTCGTAGACCTAAAAATGTCTTTAAGTCGGTGCAATTTCGAAGAATTCCTGAAGCACTAGCGAGCCTAAAAATGTAATAAAAAAATAAAAAAAAAATAAAAAACTCTGAAAACGTGTGATAAAATATGTACGAGTTAACGTATATAGATATAGCGCCGAAAACATTTCAGGCCGCACGCCCGAGAGAAGTAGAATGTAATTTCAACAAAATCTAGTCTGTATATTTCTGCAAACACGTTGAGCACGGCCCTTCCTGTACGAGTTGTATATTTAAAATAAAATTTATTCGCATTCTAAATTGCTCTTTTTATAGGTGGAAGTACGGTCATAGTTTACTACGACCTTTAACTTCCTGAATTATTCGATAAAAAAAATCATGAAATCACTTTTTGAACACGCATTAATAAATAAAATTCGAACTAACGACTAGTTTTATTAATTCATGATTTTTTTTAAAGCCTTATACTGCTTCTAAGGCCAGAGGCACGGAAGGATAGTTAGATTAAGGGGAGTAGGTTTGATAAAGTAAGAAAAGTTATAAGTTTAGATTCAGCAGAGGGTGAATACTGTAGGCGGTTAGAGAGGATTCAATCAGTAAGACGGTCAGATGAGTACAAAGGACATGATAGGAGAATGTGAGGAATAGTAAGGGGTATGTTACATGACAAGCATTACACTCTGGCCTAGAAAGACATGCTTGTGTGTAAGAAGTGTGTGTCCACAGCGTATGCGAACAGAGCGACTTCATATTTTCTATTGGAATGTTCCGACCAGGTTGCCTTCTTCCGATCCGTAGTGAAGTAGACATGAGAATCTTGCCACTGTTTGACACTGCAGTTGACTGCGTACCCGATCCATGAAGTCTTTTGTTGCAATTGGCAGATTTTTAGCTGGTGATGGCGGATTCCTTAGCTGCTTTATCGACCATTGTGTTCAGTCCGAATTCCTTACGACCCGGTATCCACATCGCAGTTATTTCTTCTTTATAAGATGCTGCCTGGATAAGAATTTTTTCAACTAAAGGATGCTGAAATTTGAATTTTTCCTGTAGACAGCGAATAGAGCTGAGCGAATCTGTGCAGATAAGGATCTTACATTTAAGTTCTGCCGCGACGATATAACGTATAGAATTCCGTATAATTCAGTAGTTAATGCGCTAAACATCTGCAAGAGGGGGACAACGTACGACATTATTATGGTAGTGGATTGCGCATAGGCTCGAATGTTCAATAACTTCATGTTCTTCATATTTGCGAACTGCGGTATGAAAAGCCTTAGTTATGGAAGGTCATGTTAGCTTATTATATTGTGAAAGGATAGATACATCAAATTGAATTGGGCTGGGTAGATGTGGAGAAATGGAATGCGAATGGATGGTGTCGAGTGTAGGGAGGGGAAATAGATTTAAACGCTTGAGAATGGAATTAGTTTGTTCCTGAAACAAGAGATTGGCATATGGGAATTTCTGATCAGCTGCTAGAAGTGGTATCGATATCGGTAGATTAGGTAATGAAGATGTGAAAGGAAACCGAGTACCGTTGCATCATAAAAATTCCTGCTTCTCTTCAGATGCGAAGAAGACTTTTAATCTTTTCTTATATCTGAGAAAAATAATCTATTTTTCTACGAATTTCGTTTTTATTCAGAAAATTACGTTGTTTTTTTTTGGCCAGTATCAGTTATAAGTATAATATTCGTTAAAAATACAATTGCAATAAATTTTTTAATTCTACCTACTTTAAAACAAGGAAAATCTCCATGGGAAGCTTCATCCTACAGGCCTATAGCATCTTGCCGTAGAAAGTCTTTTGAAATGGTAATTAATAACAGACTACTGTGGTGAATTGAAAATCAACGGATTCTCCCTCGTGGAATGTTTAGTTTTAGACCTGGGCTTGAAAGACTGTATTACCCAATTATTTAATGACATTTATCTGTCATTCTTGAATAAAAAGTTCTCAATTTCCACATTTTTAGATATTAAAGATGTAACGTCCAACATTATACCAACAATTAGCAGCTGTAGGCATACCGATGGTGTTAAGGAATTACATTTGTAACTTGCTTCATAACAGAAAGTTACAATTTTTTAATCCGGTTACTAAGGAAGTAATCTTTAGAGACACGTGGCCTACCCCGAGGTTCTGTCTTTCCATTTTTATTTAATATTTATGTTCGCTCTATTTTTAATATTCAACTTCTATCTGATTGTGAGATCTTATCGTACGCCGATTATTCTGTCCTCTTTAATTCCTTCATAATATAGGATTGGATATATAACCTTCCAAATCTTTTGTCATTATTTTCACATTCAGACCATACAACTTGAGAAATACTGATGTTCGAACAAGATTCCAATATCCTCCTGTATGAAATACTTGGGCATAACTTTAGATTCTCGACTTACTCGGTGTCATCATCTTAAAAAGCTTAAAGATCAGCTCTTGAAATTTTTGAACCCTTTAAAGTCTATCGCAAATACAACTTGGGGTTTCGACCCTTCTACCCTTACTCTATTGTACAAATCATTAATTCTCTCTAGACTTGATTATGGGTCAATGTTCTACGGTTCATACTTAGAATCTCGGAATCGTAGATACTCTGCAAAATGTCATCCTCCGATATATTACAGATAATTTTTTGTCCTCGTCGACAGTCAGTCTCCAAACAAAAACTAAAATCGCTCCCTTACATCTCAGAAGAAACAGATAGATTTCTATTAAAATACCGTAATTTCAATAACTCATACCTCCTAAATCTCATTTTTTATATCAGCAATAACTGGAGATTCGTTCCTTCTAAAATGTCACTATTAGCTATAAGAAATCCAGCTCTAATTCCTGCTTATTTTTCCGCATTCTTTATATAGTAACAACCTAGTAAATGTACAGGTCAATGCATCTCTATTCTCTGATTATCAACATAGATATATATTCCTAAAAATTCTGGTTCAGTGATTGACAATGTAACAGTCCAAAAATTCGAACTTCCTTCGGACGCTTCCGTTTTCACAGCCGAGTTAATGGCTATTGACGACGCTTGTGATGATATACTTAATGTGCTTGGTGGTTCAGGCAAGTATACTCGTTGTGTGTATTAGTTCGCTCCTAGCTATACACAACTGTCGATTCAGGTTCCCACCCCTTTACGATATATCGGACAAATGTCATCTAGGCGGTGTTTTAGAATTTTGTTGGATTCCAGTCATTAGGATTTAATCCAGTCATTACGGATTTCAACTTAATGAAGCGGCGAATGTTGCTGCTAAACAGGCTTCTTTGTCAGGTATTCCACTCCCATTTATTCTATCGTTGGATCTACACTCTAAAATCCAGTCAAACTATCACAATTGTTGGTATGAAAACTAATGAAGGTAAATATTTTAGAATTGTTCAGTCGCATCTTCCGGTATTTCCATGGAATTATCCCACTATCTATCCCCCCCTCATCAACTCCGCAGATTTATTACCATAATTTGTAGGTTACGTATGGGGTCATTCCCGTATAGTGTTAAATTTTTCAAATAGACATAATCAGGGCCAATGTACTAGTCATATTTCCATAAATTTCCCGGAAGATATAAATCACCTTATCCTTAATTTAATTATAATTGACAAATATTTTTTTATAATAAACTGATATCTTTCGTTGTTTTCCCTCCGTATTCCATACATTATTAAGCTGTGACTACAAGGCATTATTTCTAATTTTTTTCTTTTTATTTTAAGGTGCAAAATTATGATTTAAAATTATAATTTAGTATGTAATTCTTAAATTACAATCTACTGGCCACAAATGTTTAGCTTGACCTAGGCTAAAAAAAATTACTAAATTTGTTTTAAAAAACACTGAAAAAATACAGAGCATTCCGATTGTTAAACAATTTTCAAGTGTACACAAAAAAAAACAATATCTTCTTCCTTGTTTTGCCTTTAATTGAAATGAAAAGGTTCGTCATTTGTTACAGATTTTGTTACACCTGAAATTATTGTAAATATTTTTCAAGTCCTGAACACGTATGTGATCGTACTCCGAGAATATAGGCATGTTTATTTCTAAAACGTATCATTAAATTATGATTAGATTACATTTCACTGAACTATTTCCAATATCGAGTGAAATCTGTTCAAACTACGCTTGATTTTCTTTCGGTTGATTTAAAAGAGCCCATATTTAAGAATTAAATAAGAACAAATAGATATTTACGAAACATATCAACAAAATCATGAATACATGAATAGTATCGAATAATGAAGAATATAAAGTATACCTTATGTATACACCTTAACAGTTTACTAATATGTGAGTTAAACAATTTTACAGGTTATTATAGCTTGAAATAGGGTAAAAGTACGATAATATAAACAACAGCATAACATTCAGATCGGAAATTTTCAACCACGACGTTAATACAGCACGAATATACATTTATATATACGCAACAAACGCAGCCAACCATATATACATACACATAGACCTTACTAGCGAAATTTAAGAATGTAGCGGAGTGTGCGGGGTTATTGATAAATGAAAGGGATAAAGAAGTTATACATTCTTCTACTACCTCCTAATTTCTATCGTCAAATGCTAATAGTATACGTATATACATCATACTGTACAAAACGACTAGCTCTGAACGACTCTTCAAAGTGAGCGTCTGAACGGGTTCACATAAAAAATTCGAAGCGACAGTTGAGGATACAGTGGATACACGATTCGATATTAAAGTAGCTAGGAATAGATAGGGAAAACAGATTATTGCAAGTGATAAAAAGATTCTTCGGCTACACGATAGGTCGAGATAAAACGGTCATAAGGGGAATAACAGAAGGTAAATAGACGACGGACTACTCGATTTATAGATTACACCCCAAAATTATAACAAGCCTATGCAGCTGATGGAGGTACTTCAAAATCGAGCGAAATTGTAGAAAATTGTTGAAATACGTTCGCGATTGGTCACGACGTCTGAACACAGACAATGACACAGACTATTCCAATCTTGTTATTGAAGTATGTATCCCATTAATGACATCCATACAGTAGTTGAAACAATAACATCCGCTCATCTCGAATTTTCATTAATACAATTATCGTTGTGTGTTCCGTTCGTCCCTGTTTCTGTATTATGTGCCGAAGGAATTTCGTCACCTCTATTGTGATAATCGTCGACAGCCTTTGCGTAACGTCTATTTCTTGTAATTGTGCGTTTTTTCATCTCCGTGCATATATTTGCGTACGAACAATCTTTGCGACTATTGGATTTTTCAACGTTGTTAGGTTTATATTTTTTTTAACATTCTAATTTTCTATATCAATCATTTTTGGGTCAATGTTAAATTTTTACTAAACTTATTTTTCATTTAACGTATCCTATTACTTTTCTTTCGAATAGATCTGCCGGTATTGGGTCATTATCGTTACAAGAGCGATTCTAAAGGAACAACGGATAAAACTTGTACGTATACAATTGTATAACGAGTTGGAAGGAACGATACGAATACATTATTACAACGAAATCAAAACAATCATCAGCATAACAATAACAATAACAATAATAATAATAATAATAATGTAAGAACTGCGTGTAAGTAAGAGTAAAGAAGATTGCAATACTGATAGAAAATCATCCGAATGAAAAATAATGGAATGGAAGCATTTTGACGCGCTTTATACTCGAAATATTGCCACATTGTGTCGTCAGCTAAAATAAACGAAAAGTAAAAACTGTCCGAATATACCGAACGAACGGATTAGTGAAATATGACTGAGAAAATCACATTGACGACGATAGCTGCTGGTTGTAACGTTTGTGAAAGATAATGAGTAATAAATTACGGTCAGACGGACGGCAACTTATTTGTAATACACACTATCGTGATTCAATTAACGGAGGCTTTTGTCGTGAAAGTGCTACTTTATATACTCACTTTCTCCACCGACCATCGCTGGAAAATCTAAAATAATGGACTGTAAAGTAATGCGCGCCGGAATTATTTTTGTTTTGTTTTACAATTCCCGGCCATGCTGTAATATGTTTATACATACATATATATATATATATATATGTATTTATGTAGGGAATTTGGAACATCGAAATGGCGAAAGCGTTAGTAATAATTCGATGGTAATGTAATGGAAGTGAAAAAATAAATGAGAATATTTTTGTGCTCTTACTCGGAGAGAATGCGCCTTTAAACGGACGGAAAACCAGAAGGTAAAACATTTCGTGTTGCTTTTATTTCATTTACTATCTTGTTCATTCTATAAGCAAGAAAAGGAAAAGTAATTAAAAAGTAATAAGCAAAATAGAAAGTAGTCCTAATAGCGATGATAGTTGCAGTAGTTGTGACGTCGCTACAATACTGGTAGTGGTAATAATTAAAAATCGTTACTAACGATATAGTAGTGGTAGATTAACAAAAGTTGAATAATAAAGAAAAATAAAACGTACATAAAACTAAATGGAAAAATGAAGAAGCGTTCAGAAAAATACAATTCGAGGAACGCGCTATATAACGATAAAAAAATAATCTGCCAGAATATCAGATAAATGAACTGACGAATTAAGCGGGAAATTTTAAAAAATTACAACGAATAAATATATATATATATATATAAAAGAAAAAAAACATCTGTGTCTCGGAGTGCAGGGAAGAAGTATGCTTTAAGACATTTGAACTAATTTGTTACAGGGGTTTTTCTTTCAAATTTCTACGCCTGTATATATATATATATATATATATACAAACACACACACACTCGTATATAATGTATACATATAAGAATAAGCCTACCTATGTGTATAAGTCAACGCGCATACTGCAAAACGTGGTTTGAAGACGGATGTTGGTAGTGCGGTACATGCAAATGGGATATAAGGTACTTTGTGAACACACCTAATGCAACAAAACGTGGCTTGATAGGTGGGTGTTGCTATATATATATATATATATATATATATATATATATATATATATATATATATATATATATACATATACCCATCTGTTATTTCTGCTCGATCGCTCGTTTTTAGCTCCCCATATACAACGCGCCAATAGAAGTTTCACTTCAAAAACTTCAGGCGTTTCAGTCGTACATTACGAAATTTTGACATGAAATTTTAAATTTTGTACAAGTATTTATTATATATTATACAGTGCCGCTTCCTAGGTCAACTGCGAATAATTATAAATTTTTTTTAAAAAATTCAGTCATGTCAGCTGGAAAATAAGAAAAAATGTTTTAAAATTTCACGCTGTATCGTGTTGTTTCTTTTTCTCTTTGCAGCTATTTTCAATCCACTGCTGGGTGTAGCTCTGTCGAAATTTCTTCGATTATCCCCTGTCGTCCGGGTTCTTGTCTAATCTTCTCGAACTCTTTATTTAGATCATCGACATTTGCAAAGAGTTCCTGATGTCTTGCCAAACATTTTGATTTTTTTATGCTAAATTATTATAACTCGTTGTTTCTCTAATCCATTCATTTTCTTTCTCGTCTTTCGCCGTTATTGCGATTATTTCCTTTTCGATTCTCCTTTGAGCTACTCTTATTCCTCCAGTGCTGCTGCTATTATATTTCACGTTTCACTCTGCCGTAGGTCATTGCGCATTGGTTAAACGTTTTTATGTCGCACTAGTTTGTAATATATTTTTTAATTTCCCACACGTAAGGCGGTCATGCGGATTTTTCTCGTTATGTAAGTGGGTTAAAATCGAGAAGAGGAGGGACTATAAAAAATAAACACTAATAAAACTGAAACTATCCTTTTTACAAGGCGGCGTCAATTAAGCGGAAATGATTAATATGGATGGCAAAAGTATACCATGTTCGATATTTAGGTATCATCTTGGATACTCATTTATCCTTTAATAATTATGTTAATAATTTACCGGGAACAGTTTCAGTGAGTGCGTGCATGGAGCATGCAATAGAAGTGGATGGCGCAAAACTACTGAATTCTGAATTATGACAGCATTTCGACGTCACGACGTCTCTACTAGGGACATACGATTGAAAGAAGAATAATATTAATTACGTGATTGATGATAAAGCAATCCGTATACTTTCGATAATCTTTAATCGACAATCGTGTATTTATCTGTCGTTAATAAGAACTTATTATATACACATATTACTCGGTAACCTACGCGTATCTTATTTAGCTATCAGTTTCACATTTAAAAAATTATAGTTGATTCAAATCATCGTTGCAGAATTAATCATCCTCGGTCATTTAGATCTTTACGAGGTGCTTAAGCCAGGTTCGTCTTGATTATTCAGTCGGAAAGCGATAGTAATAGAGATCGTTTAGTAAAAAGTAAAAGTATTGATATAAACGGAAACAGCGGATAATAAAAATAAATTAGATTCGAAATGTCGTGAACGAATTATAATAAATACGCGATGATTAAGTAACGTACCGGAAGACATATTGGAAGAAATTAGGAAGATAACAACAAAACGGCGTTTAGAAGGATAATATAGGGTGACCCAGAGAAAATGGATGTTTGTTTTTTTTTCAGTTGAGCACTTGATAACAGCGCGTGCTCTATATTTAATGCACAAACGAGAGATTCGGTTTTGTCCAGTTTCCGTTATGATGGCATCCTATGATGAGAAGGAGCACCCGTTTTGCGTGGAACGTTATTTTCGGCGCGAAACGATAGTGCGAACGGAGTTTAATTCAAAGACAGGGGGTACTTTAAGAGTCGCGTTTACAAAACACGTCCACGAGAGCGGGAAACCCTGAAAACTCGGATTTCTAAAGAAATTTCAAAAATTCAATGCTCGAAGTTTTTTTTTTTAGAAGGACCGAATGAATGTATTTTTGCAAATGGCGGTCATCTCGTGGTCCACAAATAATTGTAGGCTATTACCTCGTTTTCCCATTTTTAAATAAAATCTCTTTCAAAATTTTTGGTCGATAAGTTATTCAAAAAAACAAAAAAACCTTAATAAATTTCGAGCAATATTTGTAGTTTCCGAAAATTTATTATAATTATTTTATAAATTCCTTCGAATTTGCCGATTATTGTCGAGAATATAGATAGTCAATTTAAACGAGTTTCTTAGTATTGCTGAAGAACAGTCCCCCCGTTTTCTTGTATATATAGAAGATAGTTGCTATGAATTCGTTGAAACACATCGAGGAGATTATATTCTGCAGACAACTTCCCAAAAAAAGCCTATACGTGTGTAAACGCTTCGAAAGTTGCTAATACATACGTATCGAGAAAGAAGTCTAAAAGTAGTTTTCGTCGTTAGCCTTAATTTATTACAGAGAAGCATCGTGTTCCTTTGAAACGTTTGACCATAAACTGAAAGCGAATATTATTCGGCTAAATAGAAATGTGGTAACACATCCGCAGGGGATGAAATTTTAAGCTACCTGAATCGTTTCCAGAGAGATAAAATGGCGGAGCGCTGGAAATGTCTTCGAAGGATTACTAGCGTTTTTTATTAAAAGGGAAGGAGATCTACGGAGCTGAGGAATGGTTAGAGTAAGAACTAGACGATGACGAAGAATAGACAAAGAGGGCGGCGTGTAAACGTACGGCCTAATTATTATTTCGAGCGTTTGTTCAACTGTATAAAGAAGCGCCTATTCCGGTCGGCTGGTTTTGTTTAAATTCCTGGAAAGTAATTATTCGGCAATTATAAGCGCCTTACTGTTGGCGTACAGACGCTCTTTGTTTCGTTCGTACGTGCTAAATTCGTTAAACGGAGAACAGAAAGGTTCTTACGGTTTCGAATCGAAAAGAATAAAAAAGATAGAGTCGAAATGTGTCTATTTCGAAGTAAACGAAGTGGTTATTAAGACGATATTTACGATCGGCTTAAGCCGATGGATAGTTGTACGCCTCTGAAAGAAAATAATAGATCAAAGCTGTAATAGAACGGACAAAGTTGGCGTTTTGAAGCGGAAATTGAGGACGATCGTCGCTTTTGTATTACGGATGGCGTAGACTGTAGACATTTGAGAACCGTTAACAACTGGCTTTCAACAGTCAGCAATATTATGCCACCTTACATAGGTTACATAAGTAGGATAGTTGAATCGATAAAGTACAAAACCCGAACTTTCAATAATTAAAAAAAAAAACTGACCCTCACAGGGCGCCGGGAATAAGTGAAACTTAAAGACGTGTTTCCAAAAAGACATTTAATAAGTTCACACGATTATTTTGTACAAATTTTAGAAAAAGAAAAGGCACTATATGCTTAAATTGATGTGGCGATGACGAAAATGTTTTCGTTCTTAAATCTATGCTTTGTCGAAGATTTGAACGAAATAACGGATAGCCGTGCGCGCATGGCAAGAGGAAGAACACGCAAAAAATATAATTTCTGTACACGTTTGTACGGATGTATGTAAATTTAATATATTCTCGTATATATGGGGAGTACACCATGCGGGAGTCGACTACACTGTGAGAATAGGCTTGCCTATGTGTATAAGCCTTTGGCTCGCTCGTTCGCTTTACGGGTTAACTCCCCATATACAACGCGCCAATAGAAGTTTGACGCCAATAAGTATATACAAAGCGCAAAGATTGAAATCATGAAGATCATATATGCATCTGGTGAAGATCCAATTGAAAGAAGATACGAAGAAACGCGGACGCGGCGTAAACAGTGTGCAGTAAATCAAACCCAGATGACAATCGTAATAACCTGATAACCAAAGCCTGACGCTGTGGTGGTAAGATCGAATACGCACCGAAAACGGACATTATAATGCCGTGTTAATACGATGGTGGTTTAAAAATGACGCCGCCTGTGACTACGGGTCAAACTATCGTGTACATCGTTTGTGAATGTCCGGAGAGAGCTTTTGCCGGAACCTTCATGGATACTGGATCAGCGGCAACGATAACACGGTTCTAAAATCTTAACACATTGTTTTACGACCAGTTCAACTTCGCATAAGCTAATAACGAAATAGAAGAAATAATAAGCGTAACGGATCTCTCAACTGTATACTATCGCTTGTTACGACGACAAGCAGGTAATCTTTAGAACAAGTGACCGGAAGGACTGAACAGCGTAAAGAAAAGAAAAATTGACAACGCGAAGTCGAGGAAAGATCTCGGGAAGAATATGTTCGTTGACCGTAGGCTCGTTGAACTTATACGTAGTTGGTTCGTTATCGGTAGAATTATCCCGATTAGTCGTTGTGAATCGTCAGCCTATGTGTGGGAAGTTAAGTACGAAAAAACGGATATTTATCCAAACTATCCGACTAAATTTTAGCTCGGCATTTAGAGTTATAAACTTTTATTTATATGATATTAAAATAACTAATACACCGTCTACGATTAATTTAATTAAAATTAGTTAAATATTACTTTATTTTTTTTAGTTACTTACACCGGAACGTACATAATTTTAAATTTAATATATTACATCCGTTTAACGCGCGACACCCTATTGCATAATTTATTATAATTTTTGCAGTTTTCCAGTATTCGTGTTATGAAAACGGTGTGTAGACACCTATATATATATATACATCGAAATTTTCGTGACCGTAAATGCAAATTGCGAGAGAAAATTAAGTGTTAAGTTTTCCCCGTAGGAGATTCGTTAAATACATTTTTAAACTTTCACGGTTGATATTCATACATTCGCAATTTTTTTACGTGTATATACCGTATGATGTTTTTTTAAATAAATTTTTGTTATATATCTCGGAATTTGGGAAAAATATTTCGTTGGCTGTTATATATCTCGGAATTTGGGAAAAATATTTCGTTGGCTTGTAGTATTTGTGCTCACTATATGACAGAGGAAAATATATGTATGAAGAAAAATTGCAATAAAATAGAAATGGTAAGAGAATATCTAGGAGTAATCGTAGATGAAAATTTGAGATGGAACAAACATACAACCCTTGTAGAAAACCGAACACAGAACAGTTTATTGAATAATTTACACTTATGACAAACAGTAAAAAAAGAAAAATGTGTACCGCTATAAGCTTACCACACATCTACGTAAACAGAAAAATAATTTTAATTACTTAAGCATAATGATAATTACATACTAACAGGAAAATACGAAAAACCTGTCAAATTAAAACCAAGCACTTCTTCAAGTATTATTACGGTTAGGGTAATAGATTGTGAAATTACACATGATTAATAAGAATTACAAATGATATGGTTACATTAATAAGTGAACCTAAACATATTTAAAATGGACAATGTATGAACTAGGTATACAAATATTTATTATAAATCTAGTTTTTTTTTTTTTTTTTGTTTTTTTTTTATTTTAAAGCGGGAGGGGGAAAATCTTCATAAGACACTGATATTATAAATCTACTTATTGCATTAAATTTAAAGCAAATTATGCTTAAGTCGCCTATGTTTATATCTGGTACACATGCTGCTAATCTAGTTATTGCATTAAATTTAAAGCAAATGCTGCTTAAGTCGCCTATGTTTATATCTGGTACACATGCTGCTTGGAATCGTAATTTCCAAACGACGCAATTAATTCATTAGTGTGTATTAAGGATTTATCACAAAAATGATTTGCTAAATAAAGTACAAAATCTCTAATATAAGGAATTCTAAGATCAGCATAAACTACGTGTGACCTTATGCTATATACTCTCCGGAATTACGTAAGTAGACACTTCAGATAATTTACTCTGCATTAGTAGATTCCAGGCTGAGATATGGAGCGCAAACACGGGGTAGGGAAAGTAAATCTTATATAATAAATATAAATCGATTACAAAAAAAAAAAAAATGTTTTAGCTTAATAACAGGACAAGAAAGTAAAGCCGCACTTTACGAATTAATGCGAAAAGAAAATGTTTTAGATGTAAGGGGGATTGTGTTTAATAATAAAAATAATGAATTATTTAAACCAATTTAAAATGCTTGATGCGGACAAAAGGGAACTTGGGAAATATAACTTAAGAAAAACGCTAAAAAATAAGATACAAATACCGAGAACAAAGTATGGTAATCAGCTGATAAATTTATAATTACACAAATGTCGAATATAATACCTGATGATATAATAAACGAAAAAAAATACATTTTAAAAGAAAAACTCAAGGAATACAAGACAATAGAATTATAAATGAAATATTAAAAAAAGAGATAATTGAAAATGGCGAGAAAAAGGGATAAACAACTTGGATATCAGGCAATATGTAAAAATGATGGTGTAAATGTCTGGAAAATGGCGTATAAATGGCTTTTTAGAATGAGTGGATATATTCAGTAAGTAAACTGTTAAAATTATATATATAGTTGTACGTGCATGTATATGTATAGATATATATGGGGGTGTATATGTGTACGTACGTGTACATTGGTGTATAAATACTAATTAATTAGTTTGATATCTGTCGACAAGCGAAAACTTGACCGGATGAGGTAAATTATACACGTGTAATTTTTAATCAGAATATATGTAGATGATTTTATGGTGTGTGTGTCAGTTTATATATGTTTTATGTGTGTGGAAATAGTGTTGCATACATGTTATTCATTTACATGTATGTGCACTAATATGACTGTGTAATTGTAAAAAAAAAATTATTCAAATATTCGATTCTACACAGTTTTATTACTCCTTTTTTCTAACATAATGACGATTGAGATATTTTATTTAAAAAATATATATTTTTTTCTGATTTATCTTAACAAAATTGTTACTGATGCGGTAGGTAAGAACGAACAATTCATAATTAAAATAGGAAAGTCACTGTATAAACGGCCCTCTCCATTTATAAAAACTTTAACTTCAAAATTATACAGTATACGGTATTAATAACGAAAAAATGATACAGGAAAATTACCACGATAGATAAAAGACAATGAAGGAAAATTTTCGTTCAAGTTCGCGAAATTTCCTGTTTATAAATTTTTCCGAGGATGTATATTAAAATTTTAAATATACGTCGGAAATAAATTTTTACTTTCGATCTGATTAAAGTAGATTATTCGGAGATTTAATATTGTTCCCGCGTCGAAGTTTATTTTTATGCTAAAACGTTCCATATATTCTAATCGCGTATAAGAGTTTCCATACATGAATAAATTTTTATTCAGAATAATTTCGGAAATTTTACATATTTACATTTCGTACAATATTTTCAAAGTTGTATAACGAAATTTGATACGCTTTTTACGGATGCCGAGCGATTAATACGTTTGCCCCCGAAATTGTAACAAGACGCAATTTTTTAATTTTTTTTCAGATAGTAATGTTTTTTTTCTTAAGATACACACACACACACGCAGTTTTCGAACGATTCAATATTTGCGAAATTCTTCGCTATCGGATTATTTTATTAATGTTTTTTCGATTTACTATTTTTTGTAACATCTGAATTAAGCGTTTTTTTTTTAAACATATTTTTTATTTTATATATGTCCACTTGATAATGGTTTAAAAGGCGGAAATTTTATGTATAAATATTTAGTGATTTTAATTATCTTTGTTTTGTTGTTTATTTTGTAAAAACTACTAAATTCCACATTGTTCCGATTATTAAAATATCGTATTGTATCTTCCGTAATGTTAGTTTAATTTTTAAATATTATTATTAATATTTCTAATTTATTATTAACGTAAATGTTAGCCAGACTGAATGATAATAGGGATCGATCCGATCGTATAGTGGTTAATAGAAGTTATAGAAAAGTTTAGGAGAAATGTTCGAGGACTAGCTCGCAGTAAAGATTAATGACGTCATTTTATACGTCACGCGTATAGTAAAAAAAAAAATACGGCTCAATTATGACGACGATTATTCTTATTTTAATTTTTCCTTTCCAAAAAATCTTACTTTTGCGATCATAATATTTACGCTTACGTTTGTGGCCTACCTTGTTTAGTTTTTTCCTTTTTTTTTTTTTTTTTTTTTTGGTTTTTTCATACGGAAACTTTAACGCAGTTTAATTTACCACCTCCGGAGGAGAAGATGAAATTTTTTCCTAACGGTGAAAGTTATTTAAAACCGTGCTTCGAATATTTTATATCGAATTCTGATAATTGACCCGTTTAACAAGAGCCCGGAAAAATGGATACATATCTTGTCCAACATTTCTTCGACGGTTAAACAAAATTCACCCCATCGTTTCTATACTATTTCAACAATAGGGTCGTTTTTATTTTCCATTAAACATCGGCTTTACTTTTCTAGCATACCAAATATACGGTATACAGCGCAATATATAGAAAAAATATTATTATTATTATTATTATTATTATTGGTACCATTATCGTTATGATTATATATTGTTGTTAGTTAAAATGATGGTCACGTCCACGTTATAAGTTTATTTCATTCGAATCCCACATTTTATTTTTCTTCCTTTTTATATCGTTTAGTTTTGATCTTCGAAATATTGTATATTATCCGCGAAAAACTTTGTTTACAAATTAGTAATTACAGAATTATACGCGGAGATAAGCAGCTGAAATTTAGAAAATTAACGCGTAACGGAAGTGGAATGTTGTTCGTAAATAAGGGAATTTAAATTTCCGATGGAAACGTCTTATCGAGTTTTGGACGATATCCAAATTTAATTAAATCGATGTAAATTTGAAACATCTCGCTGTAAGCGTCGTAATTTAATATTGTGTTTTTAAGCTGATAAGCACGGATACTTTGATCTTAGCCAACAGGCGCAGAGTTTTTTGTTTTTTTTTCATGCAACTTTTTGATTTTTTTCGCATTTTATTTTGCCCCTTAAGTTTTTTTTTTTGTAATATTACTATTTATATTATTACGAAACACGGGAAGAATTGTTTTATTTAGATGATAATTGTTGTTTCTTATTGTAAATGTAAAGATGCACTTTTTATTTATTTTATTTATTTATTTATTATGTATTGGGATTTTTTTTCGCGAGATCCAAAATTCTGGTATAAAATCTTCGTACGAAATTATAATTTATGCGTACTAGTAAGAAATCGGGTAAATCGGTAAATACTGTCAAAGGACGGCTAGTAAAGTAAAACCCAAACCTGCGGAAGCAGTTTCCCCAAGAACTAATAGCCTCATATGCCCAGGTATTAACCAATAACCATCGCATCAATAACAGTAATAGCACTAATAGTTGTAGTAGAAGTAATAATAGTAATAATAATAACTATACTAATACTACTAATAATAATAATGTATAGACTAATTTATCCGATCTGAATTCAGAAAATCTTTCATTTACGGACTTATGAATTTTTCTAAGAACATTTAACATTAATAAAATAATGCTCTGCTTTAAAAAAGTAATAAATAAACTTAAAGAAACTCAAAATCTTGATGTTTTCACTAAGATAGTATCAGTCTTAGAAATTGTAATAAATGACTTTGCTTAACAGTTAGTATGCAAATAAAAGTAATAGCGTGGAACTCCAATTCCATCAGATACAAAATTCCTGAAAACCTGGTGCATGAGAAGCGAATTGATATCGTTTGCTTCAGCGAAACAAAGATCAATGAGAATTTTACTTTAAATTGTCCAGGATACAAAGTATATAGGCGAGATCGAAATGAGAAAGGCGGCGGTGTAGCGCTACTAGCGAGCCGCAAGCTACTCCACTACTCCCTACCTCCTTGCTCCTAAAGAACATCGAGGCTGTAGGTGTTGCTCTTGAAATTGATAATGACATAATTCACTTTTATTCGGTTTACTGCCCACCAAACAGCACTCACTTTGAACGTGACATATGCTCATGCATTCAGCTAATAAAGTTATAGTCACAGGGGATTTTAATGCAAGAAACACCATTTGGAATTGTTATACCAATAATAAATTGGGCAAAATCTTACTAGATTTATCATTTAACAAAAATTTCACCGTTCTTTCTCCAAAACATCCCACTTATATCCCATCTACCAATCAAATGAGACCCAGTGTAATAGACCATGTATTATGCATGTCACGAAACCTATATCTCTTTCATGTTTAAGCTCGAATCACAATCCAATTTACTTCGAAATTAATAAATCCTTTAAGCAGGCCCCTGAAAAATATGTGTATGACTTTAGACATGCAGACTGGAATAATTACAGAAATTATATATACAACACTCTAAAGATACCTTCATTCTCACAACGAGATTAATCGTCTCATTTCTTAATAATGTTATCTTAAGATCCTCACAACTACACATTCCGCAGAAAGCTCTTGACACTAACCCTATGCCCATTCCTTATAGCACACGGTAAATAGAGAATACACGGTAGGTATCACGAACTAGTTGCGCAGTAGTCAAACGAAATTTTGACGTCACCGGTGCCCACTAGTTCAGACAGTCGACTGTAGTGTAGTAGTCGTTCCGTTGTTTCGCGTGTTCTTCCGTATTATTTCGTGCTTCTGTCGCCGCTTGCTCGAGTATTTTTTTATTTATTTTTTATTACGGTCAACAAATTAACTTATGCAATTTATGTGTTTTTTTTTTCGTTTAATATTGCCTATGTTATCAATTTTTATACATATATTACGTCATCAACGTAGAAATGGTTAGATCGTTTTGATACTATATTATTATTATTATTAATATTTTTATTATGCCTTGTCATCGCTGGGTGTTCTAATCATGGCAGAAACGTTCATAAATTAGGAATCACTTTTCATCGGTGTTTCCCAAAGATAAAGCTGTAGGGAAACAGTGGTTACATATGAGCAAAAGAGCTGATGACTTTAATATTGAAACTGCCCGCGTTTGTTCTCGTCACTTTAATGAAAATGATTTTGAACGTGATTTGAGATCAGAATTGCTTGGGTATAAACCAAAAAGAAAAATTTAAAAAAGGATTCGATTCCTCATTTGCGAATACCAACATTAATTGAATGCGAGTCAGATATTCAAAATGAACGAAGTGAAAGGTATAACAAACGTGAGTCTAAAAAAGTTGTAAATTCTTTGTTAGGAAGCAACGCTAAAGATATAGGTTTAACAAATAATGAAATTTGTTCATCCAATAACTCTGATATTAGCGATAATAATAAATTTATTAAATTACAGTTAGAAAATAATTCCTTAAAACAAACTAATGAAAGTCTTTTAAAGGATTTGGAGACAGCGAAGGCTGAAATTACGAGTTTAAAAGTTCGGCTAAAAGCGTTTGAAGGAACTTTCTCGAAGTGTCAACAACAAGTAATCGTTAGTGGAAAATGTTCCAGCTCGTCTTCTGACGACATATCGAAGGCAATATCGTTAAGGTGTATTTCAAAAAAATCTTTCAACTTCGTAAAAGAAGCCTATAAGTATCCCATTCCAAGTGAAGTGACTATAAAACGTCGTTTGAGCGAATTTGTAGTTGCCCCGGGTCTTATAAATTTAAGTTTGAATATTTTGACATTACATTCAAGAGTATTTACGGACTTTGAAAAGGATGTTGTACTTTCATTCGATGAAATGAAAGTTCAATCTGATATATGTTACGACAGCATTTCGGATATAATCCGCGGTTCTCATTCTTACGTGCAGGTTATGATTATTCGTAGCCTCGTTGGAAAATGGAAACAACCCATATATTATAACTTTGACTGTGCAGTGGATAAAAATTTATTTCTTGAAGTCATTAGAATGATAGAATCTACAGGATTCAAAGTTCGTGCGTTTGTATGTGACATGGGCCCATCAAATAGGAAACTTATGGCCGACCTTGGTGTTTGTTAATAATGATAAAACAAATATTACGCATCCGCTTTGTGAAAATCGTAAGATTTGGGCTTTTTACGATGTTCCTCATGCGTTGAAACTATTGAGAAATCATCTTCTTGATCAAGGATACAAATTATCTAGCGGTGAAATTGTAACTAAAGACATTTTTCTAAAATTAATTGAATTACAAGAAACAATGAGATCTTAAATTTGCTTATAAGATTAATCAAAATAATTTACTTCTTTCGGGGATCGAGAGACAAAAAGTCCGGTTAGCAGCTGAGTTACTTTCAAGAATAGTAGCTGATGCTATTAGTTATACACTTCCAGGCAAGGATCATGTTGTAAAATTCTTAAAAACAATTAATGACGGTTTCGATGTGCTGAATTCGAGAATTCCTTTTCATCCAACTAATGAAATGGAAAACGCATTTGGTAAAAATTTAGTGAAACAGAATGAGACATTGGAAAAATTGTATAATTTGTACACATCGATGAAGGTAATCGGTAGATCGAATTTGTTACCATTTCAAATTGCTTTTCAGGTTTCTATTCGAAGTCTTCAGCGGATGTTCTCTGAATTATATTGTGAAGGATATTCTTACATAATGTCGGCGAGCTGCAACCAAGATATTCTTGAATCTTATTTTTCTTTGATTAGAGGCTTGGGTAAATTTTATGATCATCCCTCGCCAACTGCTGTAAATCAAAGAATTAAGTGCCTTCTCTTTAGTAAAAATGCGGGTTCGATAATAAAAACTGCTAATTTGTGGAATGAAGCGCTGGTAACATTAAGCGCCGACGTAATAAATGAAATTGAAAAAGGTAGCGAAAGTAAATCATCGGAATGCGAAGAATTAGAAAAAGATATAAATTTTCATAAAGAAGAAAATGACTTTACTCGCGTGATCGAAACATTATCGGATGATAAAAAAAAGTCGGGCCAAGTAGAAGGTGAAAACAAAGATCTGTTAAAAATGCTAGCTGGTTACATTGCATATCGTGTAAAAAAAAAAGGACTAGATACTGTTTTTGAGTACGGGCATCCAACAAAAATAAATCCACCTAAGCAAACAGACTGGCTGGCAACAATATCGAGGGGTGCGTTAATGAATCCAACCGAGCAGTGGACAGACATAGTATATAATATGGAAAAAGATTTTAGCAATTACCACGGCAGTGATAACATCAATAGGAATTCAGAGGTAATGAAAACATTGATCAACATTTTAAAATTGAGATACAGCAGCATCGGGATTGATGAATTCGCCATTTCCTGTTTCGTCAGAATACGAACATTCATCAGAATTAAGACGCTAAACAAAAAGAAGTCCAGTAAAAGAACAATCTACCGAAGCAAAAATACCGACGATGGACGAAAAAAAAGGAATAAATTGATAAAATTGCAATAACTAAAATTTAGCGAGTGAAATATTTGCTTATATAAATAAATTTTTATCATATTTTTGGTATTATTTAAAATATCCAAAAATTTAAATGAAACTTGCCTCATACTACAATTTTTAACGAAATTATTGCGTTTAAACAAGTTGAAAAACAAAACAGCGATATACTAATTGCGTTAAATAATGTTAATAGATATAATGTAATTGTTATAAAATTAAAATAAATTAATTATATCGAAAAGAGAGGAATGTAAAATTGTAAATATAATCACAGCTAGAGTAAGGAACCGAAAGTAGCGTTTACGTTGTACATCGTCGAGCTCGACTGGACACCAATGACGTAATAGCTTCTAAGCAGTCTGCGCGTGATCCCTACCGTGTATTCTATTTACCGTGTTATAGCATAAAAATGTTAATAAAAATCGAAAACCTTTTTCGTAAACAACACCAAAAACATAAAACAACTCGTCCGGAAACAATCCTAAACTTTTTGACACGTTTAGTAAAAACTAAGCTCCTAGAACATCGTAATGATGTGTGGAATAATAAATTAAAATCATTGTCTACCACAGATAAAAGCCTCTGGAACATTACAAAAAATTTCGCGCATGTACATGTTAATATTCCGCCAATAACACACAATAAAAACATTACATATAGATAAAGCTGAATTCTTAGCTCAGCATTACTATCAAGTGCATAATCAAAACGTAACCCTCTCCACCATATCTCATACAAAAAAAGTTGATCTCACTGTGCGTAAATATTGTAGTGTTTCACCGGCGTCTGACTCATCAATTAAGCTCGCCACACCAAAAGAAATAAGTTATTTCATAAAAAGACTTAAATGCAAATCATCCACTGGGCAAGACTTAATACACACGTTAATGATCAAGAACTTGCCTAAAATAGCCGTAGTATACTTAACAAATATAATTAATGCTATCATAATCACTGGTCATTATCCTAAAATATGGAAAACTTCTACTGTTATTCCCATACCAAAAGTGGGGAAAGATAGCTCACTAGCCAAAAACATAAGACCTATTGGTTTAATCAGTAACATTAGTAAAATAGCTGAAAAAGTAATACTTCGAAGATTAAAAAATTTCCAAGATGGACATAATATTATAAACGAAACTCAGTTCGGATTCAGACCCCAACTCTCAACCGTTATGCAACTAGCGCGCCTTAGTGATCACATACTGGATCAGTTTAATCTAAACAAACATACTGGACTATTGCTATTAGACGTAGAAAAGGCATTTGGCACTGGCACCATGGCATAATATATAAAATGATTCATTATGGCTTCCCCAGGCAACTTATAATGATTATAAAATCGTATCTAGCCGATAGACAGTTCGCTGTTAAGATAAATGACACCTATTCGAGTAGTAAAATATTATCTGCTGGAATTCCGCAGGGCAGTATCCTAGGACCTTTCTTATATATTTTATATATTAATGATTTGCCACAATTGAGGGATGTTGATACTTCTCTTTACGCGGATGACACTGCTTTATTTACATCTTCCTATCGAATCGATACAATAACAAACAGACTTACCAATAGTTACTATAAAATATATAAATACTACACAAAATGGAAAAATTAACACCGAAAAAATGGAAGCTATCCTATTTACTAGACGTAGACCACAAGTAACTCATCATATTGAAATAAATAATACGCACATATCTTGGAAATCCCGATTAACATATCTTGGTCTCACCATGGACAAACGATTGTCGTTTTATGATCACATCAAACATATCACGGACAAAGCGCACTCCCGATTATACAAAATTTTCCCTATATTTAACAAACGTTTTAAAGTCAGTGTTAAAAACAAGCTAATAATATACAAAGCGTACATATTGCCGATATTATTATATTCCTGCCCAATTTGGTCTGGTGCTAGTAAGCTCACCATTAATAAATTGCAAACTGTTCAAAATAAATGCCTGCGTATCATACTCAATGCTCCATACTACACTAAGATAACAGACATGCTTACAGCTTTAAACCAGCCTTCTATCTTTGACCTTGTACAGGAAAAAGCTAACAGATTCTATAGTAAATGCCTGACTAGCCAGTACCATATCGTACAACATATTGAAAATTATACTCATGACTCACTGACCCGGAAATATAAAAAATATAAACAAAAAAGGATTAAACATTCGCTGCTTTAGCACCAGGTTGTCTAACTATGCAGGTCGTTATAAATTAGTTTCGTTTTTAAATTAATGTATCATTATTTCTCGCTCTTTATTTCCTTATTTATTTAGTTATATTAATACATACTATTAATATCTAAACCATAATTAATTTCTTTATCTTTTCGGCTATGCAGGGTTTTTTAGTTGTATTTTTCCCTGTAAAAATATAGCATATAATTTATAAACTAATGCATGACCTCGTTGTACACTAACTTTAAGAAGCTAGTAAGAGCGTTAACGCTGCTCGGTATGCGAATTTTTATTTACTCGTCTTTTCTGTAACTGTACAAATTATCATAAATATACTTTATTTGTAATTCTTTATAATAATAATAATACTAAATTTACTTGCCGTAAACAGCGAAGGCCAGAAGCACAGAAAATTATATTTATTTATAACATCCAGAACATTGGGTAGGTTGTTTATATGTTGTAGATGACATGTATTATGACTTGAGCATTGTGGAGTAGCAAGCTTGACATAGATGTCGGTAGATTCAACGCTGATCCGAGATGAGCATCTTGAGTGCAGTCTAGGAGTATAAGTTGGACTGTGATGTTGGTCTTACACGATGAACATACCGGAGCTATTGTTTTTTGTATTAAGTGGAGGTGGGTAAAATTTATTTGTCCCAGTCGAAGTCGGCTGACTTCGGTTAGAACGAATCTGCTACGGCCAGATGGTTGATTTAACTAGACGCAGTTGATTTGATGATGGCATATTGATCCATCGGTTGTTCAATAGGATTGTGAAAGCAAGTTGTAGGTGTCCGGTGAAGTCCGCTGGTTGGTACTGTTTCCCGGGATAACGTTTTCAATTAGTTAAACTTAAATCCGATATATTTCGAATATTTTCTACATGATCGTTTCAGTTTCGATATTTATCCGACCCCCCCACGGAATGGGAAATAAATCGCTTTCATTTATTTATTTACCGAAAACGGCAAAACTTTTCAATTTGACTCACACTGTTGTCGGTCTCCTGCCGAGATCTTCTGTGCTTGCTTTATAGGATCGCGCTTGAAAGCAGACATGAAGTTTGCACTGTACGATACAGGGCCGCAAACTCATTACCCGAGATGATGTCATATTCCGCTTTTGTTTTAAAATTTTAATCGAGTGAAGATCTGTTTTTTGATATGGCGTTTTACCACACTATAGATACATGCAAAAGTATCCAGACATTCCTTTTTTGAAGTGAAACTTCTATCGGCGCTGTATATATGGGGAGTTAACCTGTAAAACGAGCGAGCCGAATTAACGGACGGATATATATATATATATATATATATATATATATATATATATACCCGTTTACATATAAATATATATATATACATACATACACCACCGCACGCAAATACATATATATATATATATATATATATTCGCATGTACCGCACTACTAACATCGGATTATCAAAAACCACGTTTTGTTGCGTTAAGTGTGTCAAAGAAATAACAGACGTGTATATATATATATATATATCATCAATGTAACGGTGGCATAGTTCGACTGTCAACATGACGGTTGGGGGTTCGAAACCAACATGTGACAGAAAGTTTTCATCATTATTTAATTCTTAATTATCACGGAGACGGCAGTGGTACCCCACTCCATATAACATCATATGAGCTCGCATTTGCGTCACATAAATAGTGCCTTGAATGCCAGCTCATTTTATACGTAAAAACAAACGTACAGTAGCTGGTCAGGACGTTCGGCAACGAACAATACGACGATGATGATAATGTACTGCACTACTAACACTCTTGTTTCAAAACACGTTTTGTAGCGTTAGGCTACACATACATAGGTTTATTCTTTATATGTTGTGTTTGTTTATATATATATTTATACAAACGCACACACACTATATATATCCGTGTAAAAATTAACAAAAAAAACTCTGTATCGAATTTAGTTAATCTTCTTTAAGTTTCACTTCTTTCCTGTGCCCCATTTTTTTTTTTTTTTTTTTTTATAATGTATATCATGAAGTAATTGAAACACGTCTGGTAGGGCTGCATATTTTTATGAAGTGTTTCGATTATAAACCCTTTCAATCCGACTACGAACGCGGCTTCTCCGTTTGTACTCTAAAATAATCTAATTTCATCGGCCTATTCGCGTATTTTTTTCATCGGAAAATACATCGTTCCAAAATTTGCCGGCGCGCTTTAAAACTTTTTTTCTTTTTGTATCTGTTTCGTTATTACGACGTGACGGATGTTATAGACGACGCGCAGAATATAATAATTCCATGCGGTCGGTAAGGATAACCGGCGTTAAGGTAAAGACTGAGGCTGAGGAAAAAGACGGAACGATTAGATTACAAATCGTTTTAGAGATGATAGGCTGAGTAAAATCGGCGGATAATGATGATGACGGCGTTGTACAATAATACGGAAATCCGACAATGCGAAATTACTTCCTTCCGAATGAGATATTAAACGACGCACGGCGGCCTGTTTCTTCTTAATTCCGGCTTCCAATTTATTCGAATAGAATAGACGCGGACTCCGTGACTAGAGGCCCACAAGGTTTGAATGATAGCGCGTAAGTGAAACGCCGCGAGCGAACGTAGTGGTGATGAGAGTGGTTCCGTATCAGTCTGTCACACGATTATTAGCATCTTCTCTATTCTCTGCCGCGTCTAAATCATCATCATCTTCTTCTTCGGAGTTCTTCTTAGTTAGCACATTTTTGCCGTTGAGCGTTGTATACCATCGGCTTGACAACGTCGTTTTCAACGTTCTGGCATTAGACGTTTTTCTTTGGCCGACTCTAAATAGTAGGACGATTATTTGCATTCCGAAGAAACGTTTTCTCCATCTCCGCGGAAGACTTTTCCACTTATTACTCCCCCAAATCCGGAACCTCGTTTGTTATTTCGACGACGTATTAAAACGTTCCCTTTAGGTTTATTTATCGTTCGTTTATTACTTTTTTTCATTTTTCACTTATTTTTATATATACATATATATATTTATATCAACGCAAATGACTTTCCCTGCCCGTGACACTAGTATTTAACGACTTCCTATTTCCATCTTTAGAGACACCTTTCGACTAATTTTTTTTTTTTTTTTTAATTTTACGACGCGTTATTTTCCTCATTTTTCATCTTTTAAACGGACGCATTTTGAAATTAACTCAAATTAAAAAACAAAAGATGCCAGGCTGTACTTTTTAAAATAGATCCCTCTGAACGAAATGATCTGTTCTCCGAACCGAAGTATCCATCGCCACTATTGTGCTTCGTAGTGGCGTATATTTTCGGTGTAAATTTCGAATATTTTTAAAATTTTTTCGTAACGAATAATAAAACGTCGGAGACAATTTTTAACAATTATAAAATCGTCCAATTTTTTTTGTATATCTATTATTAACGGATTTTCTTAACTGTTTATTAGTTTTAATAATAATTGCTACTTACAGAGGTTCTATCGGAATTTATTACCAAAAGAGCTAAAAGTACGTCTACTTGAAGACAAATTTTATTCAGGTTGTTCCTCATTTTAAAAACTCGCTGCAGCTTATTTTTGAAAAACATTGTCGTCAACGAACATTCGATGATGGAGTATTATTTTTTCGGTATATTTTCGCGAAGTTTATTCTTTAATCGAAGTAATATAAAATTTATACGTAACAATAACGATTAATTAATTTATCATTTTATATTTATACGGATCCAAATCTGTTACATATTTATTATTATTTTTAAATACGCGTTCGATAAAACATACGTCGACAATTATTAATATTCTTCTTTTATCAAAAATTTACAATCTCGATTATTCCTGTCCGCTTCTTCACATCATCCGTTCATACTTCTTCTGCCTCTTGCACTCATTACTACTATTATTATTAATATTATTATTGTTTCACTTTAAATTTAAAATCGTCGATTTTATAATTCACTCCCACTATTATCTATTAGACTGATACACTTCGTATCGAATTTATGCATTTTTACCGGAAGATTTCTCGATAAATTTGAAAATTTGATTTTATTATTTTTTATTATCATTATTAATATGTCGTGTATTAGGAAATAAAATGAAACTGTTTAGCGTGTCCTACATAGATACCTGTATGGATATATAGATATCAATGAGGATGTGGGAGCCCGGCAGAAACGTCCACGTGGTGCTCCCCTGGTAATGATGCAAGCAAGAATGATTTTTCATACGAATTTTATTCTGCATCAGCCAATGTCTGCTATTCCAGAGCCGAGATCTAAGAGGAAAGAAAATACTCGGAAGAAACGGCCCTTATTAGGGTCCTCGCTGACAATAGTGTCTATCAATATAGAAGAACTGTCGGCTGACAAACAGATTGTCTTAGCAGAAATATGCAAAAACATCAGATGTGACGTGCTCTGTATACAAGAAAGTCACCGCAGCATAGGTAAGCCACCGAAAATATATGGAATGCGAATTGCGGCCATTAGACCACGTGAAAAATATGGAAATGCAATATTTATTAGATCGGAAATAATGATTGAAACGGTGTATATTGAAGATAAAGAAGATATCGAGATTATAACTATTGCACTGGCTAAGTGCACTATACATGGGACAAATTTTGTTTTGTACGAACCGCTAAATTTTATGGCAATGCTAATCCAATTTGTTGTCGGAGGTTTTAATAGCCACAGTGTGGCATGTGGACATTCTAAAGACAATGCAGATGGAACAAAAGTCCAAGATTGGAGTGCAGAAATTACCTGTTTAGTTTCATAGTGGAAAGTGGAAACGGGGGCATTTGCATCACAAGTTGCAGAGAATATGTGTGTCAAAGAAGTTATGTCTCCAATACCTAAAACACAGCATAGACCACTAAAACTTATAACATATGCAGCTGTCAGACCATTAATCATACCTTTCAGGAGAAGGTTTAACTTTCAGATAGCGAACTGGAATGAGTTTGAAGATAAGCTTGAAAAAGCTATTCATAAGACACCAACTACACCTAAAAATTATGACGAATTTTTGGAGTTAATTTCGCAAATATCCAGACAAACGATCCCAAGAGGATCCCTCATTATATCCCCGGTTTAAATTCTTCATCAAAGCTCTCTTGAAACAGTATCAAGATAACTATGAAGAGGATCCATTTGGAGTAAAGACAATCGATCTCGCAAATAACTTAATAGAGATGATGGCAAAGACGACTTAGATGGACAACTTCGCTTGAACAAACTAATATGTCTAGAAATAGCAGAAAAACGTGGTCTCTTTTAAAATACTTAACTGCGAAAAACAAGGAAGTAGGAAACGTACAAATGTTACACCGAACCAGGTCGCGAGTCAGATTGTAAAAAACGGCAGATCAAGAAAGGTTCCGAAATTTAAACTCGAACGTAATGAAAATACTGAGGAAAATAACTTTAAAGATCCTTTACAATAGGAGAGCTAGATTTACCAATTAAAGCGCTCAAAAATTGCAAAGCTCCTGACGTTGATAATATCATGACGGAACAAATCAAGTACTTCCGAAAAACAGTTAGGAAATGGCTGGTAGACCTATATAATACCATTATTGGTGAAAATAAAATTTCGATCAAGTGGAATAAAGCATACATAGTAGCGATGCTTAAACCAGGCAAAGATCCTGATGAAGCAAAAAGTTATCGACCTGTTTATTTACTATGCCATAAACTCTTCGAGAGACTGTTGCTGGGACGAATAGGTGCAATAATAGATGAAAGAATTATTGAACAACAAGCTGGGTTCAAACCAGGACGATCATACTGTACACAAGTGTTGAACTTAGTACAACATATTGAGAATGGGTTTGAGTGTTTCAGCGCCGACACTGTTTAATATCTATATCAATGATGAGCAAATAGAGGAGAAGACGCACTTCATTTATGCTGATGATCTCGCCATCGCTTACCAAGCTAACAAATTTCACGATGTGGAGTGTACCCTAACAAAGATGTTAGAAAAGATATTCAAATACTAGGTAGATAGTTCATTAATTCCAAATCCGGATAAAACACAAGTATGAACGTTTAATCTAAGAAAAAGTGAAGCCAGGGAGAAATTAAACGTGCAATGGAAGGGTGTAACTTTGGAACACCATGAAAATCCACTATACCTTGGTATAACCTTGGACAGAAGTATGACTTATCGGAAACACTGTGAAAATACGAAAAAAGAAAGTTTTCACTAGAAACGACATTATTCGGAAGCTGATTGGATCATCATGGCGTGCAAGACCGACGATTGTACGTACTTCAGCGATGGCTTTATGCACGTCCGCAGCAGAATATGGTGCGAATCATCACCGGTTGTCTTAGACCCACGAAGATACGTAATCTGTGCTTCATTAGCGATATTGTACCTCCCAACATAAGGAGGAAGGTTGTTACTGACGTGGAGTGAACAAAACAAATCCGGAATGTACAACATCCTAAGTATGGTTAAATTACGGTGATTTTACGACTAAAGTTAAGGAGCAGTTTTCTCGCTACAACGACGGAAATCCCACAGCATATTTCTGCACAACGTGTGCGGGTTGAAAGATGGCGGGAGCAAATATCACCGACAATAATGGAAATACAGGAAAAGCCTGCAGCAGGTTCAAATCATGCTATTCCAATTTGGAGAACGCTGAACTGAATTAGTTCAGGTTGTGCAAGAACGAATAGAAACTTGGTTGGGATCTAGCAACGGATAGTAGCTGTGAGTGTGGTGAAGTCCAAACAACAGAAAATCTCCTGGAGTGTAGACAAGTCGGAATTCGGTGTAGTATCGACAGCATTGTTAACGCGGACCACACTGCTTTACAGTTAGCAGAATATTGGTTATGTATATACATGTGTATTATATTCGTATAAATATTTACGAGTACAGGTGTATATATATATATATAAAATATCAAAGATGGCGGTGCTGGATTACTGAAGACAGTGTTTAAAATAACATTGATAATAGTGTCCGATTCAATATGTACGAAAAAAAATCTTAAATTATTACTTATATTATTAACTACATGTTTCATTATTATTACTATTATTGTACAAGTCACATAAAACCGATTTGAACTTATGCCATTGAACTCTATGGCATTGTTAAAGGTAACATCCGGTCTTACGTCAAATTATACTCCATGCTTTGTGTGAAATCAGTCTATACGTTCCGACTTGCGGACACCAACTATTTCAGAAGTAGCCAAAAAATGATGCAAGTTCTTTTTCAGCAGACTCAGAAATTCCGCTAATCCAGCTATTCTACAACTAACAAATCGTGATATGCCACTCGCTTCATCGCATCGGTTGAAGAGAAACTGGCCAAGAGACAATCTTAAAACTTCTTCTTCCTCCTCCTCCTCCTCCGATTTCTCTTAGATATGTCCTAAGTTGTGGCCAACGGACCATCAACAGTATCTGATTCCTTTCTGTTCATTCATCACATTTACTTATTGCACTATGTGCAGATTGTAAATAAAATAAAACAAAAACATCTGTGCCTTGGAGCCGCAGAGAAGAAATGAAACTAAAAGATGTTTTAACTAAATTCGATACATATTTTTTTTTAAAGTTTTTACGCGGGTTTATATCACACACACATATATATATAACACATGTATATGTAAGAATAAGCCTACATATGTGTGTATAAGTTGACGCGCCTAACACAACAAAACGTGGTTTTAATGACGGGTCTTGGTAGTGCGGAACATACGAACCGGATATATATGTGATATAAATATATATATGTGATATAAATATATATATATATATATATATATATATATATATATATATATATATATATATATATTAACACAAGTCTTCAACTTCTATCTATCCGCATCCATATGGAACAACCTTTCACACTTTTTTCCTGCTACTTGCCTCCAAATGAACCTATTGAAGAATCTAACTTCTTCAAAATTGTATCTCTATTAAATTCTCCTGTAATACTAACTGGTGATTTCAATTCACATAGTCCTTTGCTCGGAAGTAGTCGTACAAATACTAAAGGTCGCCTTATAGAAAACTTATTAGATCATTTCAACCTATGTTTGCTGAACACTGGTGAACCAACTCACTACAGCTTTGCTTATCAGAGTTGGTCAACGCTTGATTTAATTATCACCTCACCACAGCTACCAAACAGATTGCACGTCTTCCATCACGCAGATCTAGCTGATAGCTAAATTAATTGATTCTACATTCCCATCAGATTCACGACGGATAAATTGGAACTATAAGAAAACAAACTGGGAGAGATGTGCCATTGATTGTAGAAACCTCTCAATCGATATGTCAATGAATATAAACAACATCATCAATATTTTTACTTCCACACTGGTCAAAAAGGCTCAATACTTTACTCCTCCCCCCCAAAAGTACAAATCGTAAATTAGTTCCTTGGTGGACAAAAGAATGCGCTAGTGCTATCAGGCAACGACGAAAAGTTTTGAAAAATTTGAAAGGTTCGCCTTCCAGTAGTAATCATCTAGAATATAAGAAAGCTCGCGCAAAGGCTGATTGGACAATTAAACAAGCCAAGCGGAATTTATGGCAAGAATTCATCTCTAAGATCAGTCCATCGACATCTTCAAACAAGATATGGTCAAAAATTCGGGCTCTCGAACAAACACGCTCCTTTCTGGTCCCTTCAGTGCTAAGTACACAACAAGGCAAAATATTTAGACTAGAGGAAATAGTTTCAGCTTTTGCGGACCATTATCAGCATATTTCAAGTTGTTCCACCGGATCAACCTATACCCAGCATCAACATTTCCTTATAGAAAACTCGAGTACACAGCCATATAATAAGCCGATCAGCCTTAGAGAATTGATCGCTGCTATTAAATACTCGAAAGAAACAGCTCCGGGACACGACAACTTTCACATTGCTATGTTAAAACACGCTCCTCCATCGATATTAGATATATTTTACTTCAGATTTTTAATCGAATCTGGATGGAAAAAGAATTTCCCAAGTATTGGAAAATAGCCGTTATAATTCCAGTATTGAAGTCATATAAAGACCCTTCAAATGCAGAGAGTTACCGCCCTATCTCACTTACGCCAGTTCTATGTAAAGTGCTAGAACGTATCGTATACTATCGATTAAATTGGATACTCGAATCCAGGAATCTAATTCGTCCATCCCAATGTGGTTTTCGTCGTAACCACTTAACACTGCATCAGCTTTTTTCAATTAAAAACGCCATAACAAACGCATTAACAAATAATTTTCATCTATTAGCTGTATTTTTCGACTTATCAAAAGCTTTTGACAAGATCCCGATTAATAAAATTATGGAACAACTATACCGCTGGGGATTCACTGGAAACCTCATTACATTTATACAAAACTTTCTCATCAAACGTAGTTTTCTCGTTCGGATTGGTAGCAAGTCCTCATCCTTATGATCTTTAATGAACGGCACACCTCAGGGCTCGGTGTTGAGCCCATTATTCTTTAATATCGCGATTAATGATATGGTTGAAGCGGTCAACTCCCCAGTACGAAGCTTATTATACGCTGACGATCTCACGATCTTTGTAAGCTGTAGAACCAAATCCGCTGGCGAATGCGTCCTTCAAGAATGCACAAATCGATTAACTACCTGGTGTTCAAACAACAGCTTATCCTTTTCAAGTAGCAAATCCGTCGTGATGCACTTTTGTCGTGTTCGTAAATGCAAGCGTGAAATGTGTATCTCTCTTCAGGATAAGATGCTTCCCAATAAATCGACAGTCCGCTATCTTGGATTGGTTATAGACTCTAAATTAACGTGGAAACCCCATGTAGACTACGTCAAAAAACCTGCTACAAAAAAATGAATATTCTGAAGAAATTATCACATACTCTCTATGGTGCTGACCGAATCTCCTTACTACGAATTTAGCGTTGTTTGATCCGATCAAGAACAGATTATGGAGCCGCAATATATTCCTCAGCTTGCTCATCTACCCTCAAAACCATCAATGTTATTCATAATTCTGCATTACGTTTGGCGACTGGAGCATTTCGCATCACACCGATCAACAGCCTACAATCCGAGTCAGCAGAATGGCCACCTGATTATCGTCGTTGGTTTCTCCTAGCCAATTTTGTAGTGCAGTCTAAAGCTTCCGGCTTCTCGATTCCTGCACTGTCCTTATCTTCTAATCCAGCTTCTTTAAAATTAAAACAATCAGACCCGGCTCTCTTGGACAACATCTTAAAGGCAATAACTTACCAAAACCCGAAATTAATCGTTCATAATACCTCCGTGTTACCTCCTTAGAAAGACAATCTGGTTCGGCTGGATCTCGAAATCCACAAACTTTGGAGAGAAAACCTGCCCATCCATGAAATCAAGAAAGAAATTATGTCACGTTCATGCAAATCTACTATGTATTACACTGACGCATCTCTATTTAATGGCTTTGCCGGCTGCTCAGTTGTCAGAGATGGAGCAATCATCATTCAATATTCGCTACCACAGACATTCTCCGTCATTTCAGCTGAATTATACGCGATGTATCTTGCAATGGAATCTTTAACGCGCTTCGATGTTGATAAACCATCGACTATATGTTCTGACTCTCTTCCAGCTCTCCGCCCTCTCTGCGACGTTTTCAAACATGATCAGCACCCAATAGCCAAGAAAGTGACGGAAATGGTACTGGCAGGGCTGAGTCAGAAGGTGACGTTCCTGTGGATTCCAGCTCACGCCGGTATTCATGGGAACGAACTTGCTGATAAAGCGGCCAGGGAAGCTGCTGTGTTCTTGCCGGTTCCGAATGTTCCAGTTCCAGCGCGTGACCTTAAGAAGTTCGTCATAAATGGGCTTTTTTCATTATGGCAGAAGGAGTGGCAGCTAACGCCACAAACAAACAAGTTGCGGCAAATCAAATATTCGGTTGATCCTTGGATAACTTCGCTTTCAAACCGTAGAGATGATGTGGTTATCACCAGATTACGCTTGGGACATACGCATCTTACTCATTCATACCTCATTAACAGAACTTTGGCTCCTGTGTGTCCCGGTTGTAATGTTGTCCTCTCCGTTTCCCATATTCTAGTCGATTGTCCCTCATACTCCTCGCTTCGAGCGTCTCTTAATCTTCCTCCTTCGCTCCATCTCCTCTTCAAAGATGATCATGTTTCATTGTCGAACCTAATTATCTTCCTCCATCAATCCCCTCTCTATTCCTCAATCTAATCCTCTTTTCCTATCGTGCCTCTAGCCTTGGCTGCTGTACATGGCACATTAATTTAATTTAATAATAATAATAATAATAATATATATATATATATATATCCGTCCGCTAATTCACTTGCTCGTTTTGCAGGTTAACTCCCTGCATATAATGTGCCAATAGAAGTTTCACTTCAAAAATACTATTATACTATTATTTTTAATTGATATCTGAGTTATTTTAATAATATATTACGTTTCACTTCCTATTTCATCGTTTTTTCGCATTTAGTATATCTTCATGTATTTTGTCAACATTTTTGTTATCGGGGCAGGGAGCATATGTCCACAATTTATTCTTATTATCGATTAGTCCGATTTATTTTACTGGCCGACATCTTTTTTTGATCAAATTAATATCTCGTCGTAAGTTTACTTATATTATTATTATAATTTTTATACTCATTACCGTTATTACCATCGCTTGGTCAGTACGATAACGCTAATTAATGATAATTATAATACTCCCTAGTTAAAGCGGGCTTACGTATTTACACGGTCGACAGAATGACGTAAAATTTGGTCAACACCATCAATCCTTTCGGAATGGTTAGAAATAAGATCAGTCTACGACTACTGCCGATATAGAAGTAACGCCACCGAGAGGTGTATGGAAGCTGATACAGCAGCGTTCTGTCCCTTCCGACAGGCTAATAGAAGCGTCGAATGAGTCGGTTCTTTTGCGTTCGTAATTAATTATATTCTAGCGCAAAGGCGAATGGCTTGATTCTGCCAAGTGTCAACTAGCCGGCGGAATTGAATTAATTTAACTTTTAACTGCAACCGATAAATACGAGGACGGGAAATTCGTCCAACTGACCGACCGGCTGACTGTTTTATTCTTCGTAACATCTCTGTCTGTTATCTAACGAATTAAAGTTCTCATCCGTCAATTTTCCCTAAAAACCTTAGTACAAAATAAGACGATGTACGGCGAAGAGGTCAGAACGGTAGAAAGAGACAAAATTATAACGTTTTTTCACTCGATCTTTTATCCTTCATCGACCTTTTAACTTATTATTGCTGTTTACATCGAATAATATTTGACCCGATTTATTCATATTTTCTCTTTCCATACCTAGGGCGTATGTTTTATATATATATATATATATATATATATATAACATATAGTATATATATCAAGCCGGGTTATATTATGACGGTTTGTAAAAGGGCTAAAACTTTATAATCTAACCCTCGTACTGAAATCCTCACACATACCTATCCTAACCCGAGAGCTTCACATTAAGTTGTTTTTTGTAAAGTCAAATTAATAAAAGGATTCACGCACACTGACATTGTTTTTATTTCGTGTTTTTTCCAAGAGCTCTTTCAATTTTCCGTATGTTTCTTTAATTACTTCTTCATTACTGTTAGATAACTCACTACGAGGTCTAGTGGAGACGATTAAAAGCGTGCTAACAGAAACCTATTTTCAACGGTTTTAATGTCTAATAATTTTTTTTTTTTTTTTATTTTTTTTACGGGGATGCCTTTACAGCTTACCCAACGTGGTGCCGTAATAATCACTAACTTATATTTTTATGAGCTCGGACAACTTCTCGAGAAAAGTCGCTATGTCCGGGAACAAACCTAGATTCTCAATATGCAGAAGGGACATTACGTTATAAGGAGGGCCATCACGAGATGCGTACAGTAATTTGAGATACAGTTCAGAGCGTAATGCTGTTAATGAAGGATATTCGAAGAACACGTGATCAGGGTTGCAGACTACACGACCAGCATGTAGAGGACAATACGGATTTTCTCTAAGCTGCATAACGAACAGGCGGTCGGGCAACAAGCAATGCCCAAAACCGCAATCTGCTGATAAGCACAATTCCTCTCCGCTTGATGTTTTTGAAAACGTAGAACCATGGGAACCTAGGGAGAGACGGCTGCAGCTGATAATACGCAGTAAGAGGCGACCGCTGTATGCACTCCATATATGTCTGTTCCCAGAGTTTCTTATGATCAGACAGTGTGAAATGAATGACGTCACGCTAATGTTTGTGCTGACATCTTATTCAGTACGAAAGCTACACTGCCTTGACCGTTGTTACTTTTAGCATGTATAACTTTATATTCTCCACTAACAAATTCTCCTTGTTCAATCCAACGTGTTTCACTCATTCCCAAATATCAAAATTTACATTCATCATTCGTTCTCCAATATTCCGCAATGTGTCTATTGCATCCCGTGTAGCCTTGTGTTTACGAAATCCAAACTGAAATTTATTTATATATATTTTTATATATCGTTCCAATAGTTTTTTTTAATTATTTGCAACATTATTTTTGAAGCATGCGGGATTGAGCTTATTGTTCTAAAATATTCACATTTATTTGCGGATGATTTTTTTGATATTGGTACCATTACTGCTGTGCAGTGTTCATCTAGTTATTTAGACTGTTTGTATATTTCCGAAACTAATTTAAAAAGTTCATCTTTTAACCTGTTCCCTCTATTTTTTATCAATTCTGCGGGAATATTAATCAATATCAGGTGATTTATTATTTCTTAGCATTAAATTCGTGTCTCATTACACCGTCATCTAACTGACTGGCTACTTCTTTTGAGAACCACTTCAATGAAGATCTTTCGTCGTACAATTTGTCAACATATGTCTGCCAGACTTTCTTTTTGTCCGTCACTATTTCATTATCATTATTATCTTTTATTGCTGTTGTTTTGATACTTTTATATTTTTTCGTCAGCTCTTTTACTTTTTTATACACCAAGTCCTGCCTTCCTTGGCTTTCCAGTTTCTCAAGTTGTTCACACTATAATTTCCACCATTCTATTTTAGTTTTTTTACAATCTCAATTAATATGATTTTTCAATGACTTGTATTTTAATCTTCCCATCTTCTTTTCTCATCCATTCTTTGTAGTTTTCCTTCAGTAATCCATAACTTGCGTTTAACTTGTCCCATTTTACCGATTATTTTTTCAGCTGATAAGCTGTGTTAATGATGTCGGTAGCTATTTTTTCTATATCATTTGCACCGTTATCGTCCTTAACCATAACTTCTATCTTCTTATCCATTTCTCCCTGGTACTTTATTTTTACCGTGTCATCCTTAAGTTTATAAATATTCTATTTTCTTTTTGCATGTTTTTTTTTACAAAAGTTTTCTTCAGCTTGAGCATTGCCTTCATAATGACTAAATTATGGTCAGAGTCTGCGTCTGTTCCTGAATAAGCTATGGACTTTTTTACGTGGTTCCAGATATAATAATAAATTTGGTATCTATGTCTCTCTTCTGGAGATTTCCAAGTAAAGCGTCTCTGTTTTGGCACATTTATTAATAAATTGTTTTTGCCTGCAGAATTCAATCACCTAATCCATATTTACCAGTTATTCCCTTTTCAGTAATCTCTCCAAGTACCGCATTCCAATCACCCGTTATGATGATATTGTTTTTATTTTGTGTTTTTTCCAAGAGCACTTTCAATTTCCCGTATATTTCTTTAATTTCTTCTTCATTACTGTTAGATAAATCACTACGAGGTCTACTGGAGACGATTAAAAACGTGCTAACAGAAACCTATTTTCAACGGTTTTAATGTCTAATAATGTTTGTGCTGACATCTTATTCAGTACGAAAGCTACACTGCCTTGACCGTTGTTACTTTTAGCATGTATAACTTTATATTCTCCACTAACAAATTCTCCTTGTTCAATCCAACGTGTTTCACTCATTCCCCCATAATATCTATCTCATAATTTTCAATTTCTCGTTTAATAATTTCTAATTTCCCAATTTGGAGCATGGTGCGAAAGTTCCATAATCCTACTTTTAGACAAGGATTTCACTTTGTGACGACCGAGAGCCTTGCAACTATCATTGACTGAGTTTGCCGGTATTAAATATTGTACTTCAACTTTTTATAGTTTAAGTAAAAAAAGATTAATGCGGCGGTTTCTCCTTGCCTTCCGCATGATTTTCTGTTGGGGTTTTACTTCTCCTAGCCGAAAGGGCCCGGTTTTAAGGCGCCGGATACTAGCCTAGTAGCTTTAGATTGGTATTCACCAACACGACTGAGGCGCATATGTCGCGAGAGATTTGCTGATATTATTAATGCGGTAAAAAGCTTAACGGTATTTAATGAAAGGAACACCTTTGGCAAGTGAACATTCGTCCGTTTTCCTATCAGCGATGTGTTGTGAGGTCCGGTTTAGCTCGGATCGAGAAATTACCACTCTGCACGACGTCGATACAGAACTCACATGGTTGTTGTTTCGTTTCTCTGTCGTTGTGACTGACATGGCGGTCGAGTGAATACTTACTAGAGAAGGTGACTCTAGTTACAACAACCTGTGCCCCGCAGGGCTTTTGTAATATTGTATATCTAAATGAAGTATTTTTTTACATTTTATTTTATTTTTTTTTAATATATATATATATATATATATATATATATATATATATATATATATATATATTTAAAAATAAATTGAATATAATTTTATATTTTATCTTTTTACGCTCACACTTGACAATGGCTTAATGATCGAAAAGCTTTGGTGGTCTTTTTATATAACAATTTAGTGATTTTAAGTACATTTTTTTAATGTTTAATACTTGATTTATCATAATTATTAGTTACATTAGTAGCAATCATACTGAGCATATATTTATTTACTTATAAGAGGGAAAAATGAAGCAAAAGTACACATTCACGCACACAACATATAAGCCTGCATATTTTCTGTATTTTTTTGTTTGTCCGAAAAAGTATCAGCCTTTCTACACAGCGTATCATTATAATTATGGTGCTACAACACTTAACTCAAATCAAAAATATCCCTAATCGATAATCTAAGATCTAAACGAAACCGTTGTACACCAAATTGTACACATTCAACCAAGTACAAACCCAAGCATATGTAAATATATATACACCCATCTATATATGTATGTGTGTGTTTGTACTTGTATAAATGTTTTAGAGGAAATTTGTTGCATTGTTGGCGGTTCGTTAGTGAGAAATTGTAACTTTTCCAACTTTAAAACTTCGTTAACTTACTAAGCCAAATAATAGGCTACTATAACATTAGGTCTATTCTGCGTTATAGCTATCGGGAATAACTCTTGCTAGGAACGATATAATCTAATTGTTAGTCTTTGTCGCCTTTGGGGGTAATATATCTTGTTTCACGATGGTCGGATATACTATTTTCTTTGTACTAAATTTGAATGCGACTACATGGTTGCGGTCATCATTAACCCCCTCCTAGGTGAAATTCGAAAATTCGGTCTATTCTTATAAGATTTCCCTTTGTTACTTTCGAAGACTGACGAAGCTACTAGCTCGTCAAAATAATTATATCTACAAAAAATTATATAAATACAGTGTTCGAAGTTGTACGGATCGTATTTGAAATTTGGACAAAATTTAAAAAATACAATTACTTATATTATGCAAGAAGCGTTTGTTGTGAAGATTAGGGTGCCACTGTTTAAAAACCATAATCCCGAGGTGCTTCTACATTATATTCTTATTGTACATCGATTTTTCGTCAGAATTTTGTGATTAACGTTGAAAACCCCGAGTCTATTCGCGATAATACGGTATTGGTAACTACAACGCAAAAGTAGGTGATACTTCGATGAGTAATCGAATTACAGATACTGTTGGTAGCTTCGTCACGGAAACCCGGAAATTAAGTCGCATAGATAAAAATAATCTATTTGTGAGGAGGTTCAGTCACATACTAATAAAAATGAAACACATTTCCTTTTCAGGAAAATACGTTTAGTAGGAAGAGAATTCAAAATGAGGAAACAAACAATTTGTGATGAAAACCATATAATTCGCACAAGCTCCAAAGAAGTAGCTGAAGCATGGAGAAAGTATTGCGTCAAGCTGTACACGGCAGAAGATACCAATGAAATCGTTAACACGGCACTTAATAACTCCGTTGGAAATTTTGTCGAACCAGAACCGGAAATTTTACTGGATGAGGTTGCGAATGCCACATCTGAAGATAAATAAAGCTCCCGGCTCAGACGGCATCCCGCTGAAATTTTTGAAGCTGCTGGTGAACAAATTATACAAGCATTTACCGTATCTGTAATGCTTTTTGGTTCTAGGAAGAATGGCCTGAAGAGTGGTGTCAGGCGACTTATATTACTATACATAAGAAAGGATCATCTGAGTATAGTGAAAATTATCGAACCATCTCACTATTAACTCACATGAGAAAAGTGATGATCAAAATTATATATGACCACATGTACTCTTTAATGCACCCTCAGATTTCGCCAGAGCAGGTCGGTTTTACAAAAGATAGGGGAACGAGAGAACATCAATCTTAGACTACTCATTGAGAAAGCACGTGAATACAATGTCCCAGCTATATTATGTTTCATTGATTTCAAGAAAGCATTTGACTGCGTACACTGTCCGAAAATGTGGCCGATATTACTGGAGATGGGTGCACCATTATATCTTGTGCAGCTGAACAAGCGGTTATATGAAAAAACCACGGCAAAAGTTTGCATTAATAAAGACACTTACTCAGATAAGGTTCATCCTGAACGAGGTGTTCGCCAGGGTTGTATCCTCTCACCGCTACTGTTTAAACTTTACAGTGAATGTTTAATGCGTAGAACTCTCCAAATCGACACAGAAAATATGCATTAAACTGGGATGGAGGCATTTCAATTGGAGGAGTGTACATTAATAATCTCCGGTATGCAGATGACATAACGTTAGTGGCAAAAAACGTGGGCGAAATGTCATATATTTTAAATCGGTTAATAAAAATTAGCGCGGAATATGGCCTACTCGTCAACAAGGCCAAAACTAAAATTGCGATCATTAACCGTCCAAAAAATAACTGCCCCGTGCTACGACAAATTGACGGAATTGAAGTAGTAAACCGGTTTACGTATTTAGGCTCTATAGTAGAAAATAGCGGCGGCTGTAAAAGTGAGATACGCCATAGAGCCCAGCTTACCCCAGCCGCAATGAGCCGTTTGAATAGAATCTGGACTGACTCTGCAGTTAGTAAAGCTGTTAAAATTCGAATAATGAACTCCCTTGTTTAAGATTAAAATCGATCATTCTCAGCAGAAAACTACGATTTTTTAGAGGCGAAAATATGGAAGTGTTGTTCATTCAAGGTTTAGTGGCTGGTAAAAGAGAGCGCGGTCGTGGGTACCTCTTCCATGGTCAGATGCAATTTGCAGGACAACTGGCCGTACTTTCCACGATTGTGTAAATATCGCACGCGACCGTATTTGTGTTATGCACGATATTAATACTACTATTGAATAAGTATATATGTTAGTAATAGAAAAATAAAGTGAAGAAGTATGGAGTTATACTCCAACGAGTAGAACTCCTTGAATTACTAAATCAGTAATACTATTTCCAGACAAGGTCGGTTGGATGACGACGTTTAAATCGTCTGATACCGTTTCTGGTATCTAGAACTCGACGAGCTTCTACAATCGCATGCTTAAGTAATTGTTTTTCAGGAGCTACTCTTGTATAACATCATCGGTAAACTTCGTATGTAAATCCTTACGAATGTCTTCATTTCGCGAGTACCGGTTGGCATCCGAAATTGCACGTAAAATAATCTTCCGCCATTTCTGCACAATATTTGACTTGACAGCGCATCCCCACGAAATATGGCAAAAAAAAGGAAGTTATAAGTAAACATACGAGCATACCGTAGGTGTATTATGGATGTCACGAAAAAAAGAAAATTAAGCTTATTACGGTCACTTGGGAACACTGTAGACAAAACGTTTAACAAAACGAATTTTTGAACGCTTTGAATGAACCCCGCAGAGATTAAGTTTTATGGCACTTCAAACTCCGTTTACAATCAAACACAACGATAATGACAAGAATAATGCAATTATATTAATCTTAGTACACAATACTAGAACACGTTAACAAATCATTCAATAATTTATTCTCGAAGCAAAATTAATGTATTCGTGACTTTTGAAAAAAAAAATTGAAGAAACCGGCAGACGAAAGGAAGAAAAGACAGAACGAAGCGATGAAGATATAATGAAGTGAAAATGAAGAAACGCAACCATTGTGAAGATATTTTACTACGTGATGTCCGTAGTCGTCCAATTCGAATATGGAAGTAGGAGGTAGCCCCATTATTGTATGTTTATATATATATATATATAACAAAACAGTTAGAATGAAAAAATAATTCTCGCGAGTATTAAAAATTGATGACTACTTTTGATACTTTAGATTACCAGAATTGCACGATAATAATTTACAACTTCACGGGACGCTTTATGTGTAATTGTGCAGTGGTTGTACGTCATCCTGTAGTAGTAACTTTATTAATATAATGAGGGAATTTAGGATAAATTTAAAGGCTGAAATAATTCAGTGAAATAGTTTTAAATTTGTCACATACGATAACTTTAGTTATGTATTCGTGCGTGTTTGTGTATCGACTCACCATATCGTAACACTCTCTAGAGAGAGAGAGAGAGGAGATTTTCAGGATGTCACAGACGAATTAATACGATTAATTGTACCCGTGTAAAGACTGTCGCTTAGAGCGCATCTAGTACAGCGGTCAAATTTATCGTATCCGAACTGCAGGCAATTTCTAGATGGTTAACCAAAAATATTAGTCTATGTTTTTTTTTGTTTATGCTTGACAGCGTTTCCTTTTTTAAAGAAATTTACTCGTGAATGGAATAGCGAATTATACGAAGCGATTATTTCGTTTTATAATTTCGGTCAAAGAAGTGGAGATAATTTATAATGTCGATTGAAAGTTCAGATTATTTAAAATAAGTAATTATAGTTTGGGTATTCCGTCGTTCTAGAGGAACTTTTAGTACGATTACATCTGTACGAACAGAATTTTATATAGCAATTTATTACGTCATTTAATTTATATATTATACAAGCTTGTAGCTGATGTATATTCTTATTATACAAATCACAACATATATATATATATATATATATATATATATATATATATATATATATATATATATATATATATATGTATAAATGAAATACGTTTCTTCTTTGTTTATAATGTATCTATAGGGACGTTTTAACTGCGCGATACGTATTCCCACCGTTGATAAATCAGCAGCGGCGCTGAAAAAGTATTAAATTTTGAACTATGTGCAGAAATCCTACTGAGGTTATATCAGCGAGAAATTTATTTATCCGAACCGGAAACAAAGGTTCGTTTTTATACATATGCATAATATATATATATATATATATATATATATATATATATATATATATATATATATGAACACGTGTATGTGTACATGTGATCGAAAATTTTACTCATCCTAATGTTACGTTTATTTGTGGTGGCATAAATTTTTCAACGAATAAATTGTTAAACGAACAAATGAATCGTTACTCCCCTTGCACCGACACTATTATTAGGACGAACACGAACCTACAGACCAACCGTTTCGTCGGTTTAATATTTCAACGGTGATAAGCCGCCGGAAATATTTTTCCAGGGTACTACTGGTTGCGAGGGGTGTTAATAAAAATTTCAACACGCGTTGAAGAACCATGAGAATAAAGCCTTTATAAAGGTCATATTGAATTGGCTCATTCCTACATACATATATATATATATATATATATATATATATATATATATATTTAATAAGGTGACAAAATGTGGGAGTAAGAGATTAGTAATAAAAGATAAATTATTTATAAACACTGAAAAATGTTGCTCGCCCCGATATGCTCAGAATCGCGTGGTCAACTTCGGAAAGCGACCCGCTATTCGTATGAAATGAACCGACGGTCACTCTGAAAAATTTCGATGTGTCTCTAATTAATAACAATAAAAACTGATAAATCCATTTGATCACGTTCGAGACTGAAATAAGCGGTAGGTAATCTGCTTCATCGGTTTCGTGTATATTTTAAATAGTTTCTCTTTTTCTATATACATTTCCGTGTATATTTACATATTTACGTAATTTCATTCAGTTCATAATGCTACTAAAGTCGTTGCAGTTCAGAGGTTTATTTCTCCCGTAAATTTGAAAAAGGAAGGAGAAAACGAGGTGGAATATATTTCAACTGGATTAGAATAATAAAACGCGACGGATTAAAATGTTGAATGCAAGTCGGAGAGAGTTGAGGAACATATTGAATTTTGATAATTGTACGAAGCGCATAGTCGGTAAGAGTTTACTTCGCAAAGTATATTGAGACCGTGGCATACTTGGATAAGAAGGTATAAGGACATTAGGGAATAATAGCAAATCAATAAGATGAAGGAGGGATAATAAATTTATGCGGAAAATAAACACACAGCGAACGCAGTATCAGAAACGACGTTGCAGAAGGACATTCGTAGAAAACATAGTCCCGATTTTGGATTATACGTTTCGTCTAGACTTGACGGTATAGAATTTATTTAAACTGCACGAGGAAAAGACGATCAGGTAACAAATGGTTCCCAAACAGACGGCAATATTCTGATCGGGTAAAAGGCACCCCAATTAAAAAAAAAGATGTATTACAACGAAGAACGGATCAGAGTTTGGGAGAGGGTCGGACTGAAATTAGGATTGAATCGTCCTACAAAAATCAATGAAATATATTAAACCAATTTTCTGCATTCGTAACTTTAAAATAAGGGATAAGTAACTTTTTTCTTTTTTCCCTCTAATCCAGAACTAATTTAAATAATTATCTACTGGATTTTATGTTGGTATCAGGAGATGGTGGTTTTACCCATTATCTAACCACCTTAGCGTAGTATTACACTTTAAGCCAGATCTATCGTTCTTTTCCGTTTTAGTCTTTTAGGTATTTCATCATTAAGTAGATTAGCTGCCAACGGATTTGGATGATGTTGTATTCTTGATAAGTATCTATGGATTTCCGATTTAATCTCTTCAGCGACATATTTTACACGCAGGTCGGTGTGTAATGTCCTGTTGGAGACGTACAATGGAGCAGCAACTATCAACCGTAGTATTTTATTCTGCCTGCGCTGGGTTCGTTCCACGTTAGTGGCCGAAGCACATCCCCATAGTTCTGCTGCATACAACCATATCGGCTTCAATATAGCTTTATACAATATTAACTTATTTATATTCAATTGCGAACGAGGTCCTAACAGCCAATACAATTGTTTTTCATCTTAAGTTCTAGCTCGATATTCTTGGTTTTTATATGTTTCGCCCGGGTTAATGTTTGATCCAAATGAACACCGAGATATTTAGTAGACTCGCTTTGAATTAATAACTTTGAATTTATCGTAACCTTATATTTATCACGCGCAATACGTGTTTCGGTGAATACGATTGCATTTTTGCTCATTGATAACGATTTTCCATTTATCCGACCATTCAATTATGTTGTTAATAGCCTTTTGAACGTGCTGAGTGCATATTTTAGGACATCGATGAGATAACATCACTACCGTATCATCCGCAAGATACAAATACGGTTTCACTTACGGGTATATCATTGGTGAGTAAAGAAGAGGCCCAAGCACGCTCCCCTGCGGAACACCTGCCTGGATTTTGCGTATCGATGATTGTTTATCGTTTATTGCAACTCGAAAATATCGTTCATCCAAATAGAATTTGATAATGTTGTAATATTGATCAGGCAAGATCTTTTTAGATTTGTAAAGTAGCCCTGGATGCCAGACGCGATCAAACGCCTGCTGAATATCCAAAAATACTGCACAGCATATTTCTTTATTTTCGAAGCCCTCTTCAATTTTCTTAACCACTCTGTAAACTTGTTGTACCGTCGAGTGCCCAAAACCAAATTGATGATTTGGAATTATTTTATCGTCTTTTTTACCCTTTTTTGTAATATTTTTTAAAAAACTTTAGACAGGATTGGAAGTAAAGAAATTGGTCGATAGGATGTTACTTGTTCGGGAGGTTTTCCAGGTTTCTGAATCATAATTATATTAGCGAATTTCCATAATACTGGAACGTATTATAGTCTCATGATTGCGTTAAAAATGTACGTCAGTGATACTATTGATGTTTTCGGTAGTTCTTTTACAATTCGACTGGTAATTAAATCAGGAGATTTCTTGTTTCTCAATTTCATGATTGTGGATTTAACATCCGCCGGAGAGAAAAACTTGATTGTCGTCGTTCTCGAAGATTGATTTAAGTACTCACGAACTATATTTTCAACCTTATTTGGTTTAAAAGTTTCGGCCAAATGCATGGAAAATAGCTCAGCATTAGCATAATCATCTGTAGTCCAGTTACCATCATTCCTTTTTTGAAGGTTCACTTCTTGTTGTCGGTTTTTTTAGATATTTGACGGATTTCCACAACGAATAATTTCCAACCTTTGAGGGCGATAGATTGGTTACATATTCTTTAAATGTATCGTTTTTGAAATTATGAAGCAAGGTTTTCAGTTTTCTTGTTTGGTGATTCAACGCTATTTTATCGCGCGGATTTCTCGTTCTCATCCACTGTCTTCTTAGTTGTCTCTTTACTTGTTTGCGAAAATAATCCGGGTAAACTGTAGTAACATTTATTGTACTTTTGATCAAAGGAGTGCTTTTAGACACTGCATTTATTATTTGATTAGTGAATAAGTTGACACAAATATCTTCATTCGTTTTGAGTGAAATGCAAAGATTTTGACATTCTTCTAATGTATTCAGAATATTACATAATTCGTAGATAGTCGATTGATACGTACGTTGTTTTCTGTGCTATTTTTAGTTCATTGTTCGTTCGTATCTTATCGGTTATAATTCGTAGAGTATATCTGGTTTCGAATAGTCGGGTTTAATTGTATCTTCTGGTATTAGTGCGCGTACGATGATAACGGACTCCGGTGGAGGGGAGTTGCCCTCTCCGCCAGTATATAATTTACCGAATAAAGATATACTATGCGACATCACGGACTGCTCGCCTCCTGCTGTTTGCAATGATATTCACGTAAGTACTAAATCTTTTATGAAAAGATCTCTTTCTCATAATTCTGATGATATAGAACATCTCTCTCCATCTCTACGAAGAAACTTGGATGATTGTAATATTCAATTATACAATCCGAACGTGCATTCTGCCCCTTTCATTGCCATTGTGCAACACACCGCTAATAAAAATATCGGTAGTTTACATCCGCTAGCGCTGTGTAAATTACTCTCATCATTCTCTGATGTTGAATGTTTCGATAAATTGGGAATTAATCGCGTGAAAGCAAATTTTGGTTCGGCTGTTCAAGAAAATAATTTTATTCAATCGGTCAATGATAATACTAACCACGCGCTTAAAGCATATATCCCGAATTCTCGTTTGTATCGGTATGGAATAATTAGAGGAGTACCTTCAGATGTTTCTGAGGAAGAAATTAAACAACACACTTCTAGTATATTTCCGATCATGTCAGTCCGAAGATTCACTCGTAGAAATGGTCCAGATTTAGTTCCCACTAATACAGTTGAAATCGGTTTCTATGGGAATGAATTGCCAGAATTCATATTCATTTACAGATTGCGGTTCCAGGTTACGTTGAGCGTAAAGCCGCCGAGGCTTTGTGCAAATTGTAATCGATATGGACATATCGCAAATCAGTGTAGAAGCAGACCACGGTGTATTAAATGCGGAGATTGCCACTCTGTCTCAGTTTGCAAAGCTGAGGTACTGTCAGATGTTTGTCTCAACTGTAATGGAGCACATTCAACGTTAAATAAGAATTGTCCCTATTATGTTAGTCAGTATGAAGTCGCCAAGATCATGGTATTTGAAAATGTGTCGTACATGGAGGCCAAAAGAAAACAGTCACTTTGGGAGGTGACTAAAGCTTCTTCATTTGCTGATCGAGCCAAAGTGCCTTATAATCCTGATACACATTCTAATGATTCCGATCAAAACCATTTCAACTCTAGACACTTTCCAGAATTACCCAAACGTAAATTCCCTCCAAAACCTATTCCAAAACTAAACCTTGAACAAGTACTCATCTTCCCCTCTGGAAGAACCCCTTGTATTCGTAATTCATCCAGTAATAAGTCTGGACCTTCAACTACTCAAATAGTATCTGAGGTTAAAAATGTTCCAACTTCTCTGAAATCTTCTACCACAACTTCCTCTACTATTACTAGTAATAAATACCCCCACAAACCTACTCTTGATTCTCGAAACTCCACTCAAGCTAATAAACCTCCTAAAGGGAAAAATCATAATCCTCCATAAACAAGACCTTCTGTTGGCCTCCATGCTTTATTTCTGTCATTTGGTGTGCGTAGGCGTGTGTGTATGTGTGTGTGCGCGCGCGCGCGTGTGTGTGTGTGTGTCTGTTGGTTATAATTCTTTATATTATCAGCATGGTTGTTCTAAAAGCTTCATTGTACAAACTTTTGATATACACCTGTTTAATCTTATTCAAAGTACACATGCGTGGTTTTACACCAAGTCACATGTGCATGTGGTTTGGTGGTTGATTAGTGTGTGGGCATGTGAGTGTGTGTGTGTACATACAATTGTGTATGTTTGTGTTAGTTCAATCACTTACTTAATATTTGTATTCAGGCCAGTGCTATATATCACACGTTATTATTTATATTCAAAAGTTCTCCATCTCCCTCTCCTTTCCCCCCCCCGTAACGGTAATTGATCCCTATGTTTAAAATAATGCAGTGGAATAGCCGCAGCATTATAAGTAATTGGCCTCTATTTGAGAAATTCCTTCTTCTTAATAACTTTGATATAATTTTACTATCGGAAACATGGCTTGGACATGATACACCCTTCTCTATGCCAGGATATAGATGTTTTAGAGATGATAGACCTGATGGTTATGGAGGATCTGCAGTCTTACTGAAAAATCACATCCAATATTCTGAAGTCAACTGTTTGTAATTGGGTCTGTGTACAGGTGTTTCTAAACACTAAGTGGATTAGGATTATCTCCATCTACTGCCCTCCTCAGGCAAGAATTAGTCCTCAGTCCTTCTCCTCCTTTTTATCAGCCCAAGATTGTGAGGTGATAATTGGGGGGGATTTCAATGCTCATCATCCATCTTGGGGGGGTTTATGTACTAACTCCATGGGTAATGATATATTTTCTCTACTATCTTTTTGTAATCTGTGCTCACTTAATACAGGCGAACATACCACAATCCCTACTCCACATAAATCATCCTCTGCTATAGATCTTACTTTTATGTCCCCTTCATTGGCCATTCAAGCGCACTGGATGGTTAGTCCTGATATCTTTGGAACAGATATCATTACTACTCTTACGAATTTGCCCTGCAGTGATGCCCCTAGTCACTCTACCAGAATATGGAATATAGGGAGAGGGAACTGGACATTATTTTCTACAACACTGGATCATAATTTGGAGAACATGAATCTGCAAACAGATGCACATGTCCAGTATGATTATTTTGTTAATGCTATGACTGATGCTCTACAGCAATCTACTCCAGTAAGGAAGATTGGTTCTCGAAAGCGTTCTCCTCCATGGTGGAGTGCTGGATGTACAGACTATGTACATAGGAGATATCAATCCTTTTTGGTATTTCGTAGGTCGAGAAACATGTGTGATTACCTTCATTTTAAGAAAATTGATGCTGAAACACGGCGCTATTTGAAATACATTAAACATCAATCATGGCTTTCTTATTGTAAATCTTTTAATAGGGACACCTCAATCCGCCGTATTTGGGACAGATGTAAACGTTTTCGCAATTCCTCTTTAGAAGTACGCCCTTCTTTCCTCAATTCATCTTGGTTCCACGAATTTGTTGACAAAGTGTGTCCCTCCCACGTCCCTACTTTGGATGAATTATATGCTGATCCTATCCCATCTAATCAATGTTATTTCATAAATTCTTCTGTACTGCTTAGGGAGATCACCCTACCTGAATTATCTAGAGCACTCTATAGGAAACCAGATATACCACTAAAGGTTTGGATGCTATTCCATATTTCGTTCTTCAAAAATGTTCTAATTTTGCGCTTAATACTCTATGTAATATTTTTAATAAATTGAGGCTTTCTGGTGCTATTCCCAATGATTGGAAACAGTTTATTATTATAGCAGTTAGGAAACATAATAAACCTGTAGGAGACTGCAACTCTTATAGACCTATTGCTCTTGCCTCCTGTATTAGAAAAGTTTTTGAAACAATTTTCGATAATCGCCTGGTATGGTGGTTGGAAGCATATAACAAGCTCCCCAGTGGACTGTATGGATTTCGCCCTGGATATGGAACAATGGACTGCATATGTCAGCTCACGGCTGATATATACACATCATTCATCAAGAAAGAATTTGTTCCAGCTTGTTTTATTGATATTCAAGCTGCATATGACAATGTACATATACCCACCTTATATTCACGGCTACTCAACATTGGAGTTCCGAAATTTTTAGCTACTTATATATATAAATTATCTATTAATCGTACTCTTCATTTCTCCCCCAGCGCAGCTGGAAGTGCTACAAGGACGGCCTATACTGGTTTACCCCAAGGATCAGTGCTGAGTCCATTGTTATTTAACTTATATATATCTCCACTTTTTTCGCAGCTGCAACCTTACTCCAACTGCCTCTCTTATGCAGATGACATACTCATATACTCTAAAGGTAGTGACCTCACCCATTGTTTTACTTCTCTTCAATCTTCCTTAAATTCTGTTAATTCCTTTTTATCCCAATCTTATTTAAGTGTGTCCTTAACCAAGACATTCACATTGAAACGGTGCAACCCTGATCAACACTCCCTTATTTTGGAAAACGTGCCTATTGCCTTTGTCGAGTATCATTCCTATTTAGGTGTCATTCCCGACCAAAAATTAATATGGGGGCCACATATCAAAGCCACATTAGCAAAAGTTAGTAGAATCATAAATATTATGAAGTTATTAAGTCCAACCTGGTGGGGTGGGGATCCATTCATCCTTCGTCTTCTCTACATCTCACTCATCCGCTCTCGATTGGAGTATGGGATCTACCTGTTCCATGCTGCATTTGCTTCGCATCTTAAGAAAGCTACAGTGTTGCAAAATACCTGTTTGAGGTTAATGTCTGGAGCCTTTGTGTCAACCCCTAAATTTGTATTAGAATCTGAAGCTCTTATCCCCCCCTCTACAGCTGAGGGCAATTTATCTTGCAGACCAATATATCCTAAAGGGCTATGAGCGAGCACCTGATAGCATATACAACAAATTCTTATGGATTTACACTAATTGGAGATTTGCTCATCATAGAACTCCCCTCTTAGCATTGAGGGCTAATTATTGGCATCCTTACATTAACTTACCATTCCTAAAGTCCCCTTAAAGTATGCCTACATTCCCTTTGAATGCAGTCTTTTAGATCCAGAGGTACATACTAATGAGTTTCATTCCCTAATCGGACAGGGTAATTCTAGGATAGTGAATAGCCTTTTCAGGTCAACTATTATGCATAAGTGGCCGAATCATTTGCTAGTTTATACAGATGGGTCTAAGAGCAATACCTTACCTTTCGCAGGCGCGGCATTCTACATACCTCAACTGGCAATCACCAAATCATATCGTTTACCGAGTTTTTCCACTGTGTTTATAACAGAAGGATATGCAATTCTTAAAGCTTTGCAATTTGCACGAGTCAATATTACACATTCGAATGTACTTATTTTATCTGATTCCTTAAGTGTGCTTAACGCCATCCAAAATTCAAATCGTACATTCAAAACTAATAGAGTTATTTTGACAATAATAGAAAATATAATGTATCTACAACAAAAGAATGTCCATGTGAAATTTACATGGATCCCAGCTCATATCGGGATCAAAGATAATGAAATTTGTGATCAGGCAGCTAAAATGGGGGCCTCCAGAGGCCTACTGATCCCTGCGGTTCCCTCCACATGTTTAGCTGCGTCTGCGAAGGCGGATTTGCGTCATCGCTGGAGCTCCATGTTTTGTGCTACTCGGAATAATTTCTATAAACAAATTCAAACAAGTTTACCGAAACAATCTCTCTTTCTAATTAAGCCTCCTCATTCAATACCAATCCGTAAATTTTTCTCTATTTTAATTCGTATTAGGTCAGGACATAATCTGCTGCCTAGTCATCTCCACCGGATAGGGATGGTTTGAATCGACTTCCAACCTCTTTTAAAAAAGTGCATGAATTGTTGTTGGCTTATAAAGTACTTCGAGGGTAAACCGCTGCCACATTTAAGATATTATTACTCTGCCTAATTGTTACTCTGGTAGATTGCAAATGGTTCTTTTGATAGTTTTCCATAACTACATGTGGAATACACTGCTTTATAATTAGAGCCGTCCCAGCATGAGCTTTTTTGTCCGGATGTAATATCCAAAAGGTGTTGTAGTTTGGAATCTTGATGTAACTTTTGTCTGTAAAATGGGCTTCAGAAATTAACAATATGTCAATATCTTTTTCATTGAAATAAACTTCTAATTCCATGTTGCAGCAACCAATTTGCATTCCAGAGTGCTATGTTGAGTTGATTGTTGAAACATGTTTTATAAACCATTTTTTTTTTTTATAAGAGCAGTCGTGATTGTAGAGATTAGATTATTTATCATTGTGCTTTGCTGCTGAATCATCTCTTTGAATAATGATTTTATTTCTACGAGAAAAGCATTTAGACTTTGTTGGATATCTGTAGGAGATGAAGACTTGTGAACGTTTGAGGAGGTTGCTTCTGCATATGATAATTTTTGTAAGGGAGGTGTCGGCCTCTGGTTAATTGGTAGAATAGTTTGTATTTGATTCAGCGGAGACTGTAGTGCTGGTTTATTTAATGATTTAAGTGATCCTAGGTTGTTATTACCACGGATTTGTTGAAGTATTCGCAACCTTTGTAATTTGCTGGGTGATTATTACCGCAATTTGCGCATATGGCCGGTGAACTGCTATCCTTGGTGCATTCATGAGTTAGCTTTTGTGCACACTTTACACAAACGGCTTGTCGGTTACAATATTTCTTCGTGTGCCCATACAGTTGGCAACGTGCACACTGAACTATCTCATGTTTAACATGTGGAGCTTCTACACTTATTTTCATGTTCAATAAATATTGAATCTTGTAAATTTCTTTATTATTGTTATTTGGTTCAATATCGACGAAAAAGAGTGGTGGTTTATTCACAGTATGACTGCTAGGAGTACTTGTTCCTATGCTCGATATATTTTTCCTTTTTCTATTTGTTATTCTGGTAACCTCTTGCCACCCGTGTTTCAGGTCATGCTGATTAATTTGGTGGTTATCCATGGGTACTTCGCTATTTGTGTTGATAGTAACAGAATTTTCTTCAGTGTGTGTAAGTAGTAGTCGTTGTTGTACAATTTGATGTTGTTGCATTTGTTCTTTTTGCAAATGCTGTTGTTGAATGTACTGGATAATGTTGGTCTGTCATAATCGGTTGTAATTGACCGCACGGAGTAATACAGTAAGATTGTATCGGATGAATAGACGAGGCAGGAGTAGATGTTGATTATCGGTTTCCTGTTGTATATACGAAATAGAAATATTACACTAATCGTTTACGGAACTGCCTTCACCTTCATGAACGACGTTTGAATATTTACTTACATTATTAATCATGTTAGTGTCGGTAATATTCACGAGCGAATTGTTAGAATAAGATAGATAAGGAACGGACTCACCGGTAATTAGCAGAATCGCTGGTTGAAGGTCGGAGCATGAACCCTTATCCGCCAACGACAGGTAGACAATTACGAGCGATGGTAACGTAGTCGGTTAGGTTAAAAATGATCAGGTTTATTAATTAATAATACGAATTGAAAATATACACAATTACGAACGATAGTAATTTAAGTGATGGATAAAATTATTCAGGTTTATACATGATAATATAAAAAAGACGACGTGTATCGCCGAAAACAAAGAACGCGATAAACAAACGAACGCACGAAACGAATATACACGTGACGGAATGATACACGTGACGGAATGATACACGTGACGGAATGATACACGTGAATAAGTAAATTGATCAATAATTTGTTTTTTAAGTTGTTCAACTTTATTTTCGAATGTATATTATATATAATATACATACATCGTTATTAAGTGTGCTGTCTCCGTATCGAAGATAGGTGACTACTTACCTATACATATTTCGTTGTACAGTTTAAGTAGCGCACAATGCGATCAAAATATGATGTTTACGTATATAGACACACACACCCGCGGGAGAACTGATTGTAACCGCTTTATCGTCACGATACAATGCAGGCCGGCTTATAGTGTAGTATATTGTTTACCAGCGCGCATATGGTGTTGTGCATGGTGGTTTGCCATCGCCTTCTACGAATATACATACATCCGGCACTATCATTATGAGAACGTAACTGTGTTGCTTCAATTTACAATTACAGCATTATAAATTATCTTGCATTTCGTATAAACGTGTTTTAATCATCCATTTCGTTTTAATTTTTAGTCAATAATGGACAGGAAAGTTCGAGTAACATTGCTGTCACTCGTATTAAGGCTAGTAGTAGTAATAGTAATAATAGTAATAAGTTTAATAAGAATAACAATAATGCTGACAATACTAATTTAAATACTGTTAATAGTAGAACCTACGCTAGACTCGCATGGCAGCAACTGTTGAAAATAATTTAGATGCTCGGTCCAATGTATCCGATATATCTTTTATATTAAGTTTATTTAAGGAACTAAATATCACGAAATTCATCGACGTTATAAGAAAAATAATTACTCGATTAAAATTATGTAGAAATAACGATACGCTCGCAAAAGTTAGCATCATATTAGAAACATTCGCCGCTTATTATATTTAAATGTCTGATGGGTACTAATAGTAAGTTGAAATTAATTGCTTGGAATTGTAATTCCATAATCAACAAACATTGCGAGCCGTATCATTTTTCAGTCGAAAATAAGATTGACATAATTGCGCTCTCAGAAACTAAGCTGGACAATAATATCGAGCTCAGCATTCCTGGTTTTATCTGTCATCGCAACGATCTATCTCGGAAAAGCGGTGAGGTTGCTTTAATAATAAATAAAAAGATTAAGTACGATATTTTAAATGTTCCTTCTTTATATTGCGTACAAGCTGTAGGCGTTAATCTCTATCTAGATAATCCTACAAATACTTCTAATAAAACTCTCGGTAATGATTATTCCATTATATCTCTGTTTGCCGTATATAAGCCTCCGAGGCACAATCCAAAATTGCATGACGACATTTCTTCGCCGGCTAAAACTAACAGACGAGTGATTATAAAACGTTGGAATTGTTTCGTTAATAACGCTGCCGGTAGCGTACTTCTTAATACCGCAGAACAAAATAAGCTTCAGATACTGGCTCCGCGTGAACCCACATACTTCCCACCTCAGGGTTTTTAAAGATTTAGTACTGGTTAAAAATATAAACATCGCTACTCCCATTTCCATAAATTGTTTGTTGTCTGATCACAACCCTATAGGTACAATCATCTACGCTAACAGTAAACATAACCCACCAAAAGCAATTCCTGACTACGCTAATGCTAATTGGGCAAAATTTAAAAATTACATATCTAAAAATATTAAATTAGTTCGCTCTATAAAAAACTCTACTGATATTGATAAGAACCTCAGCGACCTTACAAATTTGATCAGAGAGGCGAGCCAAATTTCTATACCACTTATAACGCCGAGCTTTCGATCTCTGCAAGCATTTATTATCACTATCATCGGGCTTAAAAATAAACTTCGTAGAATATATACGAAACATTCTTCTAACGCTGATTGCCGTTCTCTAAAAAAACTACTAACTTTACCAAACTGCTGCAAAAATTATTGAATAAAAATGTAAATGATAAAGTTGCTAAAACCTTTTCCAAACACTCTACTAATGATAACAGTTTTTGGAGGGTTTGCAAACGATACAGTCAACGTACTGAAGCACTCCCACCGCTTTACGACAATCTTCTTAATAGATATGCGTATTCGGATGCGGATAAAGGGGAATTTTTGGCAGGATATTATTTCAGCGCTCATAGTCACAATGCCGACTTATCAACCAATTATCGGAATAATAAAATAAGACTAGTCATCAAAAAACATATAACTTCTTCTATATATCCATCCCATCCTCTGCTCACTTCTCCAAAGGAGGTGTTCCAACATATTCAATCGTTCAAAAACAAGCACTCTATCGGAGATGATAACATTCCGTCGATTACCATAAAAAAAAACTACCCTTCAAGGCGATTGTACAACTCACTAATATTATCAATAGTATGTTTAAACTGAAGTATTTTCTTTCTAACTGGAAAGTAGCAAAAATCATAACTCTTCCGAAACCTGGAAAAGATTGTTCATCACTAGATAACATTCGACCTATAAGCTTGTTGAGTAATCTCAGTAAGATTGCTGAAAAAATCATTCTAAAAAAGATTACGTGCTTTCTCGGACGAAAATAATTTATTACCAAAAGTACAGTTTGGTTTTCGTCCTGGCCATTCTACAACTCGTCAAATCGCTAGAATAGCAGAACATATTACTCACAACTTTAACTGTAATAAACATACGGGGATGGTTTTATTCAACGTGGCCAAAGCATTTGATTTGGCACAATGGTATAATATATAAAATGATTAAATGCAAATTTCCGAAATATCTAATTATGCTTATTTTAAGCTATTTAAGTAATAGATCATTCTATGTGTTTATAAATGATGTATTATCCTCTCGATGCTTTGCGGGAGTACCTCAAGGTAGACTCGGTCCATTTCTATTCACCTTTTACTTATACGATATTCCTATAACAAATAACACAGAGGTAGCCTTGTATGCAGATGACACGGCATTATTTTCTAGTTCTTACATTCCAAGGGCGGTAAAGAATAAATTACAGTTAGGAGTAGATAGGCTAATTCGTTATTTTGCTAAGTGGCAGATTTAACCCTGTCAAAATTCAGGCAATACTGTTTACTCGTAGGAGGCCACTTCTACCTACTACCCTAACGATTAACGATGTAAGTGTAGAATGGTCGAACGAAATAAAATATTTAGGAGTTATTTTAGATAAAAGGTTGACAACAAGCATTTAGATTACGCGTCAATTAAAACATATCGAGCAATTTGTACCATTTATCCCTTGTTTAAGCGCAAATCTTTCCTAAATGTCGATAATAAATTAATAATATATAAATCGCAGACCAGTATTAACGTATGCCTGTCCAGTGTGGAGTTCTATTAGCAACTCTAGCTACAAGAGACTTCAGTTAGTTCAGAATAGATGCATTTGATGTATATACTCCGATTTATAGTAATATAATGAAAATGCACGAGCAATTGAAACTAGCTTTGTTAAAAGATCATGTATTGAAAATGTCTGCTACCTTTTTCAAACAATGTGTTACGCATGATAATGACCTAATTACGTTGATTATTACGATTCCAAGCAGTTAAGAACAAAATATACTACATCGCAGACTCGAGCATATTTACTATAGCTTGTGAAATAATTATCGATAACATTCTTTTTAAAATATTAAATACGTATTTATCGTTATTTTTAACGGTCTGCTTTGTGTATTTTTATCGCAGGTATTTTATGTTTTATTTTTCCTGCATTTTGTATATGTTAAACATTCGTTGTTAAAAATTAAGTTTTTCCTGTTATATTTATAGTTACTGCGGTAAGTTTATTTTAAAAGGTACGCAGTGTTTATTGTTTTTCTTTTATAATGCTTAATAATGTGAATATATACGTTTTTCTTTCTTTCAATTGTACCATTCGCTGATTTCTTTTGAGTCTCCATAATCGTGCGTCTTGTACGTATTAAGTAAATACTCGTGATCTGCAGCTGTATATAATATGTACGTGTTTATATTTATATGTACGTATGCATAATATATTACGGAAAACTGTATGCACCTCATAATGGTTGTTAACCTGACAATTCTAGAGTTGGGTAACTTACCGGTCAGAAAAATTATATATTATACATTTCTAAAGGAAAGTGGAATACTTATCCGGAATTAAAGAAGAAAACTCGCGACAGGCTAGCATACGGTTGACCAGCCTACGGGCTGATACACTGATGATGATGATGATGATATATACAGTTCGTATATTTATTTATTGTACATGAGCCGCTTCGGAAAAATCTATTCGTAAATTAATCTATAACGCATAACATATCGGTTATTAAATTACTTAATCTGAATTTAATCCTTTTTTTTTTCAATCTATTGATTGGTTGATTAATTGAGCAAATCAATCTTTTCTTCCATTCCTCTTTTCTTCAGCTTAGTTGTTTTAATTCTTGATAGTTCTTTGTTCCCATGTCCTCCATAACTTGTTCCGCGAATCTTCTTCTCCGTCTTCGTCTTGTACGTTTTCTGTCCAATTTTCTTTCTATTAATTCTGTCAGTAACGCATTTTGCCGTAACACATGTCCAATCCATCTATTTGTTCGTTGAAACATAGTTTTTATAATATGTTTTTCTTCCTTAATCCGATTATAAACTTTTTTATTTGTAATCTTATCCGTCCACTTTATTTTAAGCACTCTTCGCCAACACCAGGTTTCAAAAGCGCTTTGCCATGTCTACTTTCCGCAATGTTCACGTTTCAGCGCCGAAGAGACGGACTGACCACACAAATGTTTTAACGAAATTTTTTGTTACGGCTAAATCTAGTTTTTTTTTCTTTATGTTAACAATTTTCTTTTCTTGTTAAATGCCGCTTTTGCTTGTGCTATTCGACACCTCACCTCTGTTGAACATTTTCAATTCCATTGAATTCTGCTATCTAAATACACGAAGCTTCCGTCTGATCTATTTTTTTGTGATTTAATGGTAATTGCCGTGTTAATTTTTGTTTTGTACACACCGTGAATTTTGTTTTTTTTTTGTTAATATTCATGCTTGTTCAGATGGTTATCTTCTACATTTAAACTCCTTTTTCACTTTCTGCTACTACGACAATATCGTCAGCATATCTTATATTTATTTCTTTTTCATTTATTTTATTTCCTTTACAATCCACGTTATGTAATTGTTTAATAGCGTGTTCCATGTATCAGTTAAACAGATACAGGTTGCATCCTTGACGTACTAAGTTCCTTATTATTGCTTCGGTTTGTATATTGTTCGTTTTTATAATTAATTTAATCCTATACAATTATTAATTATATAGAAATTAGTTTACTACCGAACTCGAAAAGTTACTCGTTTCGCGTATATCAGCGGTGTGCGAGCATTCAAAAAGAAAATGTTCAACTGTATACTACAAAACGGAAAACAGTCAGAGACGGTCTCATGGCGAAACGCTTAAAATACTCTCCGACGAAATCACCGTGTTCAGACAGCGTGTGACTGGCTGGAAAAGAAATTTACATCCAAATCATCTTTAATTCTAAATCTATTTCCAATACTGCGAAAAACGCATTAATCCATCTATTCTGCCATATTTCTAATATTATTGCATTAATTTTCTTAATTAAATAAATTATAATTTAACTCGTAACCGGAATCGGAATAAAAATAATCCTTTTTACGATTGTAATTAATTTATTAATAAATCAGTAGGCAAGATCCCTGTAATAAAGGGTGCAGAAATGGTTAAAACAGTTCTATATAAAGTGCCAGCACTAATCAGGAAATGTTGTCGAACATAATCGAGTTTAATTTGATAAATATTTCATCTAAACAAAGATTCAATCGTTCTATTATAAATAATTACACGTCTTTTACATTTAATTCCGCCAATGTTAGGTTGAATTTCGAGGACCGTAAAGAATTTCTTATTCTTCGGAAGATATTTAACACACCGATAAAAACTTTAACTTGTTATCTAGAATTATTCCCGGACATTTTATCGATTTTACAATAGGAACGATTATAAATTAATTCGGTAGTCCGCATATGACCGTACAAATTGAGAATACCAGCGGCTGCTATTCCATTCTTGTTATTATACCTTTTTCCTAAATACTGCTAAATGATCTTGTTGATCAGCTTGTAGTAAATATTATTGAGAAAAAATAAATTTACGAGATGTGTTCCTAGTTCTCGGTAGATTTTATATGGGTGAAGTTAGATATAAGTATATTACGGAAAAATAGAATCCAAAATCCGTCCATATTAAGAACTTTGGAAGGTACTGAAATCCATTATAGAAATTGTTTCATATACTCCCGGGGAATAAAAAATTGTGAGACACAATCTGATGAAGCTGTTGTTCAAAGCTTACAACTTTGGAATTAAGATATTTAATTTGTTCTTCACAGACGATAACAAGAACAGTATATATATATATATATATATATATATATATATATATATATATATTGTGGCGACCTGTACGATATATACCTATAAATACATATACACATGCAGATCGCTAACATATATTTATTTTACGTTATATTTTTAAATATAGGGATATAAATATTAAAATATAACGTTACCGACTTCTGGTTTCGAGGTATGCCCGGGATGCCACATGGGAGAGGCCCATGACCGATTATTATAATAAAATAAATTAAATGACAAGAATAAAAATGCGGTTTTTATTTTATTGAAAATTTATTACTTTTCGGAAGAAATAAAATTACGAATCGAACGCGTGCGATATCCGGCTACGTTTATTTTTAGTATACAAAATTTTTTATATATATATATATATTGAAACTTTTCGAACGATTATTAATATAGTATAATACACGGAACCGTCCCTAGCCTAGATAGACCAACTTCACGGTCGAAGTCCCGACGATCCATCCTAACTTCTTCGAAAACTATCCGACTTGACTTTACTCCACCTCGACTAAAATTCAACTGAACTGTCTTTCGACTGACAAGATTCAACTCACTTAACTCACTCCACTGGCGAATTCGTGAACTAAAACTCCGACAAAACTCGTCTGTTTCTTACACTCCAGGACTCTGGAGGCGACACAGGTATCTTAGCATTATTATACTTATTATGTACTTTACTGTCGACGAAATGCCGGTTTCTTTGCAATTATTGTTTTGATCTTTTCTTAAATCTTTTTCTCCTCCATAATGGGTTTTTGTCTGTTTTCGACGAACATAGTTGAACCAAGGACAAGTTCCATTGTCCCTTATACTTAAAGGTTATCTACTTATACATATACATACATATATAGTCTTATATATTTACTTATTAGTGCGGCAGCCAGCAGCAGGTAACATATACATATACTCATACACTCCACATACTTGCTTTCTAGGAATTCTACAGATATAGAAATTCCTAAATTGACGGTTTTCGGTGGAACCCTCCGATTTCTCTTTTAGGCTAGCCAATCAGAAAATTCGGAGTTGTTTCTTTTGGTCTTCGACCAAAATACCGACTGAATCCATTTTTATGCTATATTTATTCTTTTTGTTTGCTTTTGCCATGACAATGCTTAATTTATTATATATGTCTCCCTTCAGCATTTTTTTAATACTAACTCTGACAGATCTTTTACAATTCTAATCTTATCGGCGCCAGCGTGCTTTCCCCAATACATATATATCTATATTTATATCAGTCTAACTATTCTATTTTCTTTTTATTATATTTCCTTTTATTATATTTCCTTTGGGAAAGTCACGTTCGCAATGCCGACCGGATGTATAAACACATACCTATATATATATACAATATTTCTTTTTCTTTCATCACCTTTTACGTACATATTATTAAATTTAATCTTCCAAATATACCTTTTAACTCAAATTTCAATTTACCCACTTTAGTCACTCACTACTACTAACAATGTAACAAGCATGGTTGTTACATATGCCCCGCCGCACTAAATAAAAATTGGATGAGAGGGTCACTGACCCGGACATCCGACTTTTCTTAAATAACTATTTACATAATACTTATCAATAATTTCGCGTTCAATTTGTATTCATTCGTGTTCTTCGTTTATATAACTTTTCTCGTAGTTGAGGGATGACTGGCCGCGTGCATGGAATGTGAGAAGGTGTACCGCTTGCTAGTATATACATAGTAGTCCGGCAACATTATCGAATTAAGCTATTCGGATGCGGAACGATCACAATAACCGGTTTTTCTTTTCCTTTCGAACTTTGGTAACCATAGGGAGGTTATCGACCCGTCCCTTGGACAAAAGGACAACCTTTTGGTATATATCGTATCTTCGTTATATAAATATTGCCATCTCCTTTTTATTTTCATCTGGGTTTTTTTTTTTTTTTTTTTTTTTTTTTTCATTATTATTATTACTATTATTTCGACATTTTGGTTGTTACTTCTTCCGGCGACCTAGCATCCCCACATCCTGCACACAAACCAAATCACCCACCCCCTACTGGCGGTTATATTGGTCTGTCGCTAGTTGTCATGCTGGTGATGTCGATGGCGTTTGGGATCATTGACTTATATTACTATAAATAATTTTAATTTTTTAACTTGATATATACATGTTAACTTATATCATCTACCTTAATTTTTTACACATTCAAACGTTTCGTAAAGTTTTAATAGCTCATGCATTTATATGCATAAATTATATCATTGATAACGTAATTAATCCTACCCCAACTTAATATACTCGATATTTACATGTTTACGACTTATACTCATAGGTGTATTTAAAATTTTTCACATGTACCGTCATTTATACGCACACCAACACATACATCCTCTTATACGTTTCACTTTTAATTTACTTTATATATACATACATATATATACATATAACAACGCGAATTCCTATATCTACTATTTAAACGTACACATATTTTATAAACGTCTTTACAATTATTTTTTTTTTTTTTTTTTTTTTTTTTTTATAATTACTTTTAATATTTATATTTACTTATCTTACTTCCTCGTATTTGCACCAAACCAATGACTGATTAAATTTTGTTTATTACCATTATCCATACCACTCTTCTTATTTTGTATAATTCCCCTGCACCTATCTATATATATATATATATTATGGTCATACATTTTATTCAGCTATTCTAAATTATTCCTATTCCTTACCCTACCTACCTACCTATTTATATATATTTATAAATGCGTTGCTTATTTATTGAATCGCTTTAGCTGTCGTACCTTGTATCTTCCTATTACGTTGCCATTCTGATCTTTCAGCATATATGTATTATTGTTAAAGACTTGACAAACGCTATAGGGGCCTGTATATAATCGATCCAATTTTTTCATCAATCCTTTTCCTTTATTAGACAGAGTGTGCTTTTTTAGCATCACAGTATCATTTTCCTTCAGTATCGTAGGATTCTGATGTTTAATCTCTCGTCTATTTCTTTCTTTGGCTATGTTTGATCTCGCCTGTTCTACATCCTGATCATAATTGTATACATCATCGTCGGGAGGAAATATTCCACTCTCACTTAGAATATCCTTGGGTTTTTCACGCAACATTAAATAATGTGGTGCATACTTCGTAACGCCATGAGGTAGTTCATTTAACACTCGTTCTATTTGTTTGACCCGGTTTGGCCATCCTTTGTGATTGTTATGACAGTAGATTCTTAATAAATTTCCTATCTCACGATTGGTTCTTTCCACAGGATTTCCTTGCGGATTATAAGTGGTAGTTCTCATTGGTTTTATACCCCACCTTCGTAACGTGTTTTCCCACGTTTTATTCCGAAATACACTGGCGTTATCGGTTAATAATTTTTCAGGCGTACCCACTTGCTTCGTATATTCTTCAATTTTCGATACTATGTTTTTTGTCGTTGGTGCGCCTATTGTATATAATTTAATGTACTTTGTAAATATATCTAATATTCCAATAATATATTGTTTGCGATTGAATTTGGGCAATGGTCCCTTTATATCGACACTTACCATTTCCAATGGTTGCCCAGCTGTTACCCCTTTGAATTCCCCTTTCATACTGTGATTAGCTGGCTTACACTGAGCACAAACTACACAACGTTTAATTAGTTGCATTATTCTTTTTCTCATTCTTACGAACATACAATTAGTCTTCATTAGATCGAATAAACGACGCGCACCCACATGTCCATATCTCTCATGATATAGCCAGATAATTTTATCTACAATTTTATCGCTTATCCACAGTTTCCATCGGGGGTCACGATCTTCGTTGACGTAATATATATTATTCTGATATTCTCTCATATATCTTTGCATTTTTTTATCCTGTTTTAGTCTGACGCGCAAACTACTAATCTCCATGCTTTGTTCCTTTAACAATTCTTTTACTTGTGTGTGCATTTGTTTATTATTTGCAATGCTGATTTCATTGATTCGTACACAATAATCGTTGTCTAATTCTCGTTCATAGTGTCCTGATCTTGACAAATTATCCGCAACTACATTTTCTTTTCCCATTATATATTTTATCGTGAGGTTGAACTGTTGTAAAAACATTGTCCACCTCATTAAACGTTCGCTCTTAAATCTAGCCTGATTTAGAAACTCTAAACCCTTGTGATCGGTCATGATGATCGTCGGATGTCCCATTATCATTATCTTGAACTTAGTGCATGCATATACTACGGCTAGTAATTCCTTTTCTGTAATCCCATAATTTCTCTCATGTGTGTTAAGCACACGACTCACAAACATAATTGGCCTCGGTTCACCATCAGTATATTGAAAGAGCTGGGCTCCAATGGCTATTTTTGAAGCATCGCAGGTTATGTAGAATTCCTTCTGATAATCGGGATATTGTAATACTACGTCTTTACTAAATTTTTTCTTGAACAACTCAAAATTTCGATGATGTTCCTCGTCCCAAACAAATTTCTTTTTCGCCCCAGTTAACTCTGATAATGGCTTCAGATGCTCAGCATACTTCTCGATAAATTTTCTATAGTAATTAGCTAATCCGAGGAAGCTCTGTAACTCAACTTTGCTATTAGGTGTTTTAAAACTTAAAATCTTATCCCGTTTTTCGTCCATCATACTTAATCCCTTTTCTGACAAATAATATCCAAGAAACTTTACTTCAGCTTTCGCAATGTCCGTCTTCGCGATGTTTACAGTCATGTTGGCCTCAGCGAGTCTACTGATTACTATTCCGAATTGTTTGACATGTTCTTCTTCTGTCTCGCTAATTATCAATAGGTCATCAATGTATGAAATTATGAACGATTTGCACTCATTCCCCAGAACTTCATCGATTGCTTTTACGAAACAGGCCGAACTATTAACGAGTCCGAAGGGTACTCTCGTATACTCGTAAATAATCCCCTCATGTAGGAAAGCGGTATATTTCCGTGAATTTTCCTCTAACGGTATCTGTAAGAAACTTTGTACCATATCTAATGACGTAATATATTTACATTTTTTAAATCTACTCATTAGTTCGTCAATCGGCATGGCTCTGTCATTTTCCTTTTTTGTGACCTTATTTATTTCTCGCGCATCCACACATACACGCACCGATCCATTCTTTTTTGGTACCACTACTAAGGGTGATAAATATGTGGAATTACTTTTTCTTATTATGCCGATTTTTAGCAATTCTTGGATCTCTTTGTTCACAGCATCTCTTTTACTCATCGGGATAGGATATGGTTTCTTATTTTTAAATTCCATCCCTTCTTTAATTTGTAATCTATACTCATATTTGTTACAACATCCAGGTTTCTCTGATAGAACTCGTCTGTACTTATTTAATATTTCTCGTATTTTATTTCGACCATCCATGCTCAGCTGTGATTCTTTTAACTGTTTCTCGATTTCTATTTCTATGGTGTTGATTTCTATTTTATCACATTCCATCTTGATTAACTCGTTAATTACCATCGGCTCGTTTGCATCCACATTTATTTGATTCAGATTAATCCTTTTTTCCCATTTACTTCCTAGTTTAATTTCGCTACGATTTTCCTTTATGCCAATCGTTAAGATTTTTCTTTCATAATCAAGTATACCCATATGTCTACTTAAAAAATCATTTCCTATAATTATAGGACTGTTTAACTTGTTTAATATAAGAGCTATGCTTTCATATACCTGATTCCCTATGCGTATCGGCAAATATACTTGTATTCTGGCTTTGGTCGTAGATGTTGTACACGCCGTTATAATCGTGAGATTTGTGACGGGGAATCTAGGCAATTTATAACGTTCATGTTGTGTAGATACATTTTGCCATACTTCTTGGGAAATTGCTGTTATCTCCGATCCTGAATCTATCAATGCTTCGTAATTTTCTTTAAATATACTTATGCTTATTTTTGGCGACATTATAATTTCATTCGATTCCACTTCCCCTTCCTCATTTAGTAAATCTCCGTCTAAATAATGAATTCTTGTTTGTCCCCTTATGGACATGACTGAGCGTAGGGGACTATTTTCACTCAGTTCACCCCGAAACCCTGTGCATCTATGCATTCGCGCAAGACTCTTATCCCACTCGGTGACAAATGAATTCTTAACCCAGCGCTTGCCTCCATCATTCTCAAATCAGCTCCTCTATTCTGGAAGCTTAATTTCTCCCATGTGTCCACTATCTTAATTCTTTCTGTCCCTTTGTCCTTGATGTACTCATTATATTCTTTAATTGCATTATTATAATTACTTCCCGCCCATTCTTTTACTGGCGGGACGGTTACTAAGATTATGTTACTTACTCCTTTCTCTATCAACAATCTTAATAATTCATCTAAGTCTTTTTTTATATCGCTCATCTCCCTATGCTGCAGTATATCATTTGTCCCAATCATTATTATTAATTTATTTCCTATCAATTCTGGTTTGTTCTTAATTGTGGCGATTAATCCTGATATTTTTTGTCCTCCGATACATTGCCCAACCGTCCATTTCCCCCATACTTTAACTGCTTCTTTCCCCAGTATGGTTCTACAAAACCTAGTAAAATTTGAATCACCTAACAGTTGATATCCTCGATATATGGGTGTTACCTCCTGTGTTGCAATGCTATTCACTCGTCGTTCCATGCGCGTATTATTAAAATGTGTATTTCCTCTGGGAAATGTTGGTCGTTCATTGCCTTCTCGTTTTTCTTTCACTTGATAGGTGTTCACTGCTATGACCTCTTCTTCCACTAACTCCACAATTGTATTTAGAAACTCTTGCTTATCTTTTATGGTCCTTTGCCTGATTGCCGTCCTAATTTCGTATGGCATCGTTCTCGTCATGGCTTTTATGAATGTATAATCGGGAATAGGTTCATCTAAATAGGCCAGCTTTTTGATCCATGTAATAGTAAATCTCTCAAGGTCCCGTACATTACTCGGTGCGGTTATACTCCAAAACTCCCTTCGTAATTCTTCCTGCTTGTCTTGATTCCAATATCGCTCTTTAATCAGTAATTTTGCCTCTTCCCAAAATATTACCCCACTGGTCATTACTATCGCCCATTCTTTTGCTCCATCATCCATATAATTTAGCGCTATTCTTATTTTTTCTCGGTCAGTTAAGTTTGTTTTATTATAATAATCATCTAAATCGTCCAAAAATTCGACTACATGAACATTATTATTTTTCCCGTCATAACGCTTCCAAGTTCGATCGATATGTATCGGCGTTTCATACGTTGGTTTCTTACTCTTTTCTCTTATAATTTCGCGACGCAAATCCTCTAGTTCTCTAATATATATGTTTTGCTCTGCGACACTTTCATTACGTATTTTGTCAACTTCTTCCCGTATGTCTACCACAACCCTTTCCAATTCTTCCTTCAATTTTCGTTCTGTATCTACTTGCCGCCTACTTTGATCTTCTAACATCTGTCTTTGAGCTTCTAATTCCTCTTTTGCTTCGTTGTTTTTTATCTCCATCCTCACTTTCTTTGTCTCTTCAGTCCACCATATCCTTGCCTTTTCACTTTCCTTTTTTAATTCTCCCCTTATCTTCTCTATATTCTCCGTTAATTTCCCTTTCAACTTGTTCATAGCCCTTTCTTCCACACCATCCGTGGCCTTTTCTATACAATCTTTCACTTTCTCTTCAACATATTCCGCAGCTTTATCTGCTAACCCTTCACTAATATCTACTTCTACTCTTTCCATAACGTTTTTGTACACTTCTTCCTTAACCTCCTTCTGCACCTTTTTCACACTCTCTTCCATTTGGATTGTCAACTCCTTCTTCTCTGTTTTCCACTCCTTCATAAATTCCTCAAATCTCCTGTTACTTTCTTTAATTTCTTGTCTTTCAATTGCATATTTCTTTTCTCTCTCTTCCTCCTTCTTGTCTCGTTCTTCTTTTTCAATCCGCCTCTCTTCCCGTTCAGTCCTTCTTTCTTCTCTTTCAAGTTCTTTTTCAATCCGCCTCTCTTCCCGTTCTTCTGCAAATTGTTTCATCATCATTTTTACCATGTTTATCAACATTGTGGTATTACCTCCTTCGCTACTTTCTCCACATCCTCCACAAAAACCTTTGAATTCTCCCTCCATTTTTTATTTTATCTGTATTTATATTTATATACGTTAAAATTTAAAATTGATAATATATAGTATAATAAAAAAATTTATATATATGTATACATATTTACGTTAAAATATTAAATTGAAATAATAAAAAAATTTTTAAAAATATTTTCGGATTTCTAATCCAGATGTCGTATATTCGATCCCGCGTAGAAACAATTATAAATAATTGTTCCCCACCAGGGATGCCAATTTATGTGGCGACCTGTACGATATATACCTATAAATACATATACACATGCAGATCGCTAACATATATTTATTTTACGTTATATTTTTAAATATAGGGATATAAATATTAAAATATAACGTTACCGACTTCTGGTTTCGAGGTATGCCCGGGATGCCACATGGGAGAGGCCCATGACCGATTATTATAATAAAATAAATTAAATGACAAGAATAAAAATGCGGTTTTTATTTTATTGAAAATTTATTACTTTTCGGAAGAAATAAAATTACGAATCGAACGCGTGCGATATCCGGCTACGTTTATTTTTAGTATACAAAATTTTTTATATATATATATATATTGAAACTTTTCGAACGATTATTAATATAGTATAATACACGGAACCGTCCCTAGCCTAGATAGACCAACTTCACGGTCGAAGTCCCGACGATCCATCCTAACTTCTTCGAAAACTATCCGACTTGACTTTACTCCACCTCGACTAAAATTCAACTGAACTGTCTTTCGACTGACAAGATTCAACTCACTTAACTCACTCCACTGGCGAATTCGTGAACTAAAACTCCGACAAAACTCGTCTGTTTCTTACACTCCAGGACTCTGGAGGCGACACAGGTATCTTAGCATTATTATACTTATTATGTACTTTACTGTCGACGAAATGCCGGTTTCTTTGCAATTATTGTTTTGATCTTTTCTTAAATCTTTTTCTCCTCCATAATGGGTTTTTGTCTGTTTTCGACGAACATAGTTGAACCAAGGACAAGTTCCATTGTCCCTTATACTTAAAGGTTATCTACTTATACATATACATACATATATAGTCTTATATATTTACTTATTAGTGCGGCAGCCAGCAGCAGGTAACATATACATATACTCATACACTCCACATACTTGCTTTCTAGGAATTCTACAGATATAGAAATTCCTAAATTGACGGTTTTCGGTGGAACCCTCCGATTTCTCTTTTAGGCTAGCCAATCAGAAAATTCGGAGTTGTTTCTTTTGGTCTTCGACCAAAATACCGACTGAATCCATTTTTATGCTATATTTATTCTTTTTGTTTGCTTTTGCCATGACAATGCTTAATTTATTATATATGTCTCCCTTCAGCATTTTTTTAATACTAACTCTGACAGATCTTTTACAATTCTAATCTTATCGGCGCCAGCGTGCTTTCCCCAATACATATATATCTATATTTATATCAGTCTAACTATTCTATTTTCTTTTTATTATATTTCCTTTTATTATATTTCCTTTGGGAAAGTCACGTTCGCAATGCCGACCGGATGTATAAACACATACCTATATATATATACAATATTTCTTTTTCTTTCATCACCTTTTACGTACATATTATTAAATTTAATCTTCCAAATATACCTTTTAACTCAAATTTCAATTTACCCACTTTAGTCACTCACTACTACTAACAATGTAACAAGCATGGTTGTTACAATATTTATATATATATTGGATTTTTAATATCCGAGAAAAGGTTTTCCCTCTTTATATTATCTATATTGTTTCTTCTTCTGTTTTTCCTTTTGATGGTGATAATACTCACTGGCCGTGGAACGAGGAATTTAGATCGTAACTACTGTTGTGGGAAAATTGTTAAAAGGAAAATTTGAACGTAGATTAAGTAGAATATAGGACAGAGGGTAATAGTGCGAAGAATACAGTCTTTTGTGTACGTGTGGATATCGAAACGGGATGAATGAATTCCATAAATAACATTTCGCTTAGTTGTACATTTCAAAACCATCTGGTCGAGGGAAATTTACCAGCGCGCGACCTGGTATCGTTTGGTAAAATTAAAAAGTTCTCAATTCGAAATTGCTTCCGCTACCGAAGAAGATAGAAGTAGTACGTCCGAGTAATCGACTGTAGATACTCCGTCGATAAACGAGTGAAAGAGTGGAATCGAACGGCAACAGTTTAGGACTATGTGGAAACGCTTAAGGAAAGAATATAAGATAAATTTACGATAGAAAAAACTTTTAGTAGGCGGTAAAGTTAAACGAGCTGAAAAAATATGTTTCATTCATTTTCAAAAGGACGTAAATCGTAAAAAACTAAACCGTCTTTATTTTTTACTTTTTTCATTTTTATGATTGTAAATCCAGACGATAAGATTCCCAACGTTTTTTGTCGGAACTAATTTTATAGACATCGCAAATAAACGTAACTATTTCGAACTGATGCTTTTGAATAATAGTTATTAAACGATGAAAATGAAGAAAATATATCTCTATATTTAAATTTGAAAGATGGTCGCTTTGATTTGATGTGACGTAGAAGAGGCTCTGAAAATAATAATGCCAGTCTTTAAGTGGTTTCGATCGAGAAACAACGTTATAAAACAGAATTGGCAGCTCAGACCGAACAATTGACGTGGCGATAGCCTATACGAATGACACCAAAAAATAAGTAGAAATAGCGGGTGGATGTACAAAAAATCAGTCTGCGTGAAGTGGATGAACGATAATTAAGGGTCGTTTAAATGTAAAAAAATTTTATATAAGTGATAAACAACTTCAGCAGATTACGGAAACTTGAATCGATTAATATAGAAAAGCTGTAGAGAAGACCGTAAATCGTTTATCGAAGAAAGCTGTCGAGAAATGCAAGAACATGCAAAAATAAATAATTTTGAAAAGGTCGTATAAGAAGATAAAGCAACTGAAAGCCAAGATAAAATGAATTAAAAAACAACGATGGCGTATTATTATGGAATAAAGAAGAAATTAAGGAAGAATGGAGAAGATACTGCGAACAACTATTCATAGAGAAGTCTAGCGTAAAGAATAACATGTCGCTTGCAAATTGAAGTCAGGGAAGACCTGGCATTCTACTTGATGAAGTAAGAGCTGCCATAAAATATCTAAAGAAAAGGGAAGCATCTGGACATGAATCGAAGCAGAATTCCGGACGAAGCTGGGAGAAACTGCATTTGTAATTCTATGGAAAATTTGTAATTATGGGAAGACAGGAAGTGGCAAAAAGATTAGTGTAAGTCAATACTGGTTCCTTTCCGCAAGAAAGGTGATGCCAAAAAAATGTAGTAATTATCGACTAAAAATACTCAATAAATAGATTACTCGCTTTCATGAGAAGACAAATCCCTCAAGGGCAAACAGGCTTTGTTGCTGTAAGGAAAAAAGTACGACAGATATTTAATCTAAGACAGATAGTAGAAAAAAGTATAGAATTCAATACAGCGGCGTATATTTGCTTCATCGATTATAGGCAAAGCTTTCGACTGTGTAAATATGAAAGAACTGTTCAAAATATGAAGAACAACGGGTGTACCAAATTACTAAACAGAAATAATTGCAGACCTATATGAAAGCAGCAATATCGCAGTACGTGTAAATGGAGAATTAACAGCTTTGCACCAGAGAGAGGCGTGAGACAGGGCTGCATCATATCACCACAATTATTTAAAATCTATACGGAGTTTATAATGAGAATCGCAATTGAAAACTGGAACAGCGGTGTTACTATAGGCGGACGTAAAACATTAAACCTGAGATACGCTGAAGACGCTACCCTGCTATAGCAACATCAGCGACTGAAATGGTCAAAATCATATAGAAAGTAAAAGTGGTCAGCGAGAAGTATGGATTACACGTAAATATGAAAAAAATATATATATAATAATGATAGTGAACGGACCTTGCGAAGAAAACAAAATAATCACCTCCACAAAAAAAAGTTTGAAGTGGTAGGTCATTTTATACATACTATGGACGTGGAGAAGAGTCTTGGAAATACTATGGACGGCGCGGGTAACTAATGCTGCCATAATAGACGAAATAAGGGAACCAAACAGGCTCGGTGCGATTTTTGAGAAACGAGTCCTTCAGTTATTTGGACACATCGCAAGAGATGGAGATATATAGAAAAGATAGTATCGTTAGGGGAAAAATGTCAAACAAGAGCGGAAAGGGGATGGATAAACACCATAAAAGATCGATTAGGCAAAAAGAGCCATATATTGGTGGCTTAGGACCGAACACGATGAAGACGTATATGTCACGGGTCACAACAGTCATATTGACTAGGACGAAGAAGAAGCAGAATTAATTTAAGTATTTCAGTTGTACGAAATTTTAAAAATTTTCTCGTTTATTTTTTATACATGTAACTTTAATCATTGATGCTTGAAGCTATATTATATTATTATTTATTTACTACACATAACATAAATTATCATTTACTTGTAAAATTAAAAAATTTTTTCAGGATATTTCTTCAATTTGTGATGTAACAAATAAACATGTCCTTCTATTTTTCTAATAGTTATTGATGGATGAATCCACCAGCGACGATTTGATCTTGGTAATCGTCAACATCAACGTAAAAGTTTTTTTTTAAAAAAAAAAAAACTATATTTATTATATAATACAATAATACACGAAATAATCCCAATCACACCAACTCATACTCCCCATCCTTTACACGTTTGATAATACACGTTTCGTCAGGCTTTCGTCAAGCTTTCGCTTGTCGACGGATCTGTACCATTTTACAAGATGTACATTTAAAATATTGTTAGATATAGATATAACGTAAATCTTTAATTTATAAAATTTACATACACACTCACACATATACACAATGTTTCAGTTATAATACTCATTCACACCCTAATAAACTGTCAGTCACACTCTCACAGTATCTATTTTTTCTCTACCACACTGTGATTATCTCACAGTATCTATTTTTTATTTACTATATTGTAATTACCACTATTGCTGCAATAATTACTTTTTTTTTTCGAAAACTTGTCTAAGCGTTTTAAAAACACATGAACAACGAGAACAAGATTATTTTTGCTTCGTTTAAAAACAATATTCAATTGCAGATTTCTTACTGCGCTTAGAAAAACTATTTTTACTGCTTAGTCGCCTTAAATTAGCGGTAAAACTGTTGTCGCAGTTAGTTATTAAACTGCTAGTTGGAGCCGTATGCTAATAGTTTAATTAAAGAATTACTTCGATCGTATAATTTTATAAATTATAGTGTGAAACTTTATGTTTAGTATGACGACGGCTTCTCGAAATATTAATCGTGTTCGTAACAGAGACAATCTCGTTTATCGGCAAATTTTAAATGTTCCATATGTTTCGCAGCGAGCATTCTCGGATTTTTTTTTAAATTGTTACTTTTTCGCGGTAACGACTGATTACGTAATGGTGATTTTAGGAAAAATCTCATTATATATGTACGTACGTGTGAGTATATGTTAATCCGAGGTTTAGGACGTAGTAGGAAAAACGTTGAACACAATAATATATTTCGCAATTAAAATTACAATCTCGTCTGAATAAACCTCGCATAATGTCACGAGAGAATTGTAGATTCCATACATTTCAGCACGTTGTGTTTATTATGACGAAATACAATATGAATTACGCGTAATTTATTCCGTATAACTAAGGCTAAGAAAAAAAAACAACTGAATTTAAGCGTGACGATGACGTAATTCGAGCGTATTTATTATTATTATTATTATTATTTTTATGCGCCGGCTGCACTAACGGGCCATATGCGCCTACAGGCTTACTGTGGTCCTAGATCTGATTTAAGAGGCTCAGTGAATCCAGGAACAGGAACACATCATGAATATGGTCAGTAGATTCAGATAAAAGTTGAGGTAAAGAAGGAGGAAGGCTGTGCTGGATTCTTAATGTTGTGAGAGCATGACAGGATGTTAGTATGTGGGGTATGAGCAGTTGAGACATTTGGCAAAAGGGACAGAGTGGCGGGTCTGTGCCATGAAAAAGATAGGAATGGGTAAGGTTTGAATGGGATATACGGAGTCTTGTAAGGATAACATTTTTCTTTCTTGTTTGGAAAGGAAATGGCAGTTGGGATAGTGGATTAGGTTTGATTAAAAGGAGGTGGTTTTGTTCATTAGACTTCCATGCACGACACCAAAATTTAGTTACGAGAGATTTCAGGAAAGCTTTAACGTCACTATAGAGAGAGAGGCGAGCGGAAATGTGTGGGAGTAAAGACGCCTCTCTGGCAGCTCGGTCAATAGCCTCATTTCCAGGAATACCGATGTGGCTGGGAATGCAAATGAAAACTATGGAAACTTGAGATCTAGTAAGGAAGTCATGGACAAGCAGAATGTGTTGTAGAAGTGCATTATCTGTATATAGGTTGTTGAGAGACTTTAAAACATTGAATGAATCAGAAAGAATAAAGAATTTAGAAGAAGACTGCGTCATGGACAGGAACTCTAGACACTTGAATATAGCAAAGGATTCAGCTGAAAAAATGGAGCAGGACTTAGGAAGTCGAAAGCGATGAATGACAGGGGGTACCGAGAAGGCAGACCCCACACGCCTATCCGATTTAGAGCCATCAGTAAAACAGCACACAGCGTCCTTATATTTGGAGATTTCAAGAGCAATATAGTTTTGAAGTATATGGGGTGGGCATATAAGCTTGGAAAGGTGGGTAAGTTTCAAGTTTATATGGAGTGGTTGCAAAAGCCAGGGTGGTGGGTCAGTATATATTGGAAGAAGAGGGGGATTAAGAATGAATTTGTTAAATTGAGGAAATAATGATAAGAATTTATTTTTGATGCTAATTGCATATATAGGGATGTTTGGATATTTCATTGTAGTTTGGAATATTGTACAAAAGATCATTGGACGATAGGTTTGGAGAGATAAGTGTGGAGGTGAGGAAGTTACCTGTCAGGATTTGCCTTCGGTAACATAAAGGAAGTAATCCCGATTCACTATTAAGACTGGCTGTAGGGCTAGTATGAAAAGCTCCAGTGGCTATTCGGACGGCTGAATGTTGAATAGTGTCCAAGGACCCCAGTAATGGGCCGCAGAGCCGAATGCTAGGCAACCGTACTCTAATCTAAAACGAATTAATGCTTTATATAACACTAATAACATTTTTTGATCGCCTCCGTTATGTCTATTATTAATTTTCTTCAATAAAACCTTTTATAGCTGATTTCTTGAGGTTTTTAATGTGCGCGCTCCATACCAGTTTGCTGTCAAAAGTTACTCCGAGGTAGCGCACTGTATCCTGGAAACATAATTCTGAACTATTCAGGAAGATTTTAGGTCGTTGACTACACTTGGTGTTTCGGTGGAAGTCAACGCAGGTTGTTTTTTCTGCTGAAAAATTGAATCCACGTGCAGATACCCACTCGACTATTTCATTGATGCAACATTGTATGATTTTACCAGTTCTGGTTGGCGAAGACGATTGGAACGTTATGGTTAAATCATCTGCAAAAAGGCTGAATTGTACCGGTGGTTGGATTGCCTGCATTATATCGTTAATGACTAGCAGGAAGAGTGTTACACTAAGGACGCATCCTTGTGGTACACCATTCTCCATATGAAACAATTTTTGAATAGATGTTGCCTAAGCGTACCTTGATTTGTCTGCCAATTAAAAAACTCTGAATTAAATTGGCCATACGGCCATGGATTCCTGCTTTATGTAGGCTAGTAAGCGCCTGATATTTCCATACTGTATCATATGCCTTTTGCAGGTCAAAAAAGACAGCATATAGACGATTGCGATCATGAAATGCCTTCTGGATCTTGAGTTGAAGATCAATGATAGCTTGTATTGCTGATCGATGTTTTCGGAAACTATATTGCTTTGAAGTGAACATATTATTCATTTCTAAGATCCAGGTTAGCCTCTTTTGAATAATTTTTTCCAATAGTTTGCCAAGTACACTTGTTAATGCAATGGGGCGGTAGCTAGTTGTTTCTGTTTTATTTTTTCCCTTTTTTAGTATAGGGATTACTGTGGCTATTTTCCATTTTGCCGGGAAAGTTCCTTCATTCCACATCCTATTAAAGATGTGTGTAACAAATATAACTTGGCTGATGCATGAAGATGTTTCAACATAATAGGGTGGATGTTGTCTGGTCCTGGTGAGGAGTCACGGATGTGGTATTGAATACAGTATTCGAGCTCGTCTAACAATATTGAACGATTGTAGTTTTCATCATTGCAAGTATCAAAACTGATTGGTGTAGCTTCTGTTCTTTGTTTTAGATGTAAAAATTCTTTATTATAACTGGAATTAGATGATAGAGCAGAAAAGTGGGAAGCCAACAGATCGGCCATCTCGGCGGTATTTGTAATAAGAGAACCGTTCTTGTATAATGCAGAGATACTTGATTGACAATTTTTCCCATTGATCAGCTGTATTTTCTTCCACACTGCTGGAATCGGTTCATATTGATTGTGGAAGAGGTGAAAACTTGACAGCATTCTTTTTTAGATGCTGTTATGAGAGTGCGCGCGTACGCCCGACGTTTACGATACTCAATAAGATTTACTAATGGATTTTGTTTTTTCAATATCCTTAATGCTTTTTTCCGCATATTGATTGCCTTTGCAATCTTGTTGTTCCACCAGGGTACTCGTTTTATTGAGCGGGGGGTTAGCTGAGGACACGGGTATTGTCAGCAGTCCAGCTTGTATGATTACACTAGTTAGGAATTCGACATCATTTTCCAGATCATCCGTGTGATAGGAATCAATTATTGTGCTGTTGGTGAAATAGGGCCAGTTAGCTTCTTTTATTTTCCATTTCTGGCTCCGTGAAGAGTGAAAGTTAGATAACTTATACGAGAGAAACATGGGGTAATGGTCACTATCGCATAAGTCCATGTGTGTCTGCCACTCCAATTCATTTATCAGATCAGTGGAAACAAATGTGAGGTCGATAGAGGAAAATTGCCCTGTTTTTGGATCACAGTAAGTTGGTTGATCTCGTTTGTTTAATAAAGCGATACTATGGTTATTGATAAGTAAGTGATCGATTTGATTCCCTCTAGAATTTTGACGTCTCATGTATGACTATGTGCATTAAGGTCACCAAGTATGATAAAAGGTGATGGTTTTTATGATATTATTAAAATCATGCTTTGATGTTTGATAGTTGGGTGGAATATAAATGTTACATACTGAGATTGGTTTACGGTGGATTATTGGGATTAATATTGAGACTGCAACTACTTGTAAGTCGGATGTAATTGATAAAGCCGCTGCTTGGGGGATCGAGTTGTGGACTAATGTTAATACCCCTCCAGCTTCAATCAAATGTGAGGTATCATCGAACCTAAATGAACTGTAGTTATGGATTGTGAACAGTTGGTTAGTTTTCAAATGTGATTCCTGAATACAAATCACTGGAGGTTGGTATTGTGCTATCAATAATTTTAATTCGGCCAGGTGCGGAAATGCACCATTTATATTCCATTGCAGGATTTTATTCATTCTTCGTTAGTTCAGTTTCAGAATCAGTGGTACTGCCACGAAGTGCATTGATCAGTCTGGTTAATTCGTTCTTTACGTCTTGTCCAACCATAAACTTTTTCAGAATTGGCAGCGAGTTGGTAAGCTGTATTGGGTCAAAGTTCATTTGCTTCACCGCTTCGATGTAATTCGTTTCTGTAAGAATTGCGAACATTATGTCTTCAAACTGGTTTGGTGTGACTTCGTACCTGTCTGGGTTTTGTTCCATTTCCTGTTTTGCTGCTTTAATCGTATCTAAAAGCTGATCGGTTTTAAATCCCGTTGATTTTAGCTTCTTTGTTTTAGGTGGACGTTTTTCAACATTTGTACCACAGGTCGCTTCAGTAGATGAAGCGGAAGTGGAAGAAGAAATCGCTCTTTTGAAAGCTAGGAACTTTTACCATTGTCGATGATCTGGGAGTCCATCAGTTCTTCCTCTTTGGATTCACCCATTACCGTGGGCACATCAGCATTATCTATACTAGCCGGTCCTATCACCAATTTTACATTTTTGTCCTGAGTTGTACAAAAAAAAACTATTATTGTACTTATATATTCGAACTTTAACAAAGCGATTTAAAATCGTGTATACCTACTGCATAGTATTTTTTAAACGAAAAATTTTATATAAATAATAAATACGAATAGATAATCATTTACATTGTCTACTAGCGCCATCTACACATTCGCGGAACTAATGTATTTTATTTCCATCCCGGGTATTTGTCGTTGAGTAATTCTTACTTATAATTGTTTACGTCGCTTCGAATTCGGTATTAAATTTTTACTCGTAACCTTGCAAAATTGCTAAAATTATCTATAATCGAGTATAATAAAAGAAATAGTCGATTGAAACAAAAGATTTAAGTATCGAACTTTTTATTGCTCGACACTTTTATGAAAGTTTGACGCGTGAGAATTAATCGCGTAAATTATATATTTTATCGGAATATTTAAGAAACGTATACATACTCTGGAAAAATATTCGAACAAGTACCGAATAAATTTAAAGGAGGTATTAAGGTGACATAAGATAAATAATATTAGATATACGGAGGATGATACGATGCTAATAGAAAACGGTTTAAAAGAATTACAACGATTCCTAGATGTAGTTACTTCCGTGCGCGATGATTACGGATTGCAGTTAAATATGTTTCAAAAACAAAATACACGGTAATCGGTAAGACAGACATGAAATCACTTTCACAACCACTCATGGCTTAAAGAAGTGGAGAAAATTAAAAATAACGATTACGTCGGATGTAACATAAATGATCAATGGGACATGCATAAAGAGATAAAAATTCGAAATAGAGGCGCATTTTTAAAACTACAACAAATATTAAGTAGCAGAAATATAAAATTAGATTTGAAAATGAGATGAATAACATGCTATTCTCGGTATTATTATAATACGGGTGTGAAAGTTGGGTAATTACAAAAGTAATGGAGACTGGATGCCTTTGAAATGTGGTTAGAATCCTCCGCGTAAAGTGGACAGATAAATTAACTCGGAAGTACTACAACGTATAAACGAATGCGAGGAAGTAGTGAAAGAAATTAAGCATCGTAAATGAATATACTTCGGTGGTCACGTACTACGGCATCCAGAACGATACAGCCTGCTCCACGTCGCAAGGAAAGATTACAGGAAAAAGAGCACAGGGAAGAGATAATCTGGTTACCGAATCTGTCGGATTGGTACAAAGTCATAAGTTTGTTTCGAGCAGTTTTAGACAGACGTAGGAGTCGATAGCGGACACGGCACTATGATGACGATGATACAATTATGTATACGTTCGATTAATTTAAATCCTATAAAAACTTTTTAAAGCGTAATTTAAATGTTTACTAATTTTAAAATTAAAATTGTACATCTTGAACATATTAAAAAAAAAAAAATAGTATTTAAAATAGTTCGCGAGCCTTGACAAATGCCGTAGATTTTATTTAGTTAGCTTGCTGGATTAATTTAGGTAGATGTTAGCTTAAAGTACGTCATCCTGAGATATTTATATAATCGGTAATATACTTGCGAATGAATATAGATAAATGTTAAGAGTACGGGGCAAATAGAAATACGCTTTAAAGAAATAATATTAGTTATTATTAACACCTGGAACAGTACGGATGCCAAAAATTCTTCCTTCATATTTCAACCGGCCAAGAAAAGTAGTTTTCTCAGCTGTTTTTGAGTCATCTATGGGAGCACATTTCCACTATCATTTTGTATATACGTCGATGTGTACCTGTGGTAGGAAGACATTTTCTGAAGCATCTTTCGCTGTACACGTGTGAAACGAACGAGAAGTAAGTCCTGTCTGAATTTATGGCCCTATTAATTTCTACCGCGGTACGTTGCGCGAGCTAGTTTATTGAATTACCGAACTCCGACCGTCGTCGAAATTGTCAAAGCGCATCTCGTATCTCTATCTCCCTCGCGACGACTGTTAAATAATTTCACCATCTTCGTTATCAACATCGTACTATCGCAACTTTTGTACTTTTATTATAATTTATCACGCGCAAATACTAGAAATTACGGCTGCGCTATAATTCTGCCATAACCGGTGACGTTCATTATTTTATTAGCGCGGAAAATTCACGGTTATACGATAATCGCGAAGAATATTTAACCACCTGTGTATAAATTCGCGGTTTTTTAAACCTTTTTTTTATTTTTTTTTTTTTTTATTCATTCTCGTCGAAGGTTAGTGACCTGGAAAATCAGATTCGGTTGTCTGGCTAATTTTTATCCATAGACCGAAAAATTAAAACCCGTATAAACGCGAAAGAATCAACCTTCTGATGAGAGGGCAGTTCGATTAATTTCCCGGCAACGTACGCAATTTAGAAAATAATACTAATAATAGTAGTAAATTTTCAGAAGCTAAAAATATAGCGCGAAATTTAATATTAACCTATTGTTTGATATAGGGTGAACCAGAGCGGGTGTTTTTTTTCTTTCTAATAATTCAAAAATTATTCGACCAAAATTTTCGAATGAAATTTCAATAGGGTATAGCAATCATTTGTGGAACACAATATCCTTCAGATGACCGTTCGTTCAGTCTTTATAAAAAATTTTTCGATCGTAGGTGTCCTTGAATTCTTCAAAAATCCGAGTTTTCAGGTCTTTCTCGTGTACGTGTTTCGTAAAATCGGCTCTTAAGTTCTCTTTGCGCTGTCGTGATCGATTGAAATTTCCACGCAAAATGCGCTCCTTCTCGTTGCAGGATGCCGTGATAACTGACAACTGCGCTATTCAAAAAACAAAACCATCCGCCTTCTCTGGGCCACCGCATAGAAATTCTGAAAATTTCTAACCAGTCGATTATACTGCTAACTACTTCGATATCTATCGATATTAATCATTATCGTAGTTAAGAGGTTAACTAGCAACGGCAACAAATATTACCACGGTGTTCGAGTATTGTTCACAGGAATCGGGAAATCGACTACTTTTATTCATTTAATTCATATATATATATATATATATATATATATATATATATATATATATATATGTATATATATATATATATATATATATATATATATATATATATACGTGTTATAACGTATTATAGGGCTAATGTGACGTCGTGGTTGCCAATTATCACGTACTAACCGCCGTGTTGGTCGGCAATTTATCACGTATTCCGCATCCCGTGATCGATAATAAAAGAAAAGTACGTGGTCGCAATCGCCAGTGCCTTATAGTGCACGAATTAAATTAGAATGATTTAAAAATTCTAAAGAGATTAACTATAAATTTCGTGCCTAACCTGAACTTGCACGAATTAAATTACAATGATTTAAAAATTCTAAAGAGATTAACTATAAATTTCGTGCCTAACCTGAACTTGCACGAATTAAATTACAATGATTTAAAAATTCTAAAGAGATTAACTATAAATTTCGTGCCTAACCTGAACTCTGCTTGTAGAACCCGCAGCCGGTAACACTACAATATATTGACTAGAATTTTAAACTGAATTGCGAATTATTTTAATTTGTATATTGTTGCACACTTTAAATATTAATGAATATAATTTAAAACAAATACTTATATGATACTATTGCGAAGCAACACAAATCATTCACGAAACATAACTATTATTTATACATAATTAAAGATATAATAAATTTAATAAAATAATAGAAAAATAACAAAAACAAAAAAAACGTACGACCTGTAGTTTTCACCGCTGCTGCTTCCGGATGGCGATGATATTTCCCGTTCGTACTCCGTCGTCGTATATTTTAACGTCGGTTTTCGTGAACAAATGCGTGTTTAATTAAATTTTTTATTTTTTAAATTTTACTCCGAATACAGTTTTATTCAGTCCGAAGTATTTCATTCCAATATTCTAATATAACCATGGAGCAATCCTCCTATATTACTTATAACGTTCTCGTCATGTACGAGAGGAGGTACAAAAAGGAAAAAGGACTAAAAAAATCCGACCAGCCGTTACGATGTTTCTCGTTAAAAAAAGTAATATTCGACTAGACACGAGACTTAACGTTATACCTATCGATATCGATATCTCCATACACACACATATACACACACATATACACACATATACACACACATATACAAACACGCGGTCACCAGTTGCTGGCTCTACGCGCCGTTCAACTCCGGATTTTCCTTCATAACCTGGCAATTCGTATTTAATTTAATTGTACTTATTATTTCCCAGGTTATTACTATCATCATGCTGGTTATTTACGATGTAACTTATCAGTTTTGACGATCTAAGACCGTTACGATGGAAATACCTTGGTTATTAAACGATATCTTATATATTACGTTAACTATTATTAAATTTTTACTTTTATATTTATTTTTTCCTTCGGCACCCCCATCGTCTTAGATCGTCATTATATGTATATATATATATATATATATATATATGTATATATATATATATATATATATATATATATATATATATATATAAATGTTTGATATACATTTTTTCCGGCACTATATAATAATTAGAATACTGACAATTCCTAGATATTGCGCGTAATTTGACAAACTCTTGCGAGGTGTTGAGCATATATATATATATATATATATATATATATATATATATATATATATATATATATATATATATATATATATGACTGTTACACACTATATATATAGAAATCATGACTTCTCATTTTAAAAATGTGATATAATGTGTAAACGGTAATAAATCACAAAGTTTCATGTTAAAAATATAAACATTTGAAGAATTCAATTATTTATGTGTATTGATATATATATATATATATATATATATATATATATATATATATATATATATATATATATACAAATAATTGAATTTGTAGAACTTTTATGAAATATATATATATATATATATATATGTACGTGTGTGCGTATATGTGTTATGTGTCTACTGTCTATGGTCCCTATGTCTTTACATGTATATAATAGGTCACCCGTTTTTCTCACAGGAATAGGTAGATCCGCGTGATACAAACGTAGCAATCTTTGTTATGTTAAGAGCACGCGATGAATATGAAATTAAACTGTATATAAAAATTACGCGTTCATATTTAAACGTAGTTTTGAAGTTTAATTTAGATCTTTTTATTTAATTTAAAATAAATTTAATATTTTATTGCTAATTGTCTGAGATAGATATATAATGTGCTCGTTATATTAAAAAGTATACATGTATATTCATCGTATTGTTCGTTACCAAACATCGTAACTAGTATTTTTACGTACAAAGCGGACTCACGTTCAAGGATGATATTATACGGGGAGTGGGGTATTACTGCCTCGTACGTGACAATTAAGAGTTATGTAATAATGAAAAACTTCATAAATTATGTCGCGAATTGTAGATAAAAAATTGTTTAATAATAAAAATATAGAACTAAAAAATCTATTACAAGAATTTAAAAATAAAACATTCAATCACTATAACTAGACTCTCACCCCTAATGACTATTCAGTATTGAAGTGTACCAAAAATATTATTAAAACGAATAAACACATTCTTTCGGTAAAACGCAGTAACGGACCATAGACGAAGAATCAAAAACAGAAGGCGGATCTTTTTGCTGATTATTTATCAACTATATTTAAGCCTCATAGGCAGACACAAACAATGAAAATAGTCCTGATGAATTATCTTCTCCCATCAAGTCAGCATCACCGCGCGAGAGGTATATTGTGTACGTAAAACATTAAAAAGTAGAAAAAATCCGGGTTATGATTTAATAAATGCAGAATTACCGAAGAAACTTCCACGGAAAACTATAACGCTCTTGACTTTTATATGTAATGCAATATTCCGCGTACGCTATTTTCCAGTACAATGGAAGTTTGGACAGATTGTCATGATTCTAAAACCTGGTAAAGATCCGCATTTTGTATCATTTTACCGTGCGATCTCCTTGTTCCCTGTTTTATCGAAGGTAGTGTAAAAATTAATATGCCATACATACAGGCTAATAGTATAATACCTTTACATCAGTTTGATTTCTTACATCACCATTCTACTGTCGACCAGCTGCACAGGGTAGTTAGTGAAATTGGAAATAGTTTAGAGACGAAAAAAAAAGTATGTGCTGCAGCGTTTCCCGATGTGCAACAAGCTTTTGACAAAGTGTGGGATGATGGCTTACTGTACGAATTAAAATGCCTATTCTCAGCTAGCATTTATTTGAAAGTCATAATAAAAGATAGACACTTCAACGTACGATATGAAGATGGAAATTCGGAAATACATCCTATTTTAGCCGGTGTGCCTCAAGGTTCGGTGTTAGGTACCACTCTGTACTTGTTACTTTCCCTCCACACTAATGGTGTACAAGTAGCTACGTAAGCTGACGACACGACACTTCTATCATCATATGTAGATTTTAAAATTGCAACAAAAAATTTACCGAGACCTCTTGACAAATCAGAACTATGGTTTAACAAATGGAATATCGGAATCAATGAAAGTAAATCGAGTAAATATCAATTTTACAAACAGAAAAGTAGCACCTCTATTAGGATTAATAGAATAGACCGGCCTGAACGAACAACTGTCAAGTACTAAAAAAAAGAGATTAGAAATCCGTGTCAAAAAAATGTACCGGTTCATAGGGAGAAATGTACTATCAACGGACAACAAACTTTTAATACACACAGCTATTTTAAGACAAATCTGGACATACGGAGAGCAGCTTTGGGGGGCTGTGCGAAGCCGTCAAACCTAAAAATGAAAAAAACATCGCAGAACAAAATACTATGTCTGATAACTAAAACGTTACATGAAGAAGAAGAAATATCATTTATTTAAATTGTAAACACGAAATACAACACATTGTATACACTAAGTACACAGAATTAATCTTAGTAGCTAATACAATAATAATAACAATAACGAGGTATAAAAGCAACGATGATAATATAACGTTACGTGAAGACTTGCAGATAGTGTATGTAGTTGCAAAAATGTACTAGAATAAATTTAGCAAGGCTAGAGAACCACCCAACGCACTTATTAGGGATCTCTTAGACACTTCCGATGAAAAACGGAATTTGAAGCGTCGGAAACAACGAGACCTCGCATAGGTTGAGCTTATCAAGAGTTTTTTTTTGTTTTGTTTTTTTTACAATCTGACCCCCTAGGTCATTTAGGAAAATTTTTGACCATGTAATAACGTGACGGAGAAGCACTGTTTAATATTAATTTTTCCATTACTTTTGACAATATGGCTAACAGAGATATAGGCCGATAAGAGGATGCGGGTCCTTCCCGGGTTTCGGAACCATGATGACTTGAGCAAACTTCCAATACATCGAGAAGTGGTTTAAGCGAATTATGGCATTACATATATATGTAAGCAACATTAGAGCTTTTCGAGGCAATTCCTCAAGCAACTTCGCTGTTATCAGATCAAAACCTGGACTTTTGTTGCGCTTTAAGGACTTTATGGTAAAGAGTGTACCACTGGACCTCGCCTCGTGTTTGGTTATTTTATCATAGATAATTGCTTAATGACCATGGTGATCAGCTAGCAATAATAAAAAGTTGTAGATAAAAAAAATTATTTCCTGCACTGCTTTTTCTTTATTTTCTCTAAACTTGTTTTTGTATATGGCCACGTTTGGGATGCATACATTAGGACTGGTAGGACGCATGGGTTGTAAAGTTTAATCTTTCAAGTTAATCGGTACCTAGATTTTTAAATATGTCGTTTAATTTTCCGAAGGCCACCCAAGTTAGAACTATTCTTCTATTTATTTCCGCTTGTGTTACGGTATACATGTATGCATATATATATATATATATATATATATATATATAATGCAAATGTATTAATAGGGAATGATGTGCTCATATATGTGTGTAGATACATACATACAATCGTCTACTCACAAATATTCACACGTGTATATAGATTATTCGTGTATGTTTGTGGGAGAGAATATGTGTGATATCGAATTTCAATATGTTGTACAAATACGTGATTGTCAGCGATGGACGATACCTATGTAAATCAATTGTAAGAGTATTAACATAAAGTAAATTACACTTTTAAGGATGGCTTTTTTCTACATGCTTGGTCAATTTGTCACCGTATAGATTCACGAATCGAATGATAAAATTTCGTTTATCATCAGCTGGCGTCGTCAGGGTAAAATTTGATTAAAAAAAAATTTATCCGCATGGCCGAAATGCTGTATTGCGAATAACACGAAACGTAGGTGATGGATACGTTCCCTAGAGAGTTCTCAGTTCCACCGGCTCTTCGTCGTAAAATGCCTCGATATAAAATAATAATAATAATATAATGCTTTTCTCATTTTGGTTGACTATATATATGTATACGTATATGTATATATAATATTAATGTTACGATCGTATTCACCTTTCTTCAAATACATGTATACGTAGGTAGGAGCTCTGTTGCGATAGAGGGATGTATTTATCTTGTTTACGTTATTGTACCAGAAAATGTCATCTTTTGGTAAAGCATTTCCTTCCAGCCTACTAATATACGAGGAAGTGCCGACTGACGCATAAATTCGCTTCTAGTGCGGGTATTTATTTCGCACGTCAACCGTTCTATCATACGAGGACCTTCATCTTTGAAGGTAAATAGTTGCCAGGCGTCTGCTGTTGTTTATGCGTTCTCTTTAATGAGCAATAGATTACCATCGTTGTTTTCAACGATATCACACACGACCAAAAAATAGGTTGACTACGATTATAGGTAGTTTCCTTCAACGTGTACTATAGCTTAATTTAAATCCGGATATTAAATAAATAAATTTTAGCGGTTCCGTTTAGAAATAGAATCAACCGTAATCGATGAGTATGGTAATTTCGATACGAATCCCAGCTACATTACGCGGGGTTAAATAGTGGTCTATATTGCAAGTTACGATGACCTATTATTATTGATATACATATATATGTGTGCGTGTGTAAGTACAAGCAAATTTATTACTATGCTACACTGTTTCGGTGATATATATATATATATATATATATATATAATATGCGTTTACGTAATTTACATTGGACTGCGAAATTCAAAGGTCGTCAACTGACCGCATCGATATTCATCATTTTTTAGGGATATCGAATGACCACTAAAATTCTTCTAAACGCGTTGTTAGAGTGATGTGAATTTTCGCGTAGTAGTAAATTTAGTATATTAAACACGCGTGGAAGGTCTAGTTAAGTACGAGGAATCTTAACAATTGATGTTTCGCAATGATGATCATGATTGCCGTCCTAATCGGCAACTCAGTGACCGAGTATAGCGACCTTTATTTTAATATCTCGGTTAAAATCCTACTTCATTTGCTCCGATAGCTATCGTACTAGTGTTTATCCAGCTGGTTAAAGGTTTTCCTATACTAATTGTACCTTCTATCTGTCCGCTTACTAAAAGGGTTCTTATTTTTTCGCGCGACATGACCGTAATCTTTTATTAAGATGATCTATAAAGACGTCGTCGCAATGTCGAGTCTTTGAATTGATATGTACTTTAAAACCTTTTTCGCTGTCTGTGAAATTTCTATATCCGCAAGGTTTTTTGTGTCGTACGATATGAAAAAATCAATGCTGCGCGCTTTTTAAAACTATGATTTAACCTTAAGTCAGAAAGACAACGTTCCAATGCAACAACATCAGCATTAATGTTGTACACGGTATCAGAAAAACTTGAATTGGATGCAAACACAGCGATATCATCTGTATAGAGTAAAATCCTAGAGCGCATGCTGCCACAATTTCGATATATATATATATATATATATATATATATATATATATATATATATATATATATATATAGATTAAAAAGGATGGGGCTTAAACAGGACCCCTGGGGTAACCTTTGTATACTGTATGTTGATAATTACCTGACTTTGTACTTAATGATATACAACGTTGCAGAAATAATCTACAAATAAAGTGACAACAGTGCTCGGGAATACCGACGGATAATAACTTACGCTGTAAGGTAGGCGAATGAACACTTTCTTAATGGTCCATTACATGGAGAAAAACGGTAATGATGAAATGTTTTTCAATAAGTATAAACTACCTAGCCGGTCACCCACACAGTCCAAAGTGCTCGTATTATTGCGGAAGCCCTACATATTAGAAGGAAGGATTTAATTATGTTCTAACCATCAATTAACACGCAACGTTATAACTAATTCACAGATCTTCCTGAAACAAGAGACCAAAGAATAGGTCGAAATTTTCCATTTTCTTTTTTGGGATGGGAATAGCAACAAATACCATTCAAAAATTGGGGATCAACTTTGAGTGCAAAACTTTATTAATAATATTCACAAAGATTGCAAAAAAGTTATTCGGTAGTTTTTGCAGTACTTCAAAAGACACATCATCATAGCCAGGTGCGGCCGATTTTTTATTAAGCAATCTCATCCTTAGTAAAGGGAGAATCTAAAAAGTGGTTAGAAGGACTACTGAAAACTTGCATGACCTCTCCCAGTTCAGTTACATGAGAAGGGCCCATTGCTTCGATAAAGGAATACATCACTTAATTACTTATCTCGGTTATAGGTGGAACATCTGAAGGCTTTTGATAACCCCACACCTTGGAAATCGGTGTTTGCAAACTGCATGCAAAACTGTTGCCACGCTTTCCTTTTTGCCAGTTTAAATTCACACTGTGCTGGCTTTCTTCCAATAAAGATAATTTTCAGTAGTGCTATTACTTCTATATTGTAAAAATGCTTTCCTTCTATCACATGCTACATGTTAACAGGAATCTGAACACCGAAGGTTTGAGTTACGTTTATATTACTTATTAGATTTATTATGACATAGCGGTGGTGTTGAACTAAAGAGAGCATCACTGACAGTTTTATAGAACAGTTCAAACTTGGTTCTGGGATCAGTTTCACTGCATGTAATCAAATCGGTCATCTGAAGCTGAGCCGAGAAATTATGCCAGTTAGTACGTTTATAATTTCACTTAGGTGTTGAAGAGGCTCCTAGAATCCCGTCATTATCGTACGCGCCATTTATATTTATTTGGATGAGTATGGGATAATGGTCACGGGAGAAACATAAATTTATTAGATAAACACCATAGTAGCGAATATCTTAATTATACGTCTCTTCTAACGGATTTAATAGCTTAGTAAATGAACCTACATTTATTCAATCGGGTGTGAATTACGAATCGTGTTTAGACCATATTTTTGTCCGAGGTTCAGAAAATTGCACGTTGAAGATCGAATATGAGATGATGTAGATTTCACTTAAGCGGTCTCTCGGCTGAATTTATCCTTACTGATAGGCATATAGTATCGAATGAGGTAAACTATTTTCGAATTAATAGGCATTTATTTAAAACAACCTTGTCCAATGCTAAACACCAACAAAGCGACGATAAATGAGAAATTTGAGTGGTATATAAACAAAATCACCGAGATTGTTGATAGCTGTAAAGAGCGAATTAGGTAAATCCTACCGTAGTAGACACGAGTGGATTTAGTATTTTCGGAAATATACAAGCAGTCTAAACGACTAGATGAACACTGCACAACAGTAATAGTACCGATATCAAAAAAAAATCATCCGCAAATAGATGTGAAGATTTTAGAACGATAAGCCCAATTCCGCGTGCTTCAAAAATAACGTTGCAAATAATAATAAAAAAAAAACGATTGGAACGATATATAGAAATATATCAAAATAAATTTCAGTTTGGATTTCGTAAACACAAAACTACACGACGGGATGCAATAGATTGCGGAATATTGGAGAGCGAATGATGAGTGTAAATCGTAATATTTACATATGCTTTATTGGTTACTGTAAAGCATTTGATAAAGTGTGTCGAAATTAGCTTTTTTCGCTGTTGGAGGAAATAGGATGTTCTCAACGTATATATACTAAGATTTATAGATAATCTTTATGAAAGACAAAAAGCGCTAATTAAAATTAATGATTTATCAGACCTAGCAATTGTAAATAAAGGTGTAAGGCAAGGATGTTTGCTGTCGCTATATCTTTTTAACGTGTATTTAGAGTTAATAGATGATGAAGCATTGGAAAACACAAACTATGGAATAAACATAGCAGCAGAAACATTATAACATTTTTTTATACATGTTACATGTTAATAGTGTTTTTTTTTTTTTAATTTTTCCTATTGTTATATTACTTTATTTATTTTTTTTTTTTTAAAAGTCGTTTGTTTGTATTTAGCTGCTAAGGAAACTTTAAGGATACTAGGCATATGTTTATGTACGTATAAATTACGATTTACACAATTTTATATCGAAGCAAATCTTTTTCCTCTTCTATATACAGATGTTATTTAATCATCATCGTCTTCGTATTGTTCGTTGACGAACGTTGTGAGTAGCTATTGTACTTCAAAATGAGCTAGCATTCAAGGCACTATTTATAGGTAACGCAGATGCGCATGCATACGGTGTTATACGGAGTGGGGGTGCCAATGCCTTCTCCGTGATAATTAAGAATTAAATAATGATGAAAAATGTTCTATGTCGCGTGTTGATTTCGAACCCCCCGACCCTCGAGTTAACAGTCGAGCGCTCTGGCAACTAGACCACCGCGATATATATATATATATATATTAATGGAGCCTATAGAACAGCTAAAAAGCCAATTATTATAGCGTAGGTATATAATTATCGAATAATAATTTAAAAATTATTACAAACAAAGAAAAGTCTGACGCACATTAAAAAACGAATTATTCACGCCCCATTTATATAATACAATTTCGAATATAAAAGCGCCTCGACAGATTAATAAATACGATATAAACTTCTCCTCGCATACCGGATGTGCGTTAACAAACGAACATACAAGCCAAACATCATAATATAGGGTGGCCGCCCAGAGGAGGCGGTTTCGTTGTTCTTTGAATAACTCAAAAACTAGTCGACCAAAATTTTTGAATGAAATTTTATTTAAGGAAAACCACAGATTAGTTTATAATCAATTTGTGAAGCACAATATCGTTCAGACGACCGCCATTTGTAACAATATATTCAGTTTTTACATAATTTTCGGAAACTTTTTCGATCAGAGGTTTTTAAAATTTCATCAGAAATCCGCGTTTTCAAGTGTTCTAGATCTCGTGGACGTATTTCATAAACACGGTAAGGTATCCCCACACACACACAAAAAATAAAAAAAATAAAAAACACATAACTTTGAATTATTTTCGAAACTCTCTTTACACTGTTGCGATCCACGCAAAACGCACGCGCCATCTCATTAGGTATGACAAATTGACCTGGAGAAAACATATTACTGCCAAAAAAAACAGTTGTTTATAAAATTTTCCAGCATGTACTGGTTAATTGGGAAAACTTCCAGACTTCCAATTGAAAGTAAAGTCTTGCTATATAAGGCGAACCTAAGACCTATCTTACGGAATAGAACTTTGGAGTTCAGCAAGCAACTCGAGCATCGATATCATACGGTCAGCTCAAGATAAGATATTGCGTACAATAGTCGGAGCGCCATGGTTCGTGAGAAACGAGGATATACGAAAAGATCAACAAATACAATCAATTAAAGATGCGATTTACAACCGTACGGATACATTCAACGGTTAGAAAACCATATTAACCATCTGGCGCAGAACCTGACAATAAATCGTTCGGAATTCGCACGTTTAAAAAGACGTCATATCATTAATGTAAATACGCTATAACGCCCGTAAAAAGTAGTTCTGTTATAAAATAAGGAGCTGTGGCCGCTGGGACTAAATAAATATATTTGTTAAATGCTATCTTCGCCGCTTATTACCTCAGATAGGCAGATTGCGAGCATTAGAAAAAAAAATCTCATTATAGAGGATTCCGTGATAACTAAATAAAAATCGAATCTCTCGTGTGTACACTAAACGCGGAACACGCTGTTTGCTTTGTAGCGGTCTTAAAAAGAAACCGTCCGTCTTCTCTGGGTCACCCTATACAAATCTTGAAACGAGAAAAAAAATGTCATAGTGGAGCAACAACATCACGTACACACATTGAACATTTAACGAATACTAATTTAAAATAAAATGAAATAAAAAAAAAAAACATTTGACCGTCTAGTTATCGGTACTATGTATAGAGTATCGTCTATGTTACCGTTGCACATATCACAAATAAATTTTAATTCGGCTATTTGCCTTCTTCGGGACTTTAAATTTATTACATTTCACAATATATCCGAAATATATGCACATTATTTATGTATACGTATCTAGAGCACCACGCTAATAATATCGAAAATAACGCCGCTAATAAAAAGTTGATCGTCTTACCTGAACTTTTTAATATTTCCGAATTCAAAACTTTTGCCGATTTTTTATTATTTCCGGTCGTTCCGGCGATTGATGACGATAACGGATGAATTTAATTAATTTATTTCGAAAGAAAATAATCGAAATTTCGTTTAAATAGTTTCCTTCTTAATTAATTACACTTGTAATTATCAAAAAACCGAAACTTAAAAAAGTAGGGAAAAAACGAATTAAAAGAAAAAAAATATAAAGAAATTTATTAATATCGTAATTAATTATTTAAAAAAATAATAATGATAATAATAATAATATTATTACGACTTTCCCGATGTAAATTCGAGTCACAGTAATAGCGTTCGTGTACGAAAACGAAATGCGAAAATTTCGAAATTCGATTGTAATATTGTAGCGGCCGATTTGGCAACTCGTTCGGGTTGATGGCTTTTGTCTACTAACAGAATTAGACTCTCGCCGTTTCCTCGGTTAGGTGATGGTCGTTGGGAAATATACACCACCACTCCCAACGCTATAAACGCCCCCCTCCGACCGTTTCATTTATTTTTTATTTTTTTTTAATTTTTTTTCCCGATGTTTATTTTTTGGCAGCTCCAACTTCGAATTACTGTTAAACGAATATTAAAATCAATTATCATTACGTGATTATCACATCGTCGATTATTATTCATCGACTCTATTACTAATTCAGTCGAAAGGAATTTAATCATTATTATTAGTATTACTATAAATCACTAATATTCGTTACGAGTAATAGCATTTTTATATCTTAAAAATAATTTCCGAGCCGTTTACGAACGTGTGTATGTAGCTGTTAGTAAGTATGGGCGTGTAATACGAGCGTATAGTGTTTAATGACGCTGTAATTAATAATCACGTGTTACGTCGATGTGGCGTATACGCGCAGAATTATGCATAAGTTTGTGAGTAATGAATTTTATTTATACAAAAAATTATTTAAATAATTTTACAATCGAGAAAAATTTGGCGCTCATTTTTTTGCATTATATTACGACAATCGTCGTACGTTCGAGTCGAAGTAAAAAAATAATAATAGAAGTTAGGAATTCAATAATTATATGTATTTTATTAAATTTACTTGTATTTAAATAATTAATTACGTTTCACGAAATCCGTCGATACAAACGTTAGATATATAAATTATATAAATAATTTACGAAATAAGGAAAAATATTTAATATTAATGTCGATAAAATAACTGATAAAAAGCCGAATTCGCACACTAGTGTATTAATTACAAATGTACATACGTGTAGTTACGATAATTATTATTGTCGTCAAAACCTTGATTAAGGTAAGCGAGCTGTTGTCGTACAATTTTTTTTATTTTTTTTTTTTTTAAATAACGTAATTACAACTGACCGAGAGGCCATCTAGCAATTGTTAATGCGAAGTAACGTGTGGAAACCCATTAGTGCTCCCAAAAGAATTCTAGTAGAAATTAGGATAAATCAGACGTCCTGGTTCGTTTCAATCGGCGTATCTAAAGACTGTTATCTGATAAATCGATGGCCAGTGTATTCGTCTTTAACGTAAGAAAATGAGACGGTCACAATGTATAATTCGAAACTTACCAAGGAAATCAACGAGTAGTCTAAAGTCCTTATTTCGGAACCGTTGTATCTTATTTATACGGCTATTTTTTGCGCAGCCCCACAGCATCCACCGGCTTTAGCATTATTTCATATAATAAAAGCTTATTTTCAAGGGGGAAAGACTGCCAAGAAGTATAGCTGCTTCACAATTTTATGTCAAGATATTTTCTTCTCTGTTTCCCCAGATACTTAACGTGTAACTCTGTTGAGAGATTAATTCCCCACTTAATGTAGTGGGTGGAAAGATTAAGTTTCGCGAAGTAAATGTGACCTTAAACTGCGATAACGTCTCAGCCAGGTTTCGAATTTGATTAAAGACCGATGCAGAGTTTCGCGGATCACTAACTGGAAAATCAGCAGTGAACAACAGATAAAGCACCAGGTCCGAGACACTCGCTTCAGGCACGCCAGCGAAAACATTATAGATAGTGGAGTATTCGTTTTCGAATTTTGGAATGTACGATCCTCGAGGTACGATTTAAGAAGAAGGAAGTACGGATGAGGAAGAATTCTTTTCAGTTCATATAATAACCCATGATGTTATTAAAGGCTTGTCTGACATCTAGGAACACACCCAGACATACTCGCTTGGTATCAAAGTCTTCTTGTATCGTATGTACAATTCGGTGCACCTGTTCGATATATTGGTTCTTGCGGAATCCGATAATCAGGAATAATATTCTCCGATTCTAGGATAGGATTTAACCGCTTTAATATGATTTTTTCAAACACTTTTGACAAGATAGGTAATAAGGAAATAGGTCTTTATGGCGAGCTGACAGAAAAACACTTTCTCTTTTATACAAATCTTTTATATTAAGTGGATTAGATTATGCTAGTGTAGTATATGAAAGCACAGAGCAACAAACGTGGATACCGTTCAAAATACAGCCTTTAGAATAGCATTAAAAGCCTGTCATGCAATCCCCATCCCATCATTACATGTCCAATCCAACATACTGCCACTCAAATACAGAAGGCAAATACTCGTTCTAAAATACTACAGTAAAATTCTTTCAACCTCCTCCAACCCGGCTTGTCCACACATTTACAAACAAGTAAGTTTCAACATTTACTTCAAAATAAATCTCGCGCATATAAAACTTATATACTACATAATCTTCGATATATGTTACCAAGTATTAAAATAAATAACCCTCCAAAACTTCTACCCTGTATAAACTTCTCGATAAAACACCGAATTAAATAATTATACTAAAAACACTACCCCGCCCATGTTTTAAAATCTAAATTCTATAAAATACTCAATCAACGATCGGATGCATCTAAATCTTTAAACCGAACTACCTCCGCTTTCCTAGTAAACAATGAAACTTAACGTATACCAACTACCTGCAATAACTTTCGTTTATACAGCTGAACTTGTTGTAATTTATCTAAAATACATTCTAAAACAAACGGTTCCTAACAAATACGTTGTATGCGCCGATTTAATCAGTGCATTGCAGTATGTCTAAAATCTAATTAAAAATACAAACATCTACAAACTTCAAATATATTATATAGAAATTAACTTCGCAGAACAATAAGTTGGGTTTCCTTTAGCTCACTCGGGAATTTTAAGTAATGAAAATGCAGATATTAATTGTGTGTTTACCTCATTCATCATCAGTTTATTTTATAAATGTTTTTTCACTTTGCTATTTTTATTTTATTTTTTTTGTAATATTCACCATCATCAATTAAAACTTTAACAGTGAGAGCCCAGCGTTTATGTGACAACAGTAGTATTAAGAATAAACTGTCTTAAGAAGACTATGATCAACAATGGGTACGGTATAAAACAGTCCGAGAGATATATTAATAAATTCAGTACTACATCTAGAAAAAAACAGGCGGAAAACAAAGATTAATATAGAGCAAGCATAAAGTTACCATATATTATGGGAACAACAGATAGGATTTCCAGGATGTTGCGAAAAAACAGTATAAGAACAGTATTTGACACCTATAAAAAGATAAAGAACCTGTTAAATAATAATAAAGATAAAATTCCCGATGGTCATACTGCCGGCGTGTATAAAATTCCTTGTTCGTGTGGGAAATACTATATTGGACAAACTGGAAGGTCTCGCATTAAAGAGCATGTTGCAGATTGTAAGTATAAACGCGTAGGTAAATCAGCAGTAGCAGAACGTCTAATTACAGCAGGTCTCTCTATAGACTTCGAGGAGAGGAAGGTATTGGTAAAGGAGCAAAAATATGGGAAACGAATTATCCGAGAGGCTATTGAAATAGAGAAGCATAATAATTTCAACAGAAAAGATGAATTCCGGCTACCTGATGCTTGGAAACCAGTATTATTAAAGAATAGAGAAAAATTAAAATATCTTACCGAAGTGGCCAACCAAGCATTGATTACAGAAGAACCAACCAATCACAATAGAGGAATATCAGGTGATGAATCAGCCGATGGTAGGACCAATCATAGTCCTGGAAATATAATGACTACAGAAGAATTGACCAATCATCATGCAGTAATATCAGATGATTTATCAGCTGACGGTAGGACCAATCACAGCCCTGGAAATATAAAGTTCCGATTGAGAAGTGCCTATAAAAGGAAATAACTCAAGGGTCTATTGATGATGAGTGGTGTAAGTCCATTCGAAACGTTAAATATTTTGAATAATCAGGACGTGGTTTTTACCAAAAATAATTCTAGACGAATGGAAAACAACCACGAAAGTTTTAATAAATATACTTTTTGTTGTTTAAATTTATTTAGGTATATATGTATACACATATATATATATATATATATATATATATATATATATATATATATATACGCACACTCGTATAAATGAAACGGATATATAAATGAAAAAACGTACGTGATGCCGAGTGTTAATATATTATCCTTATGACTTGAGTTATAAGCTTTTCCTACAAACACGATAGGAGAGGATGATCGATTAGCGGAATTTCATTTTCTCTTTCGCCATTACGATATCCGTTTTCAATTTTTGTTTTAACGACGAATGTTGTTCATATTACGACGACGATATTGTGGGAGGTGGTCACGTCGTTAGCTCTATTTTTTGGGTTTTCCTTTTGGCTAGTTTTTATTTTTATTCGCTAAAAGCGATGTCTTGTCATTGTGTCCTGCTGTTAGCCAAACTTCTTGACAGTTACTTATATTATACAGGCTGCATTGTAGATTACCTCGCCGCGAAGACAATTGTCACATTTTATAAATAACAATTTTAAAATACTTTAAAAATATATATATATATAATGATAAATAATTATGTTATTAAATTGTTGGTCTATTTAAAGAATTATTATTATTTGAATTTTGTGTCATTTCGGTTCCTCGATGGGCACGGGACCGTGAAAATTCACCATTGTTATCTCCTCATAGTTGGTGCTCTGTTTAACTTGCAAATTTATTTATTATTTCAGTTATTTGTTGTTTAAAATACGCGTATACCGTTAATAAATCGTTTTAAACTAAAATCTGGCAATGTCGAAATTTCCGGTTAAGATCTAATTTTTCAAAAATTTCGAGTTTCTCCAAAAATTGTAGTTTCCGCGGTAGAATTTTTTCACTACTGGTCATTTGTATCGAAATACGAACGTGGTGAACCTATTCGTTATAAATGTTCTTGTTCTTGGCCTTTTGTCTATAATTTTACCCTCTATTATATTTTTATAAAGTTATGCTAATAGTTTTATTTTGCGCTTTTTTTATTAAACTACTTTTTTCATTTTAGCTAACGTCATCCTTTAATTACTCATTACGTATATACCGCTGCGGTTTCTTAGTTTTTTATTTTTAATTTTAGCTAATTTTGTTTTTCACTAATCTTCCGATAACTGATGCGCGTTAATTTATCCGTTAGTTTCTTCGGTTATTTTCTATAGAATTTAATTCTTATATATTTCCTACGATTATTTCATCAATAAAAATCAATTTTTACACTCGATTTATCTTATCGTTCGTTGTTAGACTTCTTTCGTAATTATTTTTTTTCTTTTTCATTTTTAAATTATATCGTTTGCCTCGTATAAATTTACGCATCGTTCGGAATATACGTGTTTGGTGAAAGTAAATTCATTAGCGTCCAGTTCGTCAATAGGAAGGTTTCAGTTGAAATGACGTAACGTTCCAAATTTAAAAAAAAAAAATGAACCTGCTTATAATACAAACGATGTCTCGCCACCGAACTAAACTACCGGTATACAACGCAATTATGCGACCAGTCTCTCTGGATATTATAGAACAGAATATTAAACGAACAAATGCGCGAATAACACCGACATTTCAAAATAAAATCTTAACCATCGATTCGCTAGTTCGTACGTTAAAAAAAAATAATTAAATATTACAATATGCTCGAAGACACGATAGCTGTATATTTGTCAGATATTTCCGAGATTAAAACGCGGTGAGCCTTTAACCCTCTTATTTAGAGTCTCACAGATTCTTTCAACAATTTTGTTTTCTCTCGCAAGTGGACGAATGAATTTAACAACGAACAACCGCGACATTACAGTATTTATTGACGATAGAAAAAGTGTCATTAAAATTATTGTACGTATGTCTAACGAGCCTTAGGACGACCGAGGATACGGTGGACAGATGAAATCGAAAAGTTCAGGTCAAATTGGCGGGATGAAGCTCAATATGGGAAAAGTTGGGTGAGGCACTCGTCCAGCAGTGGACTGATAATGGCTAATGAAGAAGATGTCTCCAGATTCGTCATTTTGTTTTATTTACATTTATTTAAATTTATATAATAACAAAAAAAAAATTGTAACGGACTGCGGACCTATTGTTCTCCTGTACTCACATTTGTAAATAATCTAAATAATAATCCAAACAATAATGATAATGGTTCTTTTGGATAAGATAATTTCCTCTTGTTTCCTGTTAGTGATCGAACCGCCCCCGCAAATTTAATTGGTATTCTTCGTAATCACTACTGATGTTGTACTTTTGTCTAATGCGATCGAATGTAACGCAGTGTGCAAAAAATGTGATCTGGACAATCTACATCTTCACCGCAGTGAATACATATATATGTACCATTATCTACAATTTTAATTTTTCTAGTATGTTCTGAAATTACCGTGGCCAGTTAAGAATTGTATAAAAAAAATGTGGGGGTTAATTCTTTATAAGTCTATTTAAAATTCGAATGTTCTTCTTCCCGTTTTTGATCACTAGTATATAATTCTTGCCATTTATTAATGTATTTCCTTTATTTTTTTTTTCTTTATTATTAGATCTTTGCTTAACTTCATTTTTTGGCGTTCTTTATTTCATTAGTTTTTTCAATACAGGCATATCAGCTGCTAACATATTGGTTGCCCCCATAAGATTCTGTTCTGTATGCTGATATAATGCCGATTAATATTTTTCTCTGTTCTTTTCTGATCTTTTTTATCGTTTCCTTAGTTATTTTTCCTTACTTATTAAACTTTCGCAAACGATTCCTTGCAGAAAAATGTACTAGTTAGGGACAACATGATCATCTCGTAAGATAATTGTCCATCTCGGCGGAAAGCATAGAACATGCTCCCTAAACAACGACCTTTCGCAGGGATCGGTACTAGCTCCGTTACTATTCAACCTATACACCTCTGACTTACCACAAAAGAAATCACGTAAGTTCATCTACGCAGATAACTTTGGCTAGGCAAAACGCCCAGGAGCACATTACACAGAAAACTCTTCAGGAAAATCTAGTCTCAATAACTGATTACTTCGACAAATGGCGACTAATGCTGAATACAAATAAAACAACTGCATCATGTTTCCAATCAACTAGCCAAAACGAAACTGAATATCAAGATCAACGGTCGCAGATTTGAAGCAATACCTCGGAATATCTCTCGACCGTCAACTAACCTATCGTAAACATCTTGAAAATACAGCCGTTATCATCACACAGAAACTGGCTCGAACAACATAAGGTACATCAGCAACCACTCTACGGACTTCATAACGTTGGTTTACTCAGCGGCTGAGTAAGCAGCTCCAGCGTGGCTGAACAGCAAACACACAAAAAAGATCGACACCGAACTAAACGCCGCACTACGCATAATATCCGACACAACCAAATCGACTCGTGTAGAGTGGGTTACCAGTACTAGCCAATATCATGCCTGCTCATATTCGTAGAAAAGTCGCGACAGTTAAAGAATGGAGGAAATACGGAATTAACGAAAGCCTACACGCGGATACAGACCGGCCTAAAAGACTGAAATCGAAGAAACCAGCTCATCGAACAGCTGCAAAACTCATGTCGAAGGGTTTCGATTCGCGTGGAGAGAAGAATGGAAAATGCGGAACCCGGACAAAAATAATATAATCGACGCTCTCGACCACAGGTTATTAGGTTTTGACCTACAACGAAAGACGTGGGTACGGTTCAGCCGCTTTCGAACTGGTCATGAAAGATGTGGCCACATGCTCGTAAATTGGGGCTTCAAAAATGATCGGTTACGCGACTGCGGATTAAATAATCAAACGATGGACCATATCCTGAACACGTGACGAAGATCCTTCAGTGGCGGCTGGGAGGAAATTCGGACAGTATCGGACGCGGCTGTAACATGGCTGGAAAATCTAGACCGGGACGTCTAAACAGAAATATATATGGTGTTTGCTACCCGAAGACATACGATATAATAATAATAATAATAATAACAATAATACAAAAATTGTTAAAAATTATTTATACATAACTTTTAGGTTAGGTTATTAAATGTATCAGATATTTACCCAATAAGAACATATACTTCACTTTAATCGTGCCCAACAGGCCGAGAAGCGATATTATGTTATTCATTTTCAAAATTAACTGCAAAAAATTTTTGTTCAAAATTATTACAATTAATTATTTAAAATTATTTAAACATCATTTTTTAGAAAAGAAAATATATTTTAATCAAAATTATTTCAATACAGCACGTTTTTTCGTAATTTTAGTCAACGCGGTGTAAAATGGCGGGTACTCTGTTTTTTCATTTATGAGAGTAGTAACGTTGGCGTGATCATATTTTCTGTTTTCACGTTATTGAGTTTATTTTATTTTTATTTATTATTAAAGTACACTTTTATATATTATTTTCATTTTTTTTTTAAATAATGGGAAATGTATTCGTTTTTTATACATTGTGCGAGGATAAACAACGTTTATTAAACCGGTTGAGGGATTGGGAGTTTATTACAAGATATGAACAATACAAATGTCCTAAATACTTCCAATACCTTAAATTGTATAACGACGCTAGAGGTATAGTACAGATTTTGCTCGTCAACTATTCAGATTTTGCTATTTTTTTTTGGTTTCATTACTCTAATGCTGTTTATTATTATATTTTGCATGCTATTTTATATTTTATTATTATTATTCTTTTTGTTTTAGAATTTAGTTGTCTGTTTTCGTTTACTTACATGAAATTTTATTTTGTCGTCAAGAATACAAATCACATTTATGTATACTTGCGATTAGCGATGAAAAATTTTCCCGCCCAAAATTTGAAATTTCTTCGTATTTCTTAACTCCCGACAAATAAATTTCGCGTCATTAGTCGTTCTATGCAAATGCGATTTGTGTTCCAAAATAGACTAATTTTGGAGGTAGTTGTATATACTCAAATTATCCCTCCCTTTTTATAGTTTTATAAATTGTATATATTTTATATTCGACGTATTTTTTTAACGTCCACTTATTATGGCTTAGTAGCCGGAAAGCTTTGTTCTCTTTTTGCATAAAATTTAATAATTTTAACTACTATTTTATTGTTTATTTTCCAAAAATAGTTCCATTCTAAACTGACCAAATTTTATATTATGCTCTACGAATAAAACCTTATTTAAATTTAATATTCTATTTAATTCATTCAAAATTCATTTCGTTTCAAATATAGTTAAACCGAAAACTGTTTTCCAGTATTATTTTATTTCTTTTTTTTTTTAATGAAGGTAATAATTTCGAATTGTACTTTTGTTAAATACCACAAATTTAAACAGAATTCAATTTATAATTTGTTTCGGATTATAATTAATCTTCAAATATTTTAAATAAAAATTAAACGTCATTTTTTTATTTAATGAATATGTATTACACACGTGCAAATATATTATATATATTGCACATATATAGATGCATTTAAAGGGGTGATAAATCCCTATGGGAGAGTACCAGCTGGTGCACATTTCGGTACGAACGGAAAAACTAAAGTAGTGTAAGTTTAAGATAAAGTTAGTAACCATTTTTTCTTTTGCTGGCTGATCCTTTGAAAAAGCTTCTGGTCATTTTAATCTTTGTGATATTCTTTTAGTAAAACATTCTGGCGTACTTACTACAAACAAAGAAAATAATAATAACTATAATCGCCGAAAAGCGGTCTGCTTCTTCCTGTTCTTTTTTACACGCTTAAAGTACGAATTTGAAAAGGATTTTAAAAGTTTGCCACATTTTTTGTTTTAAGACTACATATATATATATATATATATATATATATATATATATATATATATATATATATATATATATATATATATATATATATATATATATATATATATATATATATATAGTTTGTTTTTTTTTTGGAAACGTTGCTATACTTATACATGACCTACGGCGTAGAATCTTACAGATGGCGTTTAATCATGTATTTTCATAGACAAAATAATGATACAATAGTAATGAATGTGTTCTCTTAACATATAGGTGACCCAAAGAAGACAAACGTTGTTTTTTTTTTTTAGTAGCACAGTTGATAACACTGCTACAACACAAACGGCATGTTCCACGTTTAGTGTACACACGAGAGATACGCTTTTGTCTAGTTTCAGTTATCACGGAATCCTATAACGTTATGTTCAGTGTGAATCGATCACGACAGTGCAAAGACAGTTTCGAAAAGCATTTAAAATTACACAATTTTGTTTGTTTGTGAGGACACCAGAGCCTCGTTTTCGAAACACGTCCACGAGATCTGGAAGACCTGAAAACTCGGATTTCTGAAGAAATTTTAAAAATTCAGCGACCTATGCTCGAAAAACTGTTCGAAAATTTTCTAAAGACTGAATGAATGTATTGTTGCAAACGGCGATCATCTAAATGATATTGTGTTTCGCAAATGATTGTAAGCTAATCTCTGGTTTTCCCGTTTTTAAATAAAATTTCATTCAAAAATGTTGGTCGAGCTCTGGGTCACCCTGTAGAATTTTCACATCGTGAAAACTATTAGCTTCGTACATCGTGAATAAAGAATCTATATTCTAATAATACAGATACACATAATATATATATATATATATATATATATATATATATGTGTGTGTGTGTGTAATAAGAATGAGCTCGCATTTGACTTCGAGATTATTTCGTAGTTACACTTAGAAATTATGTTAGTATTTAAGGACGAAACAGAATCCTCCTTGTGATATCCTTAAACGTTGAAATATTAAGGTATTGCTGACCAAATTTATCCCTTACTAAGTTGTTGTTAAGATTACGCGAAAATGTTAATATATATATCACGTTCACGTTATCACGTTATGCCCATATCGACCCACTGCTGGGTGTAGGCATGTCCCAGACGTTTCCAACGACTTCGGCTCTGTGCCACTCGGATCCAATTGATTCCTGCATGTTTGGCAATGTCGTCTCGCCACCGTGTTGTTGGTCTGCCCCTTTGCCTTTTCGAATCCAATGGACACCATTGAAGGATATGTTTTGTCCACCTACCATCATGTTTACGCGCCACGTGTCCAGCCCATGTCCATTTTAATTTTGAAATTTGTTCCACCGCGTCGGCCAATTTTGTGCGCTCCCTGATCTAAGTAATGGTTTTTCTGTCTTTTAACTTCACGTTTAATATTATCCTTTCTTGAGCTGTTTGAGTTTTCCTGATTTTCATAATTATTCCCTTTGTGAAGCTCCACGTTTCCGCTCCGTATGTTAATACCGGTAAGACACAATGGTTATAAAGTTTGCACTTCAAACTGTTCGGTATATCTTTGTTCCTGAATATGTTGGATAACTTCCCAAATGCGGCCCATGCGAGAGATCTTCTCCTTTGTATCTCTCTTTGCATATTTACTCCTCTGTCTGTAGTTATTTCTTGTCCTAAATAAATATACCGATGTACCTGTTCGATGTGCTCACCATTTATCTTCACTGACATACCATCCGTGTTATTAGTCATTACCTTTGTTTTCTGTTTATTTATTCTTAATCCTATTTTCCCAGATTCAGTTTGAAGCTCGTTCAGCATAGATTCTAATTCTTCTTGATTCCTGCTTATTATAACGATGTCATCTGCAAATCGTAGGTGATTAAGTTTTTCACCATTTACCGTTATGCCTTTCGAGTTCCAGTTCAGTTTTCTGAATACACCCTCTAAGGCCGCAATAAATAATTTCGGTGAGATAGTATCACCTTGTCGCACTCCTCTCTTTAGAGGTATTTCCGCAGTTTTATTCCATAGCTTGACTTTCATTCAAGCAGATTCGTACAGTGTTCTGATAATGTTCACATATTGCTCTTCAACTCCGCAGCTACATATTGACTCTAACACTGACCATACCTCAACCGAGTCGAATGCCTTTTCATAGTCTACAAACGCCATATAGAGTGGGATGTTGTATTCTCCACAAGTTTGTATTAATGTTCTGATTGTTAATAAATGATCCATTGTGCTATAACCAGATCTAAATCCTGCTTGTTCCCTCGGTTGGTGATAGTCTATTATTTGTGTTATACGGTTTGTTATTACACGGGTATATATTTTATATATTTGGGACAGCATACTAATAGGTCTATAGTTATGTAGCAATTGCGTGTTCCCTTTCTTATGTATCAGGATAACCTCTGCTTCCTTCCATATTGTGGGTACTACTTTATTAACAAGGCACTGGTTGAATAATGATCGCAGTGCATCTACTATTGCAGAACCACCATATTTCAGCATTTCTGGAAGTATGCCATCGGGGCCAGGTGCTCTACCGTTTTTTAGTGATTTAAGAGCATACTCGACTTCTTGGTATAGTACTTCTGGAAGAGCATCTTTATCATTGTTGTTATTATAAGTGCTGCTATTTTGCTTAAGGTCATTGCTATTATATATGCGGGTGAAATATCTTTCAACTTCTTTAGTTATTTCGTTTTTGTCCGTTATTATTTCTCCCTGCGAGTTTTCAATTTTTGTTAATATTTTGATACCATTCGCCAAAGCTTTTTTAAACACTCTCGGACCTTTGTTCCTTTCAATTGTTCTTTTTATTACATTAGTATTAAATTTGCGAATGTCATTCCGCATTTATTTTCTTATCAGTTTATTTAACTCGGCCTACTCGATTAAATTTTTGTCCTTCGATGGTTTCAAATCACGTCGCCGTTGGAGTAGAGCTTTAGTATTATCGCTTATTTTCTTCGATATAATTTTATTATTTGGGGATATCTTTTCTGCGCACTCTCGCACCGTCCTACTAATACGAGTAGCTGCTTCGTTGACTGTATTATAGCTTATTTTCTTTAATTCTTTCCCTAATTCCATCTGGTATTGCAATTTATTTTGTATAAGTTTTTCGGGATCAATCCTTATTTCCTTTAAGCATTTTCTGACGTTTTTCTTGAGCTCTAAATTGATTGTTAGCTTTGCTCTTAATAGTCTATGATCACTGCCTGTTTTAACTGTGTTTATCACAGACACGTCATGAATTATGTGTAAATTATTAGAAATTATGAAGTCAATTTCATTTTTATATTTGAAGTCCGGACTTCTCCAAGTCCACTTTTCGAATTCTTTTTAAAAAATGTATTCATTACATATAACTTATTATTTGCTAGGAAATTAACCAGCATTTGTCCTCGTTCGTTTCTGGTGCCGAAGCCATGCTCTCCAAGCGTGATTTCATGTTCATCCTGCCGGGAACCTACCTTCGCATTAAGGTCTCCAATAATCATGGTTAGCCTACAGCAGTCTTTGTCAAGGGATTCCTGTATTTGCTCATAGAATTCATCTACTAGTTCGTCTGAGTATGCTTCCGTTGGTGCATAAACTTGGATGATTTTAAGGGTTTTATTTGGTGTTAGCTGCACCAATATGCAACCCTATCCGATATACCGGCGTACTTAACATATATATATAAGTTTTAGAGAAACAAATGAGACAAAAATTCGTATCCAATTGTAAAAATGGCACAAAGTATGAAAGGATCCTGAAATAATTTTATCTCTGTTATAAACTCAAACACCTCGATGACTAATGAGTCAGATCAAGAAAATATCAAATAAGAGAAAAACGTGTTACATATCTGCAATGAAAAATCCATCTGATGAGCTAGTTTATGACAACAACAAAATTGCAGAAATTACGGTAGAGTACTATTATCAGCAGAATAAGGTTCAACGAAATTACCATAGCAGAAAATACAACTTTGAATCAAATAACCATGAACCTTACAACACGGGAATTACACACCATGAAGTATCTACTTCAATAAAACAGTTAAGATCATCAGCAGCCGGACCTGATCGGATACATCCTGAGATGATAAAACGCCTTGCAAGGTCATAATATTTACGCAATTTACCACCTACTAAACCAGATCTGGAAATCAAATGTAATTCCAGACAAATAGAAGGAAGCCAATATCATACCAATCCTCAAGGCAAATAAAAACCAGTATGACCCAGCTAGTTATAGATCTCTGACCTGCGTTCTATGTAAACTAATGGAAAGGATAGTCGGAAACAGATTAACGTGGATCGCTGAACGAGATGGCTTAATAGACAACCAGCAAAGTGATTTTAGAAAAGGACGGTCTGCTGTGGACAATCTGATACGGCTACAACAAGAAATACAGGATGCATTTACGTTAGATCAGCACGTTATTTGCGTTTCTACCGATATCGAAAAGGCTTTCGATCGCATATCTACCACAGCCATTCTAAAAACAATCCACGACCACGGTCCCCGCGGCAACCTACCTAAATTCCTCCGTTCATTCCTACAGAACAATTTAAAGTACGAATAGGAAATACACTACCATGACCTATGACTTCTCATAATTTCGCTATTTTTAATCAACAATCACCGCATTTAATTTATAGCTGATAAATATATACTAAAAACTAAAACAAAAGTACTCCGTGCATTTAACAACAGACTGTTTAACCAAACTCATTAACAATAACTACTGGATGCACAATACCAGTGTTAAATGAGTTTGTTGATGAATTGACACGGAATGTCACAATCGATCGCAACTGTGAAAAAATTAACTACCACTGGACAGACTACGATTCCCATAACGACAAAACAGAAAACGGAATTCGAACGAATAGCACAGTTTATATACAGGAAAATATTACTATATTCTTCCCAACGTATTAAAAATCCGCGGTACACTCAGACTAATCAAAATTTAGAACATATATAAAACATAAAATATAAATCATCTTTTTTGGCAATGTAATACATTCCAAAACCAGACGAAACAGTTTATAGACTAGTCCAGCAATACTGTGTGCTATAACGATACTGGCAAATCCACTTGACCAACTATGCAGACACGTATACAAGTAAAAGAATTTAATATTGAAGTTTAAATAGTGCGAAGTAATTGTAATCGCAGCAACTTAAACTGGCTGAAAGGATTAAAACATTCCAAAACAACAAAAAAAAAAAACATTCATATATATATATATAATTAGTGATGGGCATAGTGCGAAAACACTGGTCATCGGGACAATACTCAGAAGATTTATTATGACACAGCGTGCACAAGAACGATTGATGTTGAGCCTTGAACTAATGAAACAAAAACGAAACGTGAAGCAGCTTTTTATTTCTGTCTGCATAGCGTTTTTAACCATGCTAATCGCTAGACCTAAATATATATTATGCTGGTTTACTTTGTCTAACTACTGTTAATTCGTTGTAGACTGTTATTCACAATGTTAATATTTATTGTCAAACCTATCGCAGAGAGTACTAAAATATAAATCCGTCGAAATTTTTTGCAAATCGTCAGCCTTATCGCTTATCAATATAGATGATTCAGTCTTTCACCATCAACATTTTTATACCTATAGATTTCGATCGTATAGTTTCATATATCCGGCACTGCAATAAGCGGTTTAGATGAAATTGTATCGCTTTGTTAAACCTCTTTTTTTTTTAGCTGGGTTTTGTCCGCTTTGTTCTATTGACATCGTTGCTCTCTGAATTGTATATGTTATTTACGATGTTTATACATTCTCGATCTATACTTCAGTATCTTTAGAACTGCCTAGATTTCTACAGTGCCGCATGTCTTTTATACATTAATACTAGCGTTTAATATTTCCGTTTAAACGGCATTTCCTAATAATTGCAGAAGAAACTGGGTGAAAATGCCCAATAAATGAAAAAACCCGCTATGTATTATTAGAAAATATTTGGAATAATAATTAAGAGAAAAAAAAGTTGGCTTAAACCCTGGTGGCCATACCGACAGTAAACGAAGTGTAGATTCTTTAAACGCGCGAATAATAAAATCAACGTATTAGCTAGCTGAAGATAATAATAGCAGGCAAGGGCGGAATGAGTCTTAATTTATAGTCTCGTGTGTCGACCTTTCATGCGTAAAATTTCTAGAAAGCTCAAAATTTCTGATTTATTGGCGACAGTAAAGGCGGTTCCAAGGTTCGTGTATTACACCGCTATTTATTATTATTATTATTGTTATTATTACCACTACTATTATACACTAACGTCTCGTAATACTCTATAATACTATAAGATAGAGAAAAGTCAATTTTTCCACTTCAGTTCCAGTAACGTTACATAGTAGTAGCCCGCGGTTATTATGACGATGACGCGATCTGGACTGGCATGCTATCGGTATTATTACGTATCGTGATAATATTAGTAGTAGTAGTAGTAGTAGTAGTAGTAGTTTAGTAGTGGTAATATTAATAATAATAACGCTCATTTGTCTCCGACAATGAGTACTCCGTTAAAAAGGTCGGCTCTGATCTTTCGGATTAATGGTTGTTCATCATTTTCTTTTTATCCGCGAAAAAAAACGGTCGAAGGCATTTTCCCGCTTTATTCCATTCTTCCTTCTTTTTTTTTTTTTTTTTTTAAATTTACCTTCTGCGTGTTATACATAACATGTATGTATATGAAATAATCAATGAATAACCTTTATTTAGTATAACTTACACGGTGTTACTTATTACTAATTTTGAAATAAGGTACAATATAAAATTAATTATAATAGGCCTCCTCGAACAAACGACTCTTTCCATTATTTACCACTTCCCGTTTATTGCGTGTCATTTACATTTCTATTTTCTCGTGATGTTTTCCTTATCCGATATTCTGGGAACCATTTCGCGAATATTCTTGTCTATTAGTTGTCACTGTGTCTCATAACATTGTGTCCTACCCATCTGTTGTCAGGTAATTTTTCCTTTTTTTTTTTAAATTTATATCCGTTTGTTTAATTTTGATCGCGGGTCATTCTAAATTATTTCGGGGTGTTTCTTCGACGCGTATTTCTGTTTGTGTGTCAACGAACATTATTTTCACCTCGTTATCGTCACTAGTCACGGTGTATACTTCGTTTCCAAATTTGTTCTAAAAGAAGATATAAGTTTTGATATTTTTCCTAATTCCCTACTGTTGTAAAATCGCCGATATCGAAATCAAGGATTTTTGTTTATATATGTAATAAAGGTTTTTGTGTAACCTTCTGAAAAATAGAAAAATTTTCATTACTGTCGATTTATAAAAATACGAGCGTATACATCATCATCAGATTTTTCATTGTCAATTAATGACTAGAACACGGTACGTTATGTTTGCATATAATATTGGCGACCACTTGAAAGTATTACTTACACACAACACAAATGTACACACACACGATGTATACAGAGTATAGTGCCACTGTCTTCACTATGATAATTAAGAGTTATAACGTGAAAATGAAAAATTGAATATCAGTAGCTGGGATCGAATCATCAAACATCAGCCAAGCATTCTAGCAACTACGCCACCGTAGTATATTATAAAGTCCTAGGACTGGTTTTATTTCATGATAAGATCGGCAATCTTTTCGTCTTTGAATATTTGTCCATTTGGGTATCCTTCAGTAACATGGCCATGAATATATTCCTCGGTCGGCCTCGTCCTTTTTTTCCTTGAATTATTCCTTCCATTACATCCCGTAATAATCCGTTATGTCGAAAAACATTATATATATATATAGTAACACGTGCCAGACTTATATCTGTAATAGGATGAGTGCAAGAAGCAAAATGTTTATTTTTATCTCCACACTATATCCCTTGACTTGAAACCGATTTTTATGCTAGTTTGTCTCCGCCGTCTGCTACTGAGATAGCAGCTGAGACATATTTATATAGGGGACTTGAACTCGCCAAGTGTTAGTAAAGTAATCTTAGGGAGACGGAGTTTTATAAGCAGTTTCTATTAGTAGCCGCTCTTAGTCCGCGACTGTGCTTATTTGACTGATGTCTAATTCACAGCGAACCTATATATCTGCAGGAAATTCCTGTATCCGCAATCTGTGGACATGCCTCGTTCCGGTTTGCGCTCGAGTCCGGAAAATATATTTTATATATATATATATTCTATTAGTAGCCGCTCTTAGTCCGCGACTGTGCTTATTTGACTGATGTCTAATTCATTCTTCTTCATCGTAGGCTCGATCCGAGCATCGTGATACTATGAAACCTTGATTTTATCATATGTTTCGGTCCTCTGCATATCGAACCGCTTGCTGGAATGATGTAATGTTTAGCAATTCTTTGATTCCATCCGTATATCGTGTAGGCGTTCTTCCTTGTTTTCGCCGACCTTCGACCATACCCTCCAAAATTAACTTTCCCGAACTATTTTGACGTACGATATGACCGAAGTAAGTTACTATTCGCTGCCTTACTACATCTCGCAGTCGTATTTTTGGACATATTTCCTTTAACACCGACAGGTTTGTTCTCTTTTCGGTCCAGGAAATCCGCAGCATCCTTCTCCAACAGAACATTTCAAAAGCATCTATTCGCCGGAGATCCATTTTTTTTAAAGTCCAGCATTCCGATGCATACAGAAAAACCGAAAAGACTAAAGTGTCCATGAGGCGAATTTTTGTATTCTTCGTTATGTCATGGCTCTTTTGAGCCAATGCATTTTTTGCAGTTCCTATTCTTCTTTTAATTTCATCGGTCGATCCCCAGCGAACCTATATATCTGCAGGAAATTCCTGTATCCGCAATCTGTGGACATGCCTCGTTCCGGTTTGGGCTCGAGTCCGGAAAATATATTATATATATATATATACATAGTGTGTATGTTGTGCGTGTGTGTGTATATATAATCATGAGAAAGGCGGCCATTTAATGTATAGTTTTCTATCATTATTATTTTTTTATTTATTTTCACGCGATCTGATTCTTTATAAATTTTTGTTTATGTTCTAGTATGCGTATAAATTATTGTAGCGGTCGTGTGAGGAATGAGCTTGGACCGAAGAAAAAAAAAGGTTTTTGGATTGTAATTTTCTAAGAAGTATCGCGATATTCGTTTATTTACTTATGATTATTTTAATTAAGATTAAAATTTAGCACCTCCGGATTTTGTGGACTTTTTGTGCTCGTGGTATTTTCAGTATCCGGCGGTAATAATACATCTCGAACGTGTTGATTTTTTTGTTCAATGTTAAATTTAGTATCCAACATTCAAATATAGGAAAATGAAGAACATATCGGAAGTCTAATTTATAGTTCCAATTTTAACTGTTGACGTGTAAAACGCCAAAACGAAAATACTACAAAATAACACAATTCCAATGTATCTACGCTGTTTTTTAAATTTCCGAGGATATCGAATATCCCTGCAATTAATCCTCGCGATAAACTCACATTATTAAGAAGCATTGCCAGCGAAGTCGATTTATTTTTTTCAATCGTTTATTTATTTCCCTACGATTATTATTATATTATCAGCGTATATTACATATATATGTGTGTGTACCATTGTTGTGTGTGTGTGTGTACACGTAAAACTTATTAATCGAATCTCGCGCTAATAAGAAAATTCGTTCCAGTTATTCTGCATTTTCCTCGAGAACAATTAGTTAACGAGGCCACAGGCGTCTCGGAAAAGTAAGACGAGGTTATAAATGACTTATATACTCGGCTAATAGTACCCCGTGGGGACGATACGGTGTCAGAGATGTAGAAGAGAACCTTTTATAAATAAACGGTAATTGTAATACGAATTCAGACGTAAATAGGAAATTTTAATTCTCTTCACGGACTAAGTCGAGCGCGCTCATTTTGTTCCATTAATTGGGATAATACCGGTAGCGTCTCGAATTAGTCAACTGACAATGACGTTCTGGCGGCTGAAATTCCTTTTAATTATTTCCCTCCGTTTAGCTTCGTTTTCACCGCACAATTTCGTATTCTTTTAAGGTGCAGTATTTTCCCACGAATACACCATCGTGAAATCTACAGTTCTGAAAAATGTTTTGCCATGCGATCCGGCTAGCACCCGGCGTTCCAAATTCCGTGATCGGAATGAGAAGTATTTAACCGGTCTTGTGAGTGGGGCAAACCAGCCAGTTCATGGAAAAATTACGACTAGGAATTTCGCGAAAATAAAAACTAAAATAGGTACTTGAAATGTCGGAGGACTTTTACATAACGCTTCGCATTGTAGAAATGGAGATAGAAAGGTTAGGAATTGAAATATAGCGGAAACTCGTTACAGACAATCTAGTCATTTTCTTACTGTTTTTTTTTTATCTGTGGAAGAAACCAGATTGATTACATCCTGATACAAGAAAGATGGAAAACATCTTGTGATAATGTCATTATCCTGGAGCAGAATGTGGATCGGATCATAGACCATTAGTTATGACAATTCAGTTGAGATTGAAAAGCAAATTGCCACCATTATCAAGATCCAAGATGAAAATTACACATCCGCAAGATTTCAAGCAAAAATTTGAAGAATATGAACCAGATGAAAATACAGATACGCAAAACTCGGAAAGTTGACCTTCTGTGTGGCGTAATTCAGTACGAGAAACTCAACCGCATAAAGAAGAAAAGAAACTTAAACCGTGGATATCGTCCGAAACAATTCGATTAATTGCGAAAAGGAGAATAACAAATGAACAGGAAGTAACTCGTTTATCGTCAGAAATTCGTAAATTTTACCGCAAAGATAAAAATATTTGTCAAGATGTTCAGAAACATGTAGAAAAAAAAAACAACCGAGGGATTTATATAAAAAGATTGGCTCGATTACAAGAGAATTTAACACGAGAAGCTGGGCAATCCAAAACAAACAGGGATATATCAAAACATAAAAACTGGATATAGCAGAAGTCTGGAGGCAATACTGTCAGGAACTATACAATAATACATCTGCAGAAAAAACAATAATTCCAAATCCGTCATCCGAGCTAGAATCGAATATACTTCAATCGGAAGTAGAAGAGGTTATAAAATATTTCAAATTGAGTAACTGGTTAAACTGTTTGCGATGGAATGCCGGGGAAAATAATTAAACAAATGGGTATTATAGGAATTAAGAAAATACACGAAATATGTGAAGAAATCTGGCGAACCGGAAACTGTCCACAACAATAAGACGGTCTACATACGTCTTTTTAAGAAAGGGCAAGTTATAAATTGCCAAAATTACAGAACTATTTCATTAATATCGCATAGCAGTAAAATAATACTCAGAATTCTAAATAATTGATTAGCAGGATTCTCATCCAGACAGATTCCAGATGTAAAAGGAAAAGAAACTCGGAAACAAATTACACAAGACAGTTGATTGAAAAAACAAGAGAACATAATATTCCGTTAGTGTTATGCTTTGTTGATTATTCCAAGGCATTCGATAATGTTCTTTTGGAAAAATTATGGTCTGCACTTATTGAAATGGGAATACCAAGGCATCCAGTATATTTAATAAATCAACTATACGAACATAATATAAACACGGTGCGTATTGAACGTCGTATTCAGAAGAATTTAAGACGAAAAAAGGTGTAAGACAGGGATGCGTCTTATCTCCGTTGCTTTTCAATCTATACGCAGAATATATTATGAGACAAGTTCTGGACGGTTGCAATGTTGGTGTTTCCATTTGTAGAAGAATAATTAATAACTTACGCTTTGCAGATGATACCAAGCTCAATTGATGACATGAGGATATTACTGGACCGAATAAATAAGATAAGCGCCAAATATGGATTAAATATAAATAAGGATAAAACAAAACTAATGGTGATTGATCGAGGAATCGTAATACCGGGAGGCTGAAAAACAAATCGGCGGTTACGAAACATTACACAAGTATATATATATATATATATATATATATTTAGGATCTCTTATTGATGATAAAGACACTTTGACGAAATAAAACGACGAATCCAGTTGGCTCGAAGTGCTGTGTGTAAAGATTATACATCAAATGGACGGACACGATCACAAAAGCACTTGCGAAGTCAATGGCTGATTGTAAACGGGAAGTTGCAAATCAGATACAATGGCGGAAAAAAATTAGAGGGGCTGTAGTGTGAAAATGGTCACGACATCTGTTAGGGGGGGATTACGACTGAAGAATATATATATGTATACTATTTAACCCTTCCAGTAAAGGATGTCCACTATCTAGTGCGTGAAATTTTAATGTTAACAAATTTTTTTATTTTCTGGTTGACATGAAATGTCAAAATTTTAGAAATATTTATATAAACACATTGAAAACTATTTACAGTTCACCTATGAAGCAGTACTGTATAATAAACACCTATATAAAAGTTATAATGTCTGACTGAAAGGGTTAATATAATTCGAGTCAGCAGAAGGAAACCAAGGAATTGATCTCGTCGTATCGTCGTGTGTTAAGCGTTCCGTCTTCTCATATCGGTAAATCGTTCATAAATTTTCGGGTCTTTATTACATGGACATATTCGTGTTCGCTTATCGAGTTTCTTTTTCATATAATACTATATAAAGAAATTAATTAACGCCACGGGGGCCATGGTCGACCCACGTCTACACTCCAACAGACGAAATTAACACCGGTACAGAATTTTGATCATCCTACTGAAGATCACTAGAATATAAAATCGTTGACTACTTAATGACGTTGAAAATTTCAGTTCAAGGGACAAAAAATATAATAGCAGCTTCACGAGTAAGTGAAAATGGGGTTATCGTATTCCTCAGAAATACACACTTAGTACACTCCTTTATAACGAAATATGGAGGATTCGAAATCAACGGTCACTTTATCAAAACGACTAAATTAAAATCGTCAACGAATAAAATAAAACATTATCCAACGTATCCGCAATAATAACGAACACAATATTGGAACATCATCTTGTCTAAAGCTTAAAAATGAAGTTAGCGTCCAATATTTCCTTACTTCGAATCAAACCGTTAGACGAGGAGTTTGGGCACATAATTAGTTGGCGTCGCCAAGTGTATATTACATACTACGAATTATCAAGTTCTTTCTTGTTAGACACTATTGAAAAAATTTATAGCATTTTTATTTCAGCGGATGATCTAGCCTGCTTTAAATGTAACTCTACAGGGCACAAAGCAGACCACTGTGAAGCAACCTTAAATTCCAATCGTCCAGAGCCCAATACCTAAAAGTGATATCAAAATGAAGAAAAAAAAACATGGATTCAGTCACTCAAACATCATCGGATAAAGATACAATAATGAAGGATCCTGGTCCTTCATCTGTTAAAAAAATTCTTCAACCATCAGAGTTATACTTCTTAACAAACCGGAACACGATCCTTTATCGATTTTTTCACTATTCTTCGATATGTGCTGGAATCCACAAAGTGACCCAATAGCCATCGCCAATGATGATACACTAGATATAGCGGGCTTGATTGCACTTATGAAAGAGTCGGCCATTAATTACAGACAGATGCATAAAAATTAAATCTACAAAAATTATAAATAGCCTAACTACTCATCTCAATCACAATCCTAATTAAGCTACCATGATTCAACAATCTGATATTATTTCTTGGAATTGTAACGGTTTTCATACATACTACCAAGACATCCAAGTATTACTAGAAACTCATAATCCATCCATAATATGTCTCCAAGAAGTTCATCTCCAACCAATCAAAAAGTCTCCTTACCCTCTTATTCCCTATTATACAAAATCCCAATTAACAACAATGTCGCCCATGGCGGAGTTATCAGGGCAATTAAAAACAACATAATCTTTCAACAGCTTCATTTACAAACAAATTTGCAAATTTTTGCCATCCATGGATACCTTAGATATAAAATTATCATCTGCTGCATATACCTCGCAGAAAACATAATTCAGACTGAATTACACCAACTTATTAGAAAGCTATCTTATCCTGGTTGGCGACTTCAATGCGCACAGACCACTATGGGTGGAAGGTATACGAATGCAAGAGGTAAACTACTAGAAGAAATCATCGATCAATATAATATCATCGTACTAAATACTGTACCTACGCTTTATAATTTCAGCCATAAATCATGGTCCACATTGGACTTAATTCTTGTTTCACCAGGTAGTGATCACTTACTAATTATAATAACAGGACTAATAAAACATCTAAGACATACACCCAAAGACAAATTTGACCGTAACTACAGGAAAACAAACTGAGACAAGTATACGCAGCTGTGCGCTAACGTTGATCCAGCAACGTATGTACCTGATTTACAAACCTTTACCGCTCAGTTAGTGGATCTTGCATATCAGTGCACTACCCAGAGTTCTCGCAATCAGTCAGAAATGCGTGCTATAGTGGACTGAAAGCTGCGCAACTGCTATCAAAAAGAAATGAAAGGCCCTTAAGAAATTGAAATCACATCCCAGCAATAGAACCATATTACCTACCGCAAACTCCACGCAAAAGCCAGATATATTCTAAAACAAGCAAAAAAGGCACTCCTGGCAGTAATTTGCATCCACGATTACGTTCAAAACACCACCCTCAATAGTGTGGCATAAGATCAACTCGATGGAGAAAAACATTGGGCATCATTTACCTTCTATTATCGTCATTAACAATTCAAAAATTTTCAATACGGAAAGTATAGCAACAGCTTTTGCTAATAATTTCTCTGTGGCTTCGAAACTGCGTCTCACCCAAACCCCCTTCTCCCTTGACCACAGCAATGGAAACCGATTCGCATCAGTAATTTAATAAATTATTAACGCTCCCGTCCATGGGATCCTTAACATTTTTCGATATTTCTTCATTTCGAAAACTTCAACCTTCTTCCTCATCGATTTATTCATCGTCCAGGTTTCTGAGTCTTATGTTGCTATGGAGAAAATTAACGTTTTTAGGAGTAACAATTTTGTTATTTTGGAGATCTTATGATTTTCCATATACAACTGAGTTTCCCGAACCCGGAATGTACGCGAAATAACCGTCTCCTTATTTCTTCTTCTGATGCACCATTTTTGGATATGCACGCACCCAAATAATTTAATTTATCTTTAATATCTACATCTTGCAGCAGAATCAATGATTGTTGGATTCTATTTTCTTTATCAATGATAAGCACTGAACATTTATGTTTATTCAGTATTAAGCCAGCCTCTTGGCTAACAACATCTATTCTTCTTGATAGTAATTCAAATATTTCTTGCTCTGTACTGGTCAGTAATGCAGTGTCATCTGCAAATATAATATTTGTAATTTTTTTCCTCTGATAGACATTCTTCCTCACCATCCGTCCATTGTTTTTCTTGTAATACATTCCCCCGTACATGTTGAAGAGAATCGATGAAATACCGAAAACTTGTCGTACACCCCTTCTTGCTGAAAACTCTTTCGATTTTTCGTTCTCCAGTTTAATATAACCTTTATTGTTTAAGTACAATTTTTGTATTAGATAGATTAGATGTTTTGGTGTTCCCATGTTTAGTAATATCTGCCACATTTTCGTTTACTTGTCAAAAGCTTTCTGATAATCTAAAAAACAAAGCAGTCCCGGAATGTTATATTCGTTGCATTTTTTTTTATTATTTATCTTATATTTAATAGCTGTTCACGTGTGCCTCTACCTGGTACAAACCCAGCTTGTTCTTCTGAAATTTGTATCAGGAGATAGTATTTAAGCCGCTCTTGTAATACATACAGTAGTATTTTACTGAAGTGGCTAATCAATGCTATTGTGCAGTAATTTCCACAATCTTCTGTAGAGCCCCTTTTGTGTAGTAGTACATATACTAATTTTGTCCACTCTTCTGGCCAGCTTTTGACAATACTGGCGCCATTTTTCTGCTATTTCTAATTTTACCATTAATTTCGTTCCATTTTGATATTTTATTGGCAACGTTGCGGCTTTGAAAGTATTACTTAACAATTTAATTTTCTTATATCGATCATAGGGTTAATTTTTTTGTGAGTATTGTTCTATTTCTTCGCAAATTCCTATTACGTAACTATCTCTTTGTATTTCTTCATTTATTGGTTTATTAATATCCTCACAAATATTTGAATCTGTTATGTTACTAGTTTTCCCGTTTTTTATTTGGTTCCTCTCATTAATGAGTTTGAATGTTGCCTCCGATATCCACGGCTTCTTTTTTGTTTGTACTTCACTGGGAATTTTCTTCACACTTTCAACTGATCTGAATTCCCTCCATAATTCATCCGCCGTTATATACTTATTTTCGTACATGTAACGAGATTCGTTCAGTTTGGCCCTTAATTGCGTTTTAACATTACTATTTGATCTGAGGTTGTTAAAAATTTTTATCTCCGGCTCTACTCCTACACTCCATTTAAATTCCACAGCTTTATTACAACTTTCTACCGCGTTAACATGCTTTTTAAATTCTCCAGATTATACTACTGGAATATTGTCGGTCGATTATTACCATTTATTAGGGGATTTTTGGATCAGTTTCAGGTAGTACTTGATGACGTTAGCACAAAGGCTCTTGAATTAAAAAATGGTTGTGTCGCGGGGTTCACTTTTAAGTCCGACGCTCTTTATAATTTATATAAACTCGATGCTGTCGGAAATAAATCCAATAATCTGAAGTGCAATTTTCGCTGCTGATCGGGTAATTTTTGTTCGTTGTCATGATTATAAGCTTGGTGAAAACATGCTTCAAGAAGCTACACAGAGGCTTACTGAATGGTCCACAAGCGGTCTTTCTTTTTTACGTTCAAAAATTAAACGATAAACTTCTGTAGAATTCATCACTGCCAGCAGGAAGTGGCTATTACATTGAATCTAAAGCTATAAAAACTGTTCCTCGAATTAGATATCTTGGGTTCATCTTCGACAGGAGGTTGACGTGGTTGGATCACATAAATTACTTCCGAGCGACTTGCACGTAAAGACTAAATCTGATGAAAAATTTATTACATACCACCTATGGTGTAGACAAAATTTCTCTTCACAGAATATACAATGCCCTAATAAAAGCGAAACGTAACTATGGGTTTCCTGTTTACGCGTCCGTTACACCAAAAGTCCTGAAACGATTAAACTTAGTCCACCACGCTGCATTATGCCTAGCACTTGGTGCATTGAGGTCAACAACAATAAACTGTCTGCTATATGATCCCGTAAAACTTCGCGCCGATCTTCATCGCTCTTACATCCTACTTCAATTCCACCTTCACTCACTCCCAACTCCTGATCTTCCTGATGATGCAGCATCTCACCGTAACTACCAAATCATTCCTTATTCAAACTTGCTCGTCCACATTAAAATTGCAAACATCATCCATAATCTTGACATCAACCTGCCTCCCCTCGCCAGAACCAACTAACTACCTCTTACTCCTTCGATTCCCATAATCTTCGACACGTTTCTCCTAAACTCCCTCACATTGCCTCAATCCACTATCGAGGACTCGTTCTAAAATCTCCTAAAAATGTATGATGGCCGTGAAGATACGCGGTGGAGCCAAAAAGGGAAACTTCACTGGTTACGCCGTCTATACAAACATGGCACAATCCGATGTCCACTTTCATCCATGTTCTCTCATCGACAGAGTTATATGCAATCTCTACAGAATCTGGGCCTAAAGCATGTCATATTAATTTGCATAGATTCTCTTAGTTCAGTTACAAACATACAGAATAGACACGAACATCAGCATCCGTTTGCGAAAACTGTATTAGAAAAATCGTTTACCTATAAGGGGTAAATTGTACATACACGGACATCGCAATATTGGTGCAAATAACGAAGCTGACACAGCGGCAGCAGATTCATGTAATAAAACAGGGATTCCGGCCATGCGATCCATATTTAGAGTAAGGTGAAGTCGAAAGCAATGGAACGATTCGCTACCCTTTCTCATTACGATCGTAGCGCATTAAACCAGGTAGTGTCAACGTCCAGACGGAACGATGTGGTCCTCTGTCGCGTTCGGTCCGGACACATAACGCACCAGTTCTTGTTCACCAACGAATGCAATACTCCCCTTACCATCGCTCACATCCTATGTTCCTGTCCATCATATACCCTCCAGCACCAGCTCGCCGGCCTTCCTCACAATCTTCCCAACATATTAAAACGCACTTTTTTTCGCCCAAAACTTAATTCTCCTCTTCCTCCAAAACACAAACATCTTTCCTCTAATGTAGTTTTAAACTCCTTTCCTACCGTGTGGCCAAGAAAAATAAGAAAACGAAAACATATTAAACACAAGAAGCGACAGCATTTAAAATATTTTAAAAAATCATTAAAAGTAAAATACATAAAATATTATTTTTTTAATTTTTAAAATACGAACTGTTTTTATTTTTAATGACTTAAAAGACAAAAAAGTTTGAATTTCATTAAAGTACGTATTATACGATAACATTCATTAGTTATGTACATGTTTATACATGGTAAAAAAAATGCGATTAATGAAATTTTTAAATGTTAAATTAATTAAAATCGCCAATTTTTTCTGGGTATGACGATACACACCTGAAAGCGTAGTAGTCGAGCTTAAATACTGCAAAAGGTAAGATATAATCATATAATTACGGTTTAATATATCTATTTTTCTTTCGTTACATATATAGCAGAAAATGCAAGTTGCGAGTAATTCGATATATTTTAACCGTCTTATTACCATACAATATTGTTCTGACGACGGAAGTAACGGCTTTTACTATCCTATATAAATACACATAAATATATATATATATATATATATATATATATATATATATATATATATAAAGTGAGACGAATTGAATTTTTACTTTTGTTTCATTATAATTCAAGTCAGTTTTACAAGGGACTATATCTAGGGTGATCATTAAAGTTTTAAGATGGAGTGCCTGTAACAAAGTTATTTAAGTTGTTTAAGCATTCGAAGCCCGGAAAGCACTTATTTCATCTTGAATAGAAAATAGTATCCGATGAAATAATATATTCCCCGTGAAATACGATTATCTAGAATTCTAAATATTCCGTTTTATCATTTAGCAACATTATTATCAAACACGTAATCGTCTTTCCTGTTTTACTTAAATTTCACGGAACGATGTACGAAATTTATAACATTAACAAATAACTTACATATTTTACTCTAATTTTGAAAATACTAGCTAACCTAAGGTATGAGCGCAAATTTCAATTTTATAAATTCTTATTTAAGCGTGCTCCTCACTTTCTATGCACGCTCACCAGTGAATAGTGAACACAAGCTACGCTCATGATTAGCTATATTTAGCCGAGTGAAAAAGTTTACAAACAATATAATATTAAAGGCGAGAAAAAAAAATTGAAAATAAATGTTACAAACGATAAAAAAACGAAAAACGAAAAAAGAACAAAAAACTACAATGGATCATAATGAATAAATAAAATAAATAAAAAGTGTATTTCGAAAAACAGAATTAACTATAACATAAAAGTACAAAATAAAAATTTGCGCATCCCTAAAACAGATTTCATACCACGAGTGTAATAATCATATACAATAATACAATAAAATAGATTACAGGAAAAATCACAACCAAAACCTGTATACTAATTATACGACTACATATGTTCGAGATAGAATGAAATATTATATACGTTATAAATATGAGAGATGCCGCTAATATATTAGAGTAATATATGTTTGATCCTCTTATATTTCTTATATTTTAACTGCAAAGAAGTTGTAGTCCCCTATTTGATTGATTATTGAATATTTGCTGTCGACGCAAGAGTCGAAAAAATATTACGCTGTTTTATTACTCCCTGACGTATCGGGTTAATTCAGAGTCGTACGCGTAAGATCTATTCTAGCATATATCGATAATTTAAGTATTATTCTGCAACACTGATTCTGAAGTCGATGTAACTTGGAAATGTTAGAAGCACTTGTATACGACCATACAGAGAACGCGTATAAAAGTATTGGCCTTATAATCATTTTATATATTATTAATTTATTTTTTTTACGAGTATTTAATGCCTCGTGGCTATTACTCGATATATATGATTACTAATTAAAATACGTATAATTAAATATTATTAATAATATTTGTCTTGTTTAGGAAGGCTGTAAGAATTTCTAGGTTGTAGACGTCCGGTATAGCTGAGCTCATCTCCTTAATACGATGTTGAGCTTATATAGGTCTTCAGTATATGATGGACGGTTAACGGTGCTTTACATTTACCGCATACAGGTGGTGGCTGGTTATCAAGCAGGTACGAGCGGGTGATTTGTGTATGTCCAAGGTACGCTCTATTTACCGCTGTTTTCAATCTAGGTCGACAAATTTTTCCAACGAGTTTTAGCCATACCGTCAGATCCTTCTTGATGCAACTCAAAATACTGGGCTGACTGTGGAAGGATCGATTCCATGATCGCAGTATGCTCTGGACTGAGTCTAGAGCATAGTCATTTGTTGAGCGTTTTAACGGAAGATTTTTAGTAAACACAGGGTAAAGTTTAAAAAGGAACCCATGTATCCTATTGGTCAAGTAGTCAATATGCTTAGAAAAAACCAGTCTTTTATCCAAAATTACACATAGATATTTAATATCGGTTTTCCAGTGTACGGATATGTTATTGGTGCGAAAGGTCTTCTTTTAGTAAATAACACATAGCCTTCGTTATGCTTATGTTTATTTTAATCTGTGAATATATATATATATATATATATATATATATATATATATATATATATATATATATATATATATAATATAGGAAAATTAAACAATGCGATGTATTTTAGAAACCTGGACGTCATCAAAAGGAAATCATTGTCTTTGAGGTATGGTGTTGCAGAAGAATGCTTGAAATGATCGAATGTAGAAATATTAAGAAAATGTAAAATAAGCAAACCAAACCTGTTAAATGCGATTGAAGAAACGAAAAATAGATACCTTGGTCGTAAAACGTTATTTTTTCATATTTTTGATACAAAGATAAATTTATTGAAATAACCACGAGGAAAGAGACGCGTGGAATATGCAAGTGGAATAATACGAACACGATCAATTGTGGAAATGTTACAAAAAGCCGGACACACACTGCAGCAAAACGAGGCATCTGAATCGAAAATGGAAATGATAATTTCTAAATAATTCCGAGTATAGGACGTAAATTCGATCGATTTCGATAATTTATTAATACATCATTGAGTTTTATGAATTTTTTAATACACCGTTAAAATGAACTGATTATTAAGTCTGGCTATTACGCCGTGATCTGTTTCAGCCGGTATGCGTAGTTTCTTATATATAAATTTTTATTCACGTACGAATTAAAATCATCGCGATATTTACGAAATGTTTGCCATTTTTAAACATTCGAATAATTAGTTTTTATTTACCCATTGAGCTAATGCGGAACGTGAAAACATCGTCATATCTCCGTGTCAACATTTCAATAATGTTGACACTTCGTGAATATGATTACAAGTATCGTTAAAACATTACTTCGATAACCGTGAACAATGTGTTCAAACATTTTACGTAGCCTGCTTATACTTTGTCACGTTTACGCAGCTTCAAATTTCAGTATAATAGTTCATTTTTTAAACTTTTTTTATCGTTAACAAGAATAATGCTTCTAGTTATTCTAGATTGTGAACAAATTACCCGGCCAATTATGTACAGATATAATGGCGATAATTATCAACTGAGAAATATACGGTCCAGGCAAGAATGTCCTTTGTTGTTTTTTGCTGAAAAAGCAAAGGAATAAATAAAGAATATATAACCTGTTCTTAAAAATATGTGAAATTATGTAAATTTATTCCAAGCCTGGAATCATATGTACGTCTATTTTCAATTTTGCGTGATTTTAAGTTTTACTTTTTCATCGTTTTGTTTTTATCACATAAAGAGAAACTATAACCCTCGTACGGGATTAATGTTTGGTGAAATTTTCGTAACTCGTTACGGCGAACAACTGAAGATTGTGACGTCAGCATTCAAACCTCAGAAAAAATGAATCTATTATCCCGCGAGACGGAAAATTTTTGTTTAGGTTTGAATATTTGACAGGACTAGTTGGTGTGTTTCTCATTTTTTTCCACACATCTGTCGTATATTTTTGACGTTTTCCTATTTCGTACCTCCTTTTCAATTTTCTTACTACTCGCTATTTTCATTCTAACGTCCGTAACGAATTTTACTACTAATGTCTCCACATCGTCCTCGAGTAAAAATATTTTATTAAATATTACTCCCACTACTCGAAGTTATTTAACGAAAAAAAGAAAAAAAAGCTCGCGCATTTAGTAGTATATAAATAACATTTTTACCGCTTTCATAATTTTCACTACATATCGACCGTTTTGGGCTGAATGCTATCAAATTTTAATCTACGATAATGAGACTAAGTCTATCGGCGAAGGTGTGAAACTTTTTAAGTTCACTGAAGATTTTTAAGCATAGTCCACATATAACTTATATATTTTTCCCAAAAGGTCTTTGAAAGTGTCAAAATGAAACATTTGAGTATAAACTTTTATAATGCACAAACGCTTTCAAGGTATGACAAGTTTAGCTCCTATTTACATAGATTCCATCTTGCCAGTGACGCCTATTGCAAACTGTGCGGCCCTGGTGTTAAAGACAACACTGAACACTTTTTCTTTCAATGTCTACAATTCTCAGATCTCCGCCTACATTTCAATATCAGTACCACATTCACACTTAAAATAACAAAAACTAGTTCCAAACGTCTTTTGTTTTTTTAGGGACTGGCAATGTTTGGGAAATTTAAAAACCTCTACACTCCACATAACCCTCAAACATAAATCAAACCGTCAAACCTCATCAACATTGTACTGCGTTATATCAGCTATTCACTCTCTTTAATTGTTTCTTTTTGCTAATTAACTACTTGAACAAGTAATTCACTTACTTTCGTTTCCATTATATATATATATATATATATATATATATATATATATATATATATATATATATATATATATATTTATATTTATATTTTTTTTTATAGGGATGCCCTTACAGCCTACCCAACGTGATACTGTAATTACTAACTGATATTTCTATAAACTAAACTTCTCTAGAAATATCGCTATGTCCGGAAACAGATGTAAATTATCAAGATGAAGAAGGCACATACGTTATAAAGAGGATCATTACGAGACGCGCGTAGTAATTTAAAGTACAGTTCAGAGCGTAATGTTATTAAAGAAGGGCATTCGAAGAACACGTGATCAGAATTGCAAATTGCACCTTCAGTATATAGAGGGCAGTAAAGAGTTTCTCTAACCTGCATAAGGAACATACGGTCCGGCAGCAATGCCCGAACCGCAAACTGCTGATAAGTACAATTCCTCTCCGCTTAATGTTTTTTTGAAAAAGTAGAACCATGGAAATCTAGGAAGAGACGGTTGCAATTGATAGTACGTAGTAAGAGGCGACTGCTGTATACATTCCACATACTTCTGTTCCCAGAGTTTCTTATATTCCGACTGTATAAAATGTATGATATCAAGTGATGAAACTAAAGAGAATACCACACCACTATGAATCTACAATTTTATTGTCGACGATTCCTCGATATCTCGGTACCCACAAGAAAGACACAAATATACTCAAGTTTTCCAGATGATAAACTTTGAACATGATGAATGAAATAAACGAATCTGACGCCTTCACTTTCTTTTCAATAGCCTTCAAAATGCTTTGTGTGTCGGTGATAATGAGGTAATTATGGAAGCTTCGTATCAATTAAGAATGATAATGATAGATGCTATACACGCAGCAGAAAATGCGGAACAAAGATCAGATAATTTATACGCCCTGCTAATATTAAGAGACGGGAACTGCTGCTCCAGTTCCCTGAGCCGACTTCGATCCATCTGTATAAATAAGGATGTGCGTACGAATATTTTCAATGATAATATTATTGAATGTAGCCCGGATCATAGCGAGGATAAAGAACGTAGTTCTCAGGAGAAAAAGGTATTCTCTTATTGGAAAAACTGTATGAATACCGTAACACTTCTTCCTTTTTGCTAGTTTAAATTCGCTCTTAGCTAATGCGTTAGTTTTCCATCGGTGCAGATAATTTTCAACAGCGCTATTTTCCTTATATTGTAGAAGAAAAACTCTCCTTCTATTACACGCGGCGCGTTAACAGGAATCTGATCACCAAAGGCCTGAGTCGCTTTTCCGCGTTTTATTAAATTTACGCTCATTTATTGTTGATGACGACTTTAATAGGTCTTCGCTGATAGCTTCATATAACAACGGTGACTGGATCCTAGGGTCAGTCTCATTGCATATATTTAAGTCATGCTTCTGAAGCTGCGAAGAGAACAATTTCCAGTTGGTACGCTTGTAATTCCACCTTTTTTTTTTTTTTTAATGCCTGTTCAAAAATTCTGTCACTACCCTGTACATCATTTATATCTATTTCGATTAATATGGGACACACTTCCTACAGTGTCGGGCATAATTTTCCAGCTAGCTGTTAAACCTAATGTAGACGAACAAAATAACAAATCTAACGGGTTAACAACAGTTCCAGACCTACAAAAATGAAAGATGCAGCAGTCTACATTCAAAAAGACTTCGTATAAAACGTTCCCCAAATAATTATTTGTAAAACTACCCTAGGCTATATTATTCGCACTCCAGCCGTCACCGATGATGAATGGAGTTTTCAATGAATTAAAAATATCTAAGAAAATAGAAATATTCGAACGAGAGGATGGTTTAACATATATATATATTATAAATATGAATATAAAAAGATGAATTTATATTAGTGCCTATCAATTGTATGGAATTCGAGCTATCTTGTGATAAATTGCGGGGAGTATGAAAGGATGCAATTCGCACTAAAATTGCCACGCCATCACATATATCATGTCTGTCGCTTCTATAAATCGTAAAATTTCTCGAATTATTCACTGGGTTCAAGCCATGTCTCCGATAGTAACACTGTATCAGTTTCGTATTCATCAATTAATCTATCAAGGCTGTCACAGTTATTTTTCACACTGCGGTAGTTTCACTGTAAAATATTTATCGTATGCTCGACCGTCCGGTTGTCAGGGATAGGACTTTATATGAAGATTACTATACTGATTATGCAATAACGGAGCAAAATATGGCTGACCAACGAAAGAAAAATTATATATACGTACACGTATATACATTTTCAACAAGCATACACACATACATACTTTTACACATATTTACACGCATGTCTATGAAGAACGAAGCATTTGAATCATGGATTTGAGCTTATTCTCCAAATTAGGTATCTGAAATTGTTGTAACAATGCGGGCACCAAAAGATCGGAAAGCGGATGGGTTTAAACAGAAGATAACTTATTTTGGTTTTCAATAAATTTAGGTACCTTCGGATTTGAAGACAAGAATATATTATTAATGATAGGATCGGATAATGAGTTAACAGTGTCATCCCCTTCTAGTGGGTACACTAATCTTGATTTAACGTTTAAAGCTAAATTAGAATAGTACCGATTACTACCCCAATTTTGACTTCTATCGACCATATTTCTATTATTTTTCATAATATTATTATTATTATTGTTACTATTATTATTGTTGTTGTTACTGTTACTATTATTATCGTGGCGATTGGAAAAACCTGAGCCGCTGTTATTTCTTCTTCGATTAAAGCAACTAGTGAGCAAATGAAAATGCAGGAGTGACCACAGCCCCTTACAAATCAATTTAGCCTCGGAGAATGAAACACTTTATAACGCCATAATATTCTGTAGCTTGAGCTGTTCCTAATAAACTGGACAACCACGATAGTAAGCTGAGTGGTTACGCTTACACCTAATACAAAACGAGGTTAATGGAGTATTTTCAAAATCGGGTAATAAATTGCCGCAGAACTTTATTTCAAAAAGTGTAATTGGAGAAAAAGGAACCATCTTGATTAGGAAGCGGTAAGTTCATCGATTGTAAGGTCGATCGGAACGTCTCTTACATTATCAAAATGAAAAAGTAACGTTTGAGGAACAACACCATGTATATTAAGCTCTTTATTTTAATACCTTCTACCAGGAGAAACATATTAGCTTGAACTACGTACAAAACTAGTCTGACTTGGTTACGACCACACTCCTTATCATGCATTTAAGACCCTTAACTTTATTACGAAGTAACTTGGTCTCGATGACATAGAATGAACATTGTCTATATTACTATTCCTTCTATCAGAACTATAATAGGTCCTTGAAAATCGTTCGGAAAAATAAAAACCGATGGAGCGTGACTTGTACTCGAGGTTTCTTATAGTCCGCATTAATATTACATAACGTATCTGTAACATTTCAGAGTTCGGTTCTACGCGAATATTATTTATCGAAGCAATTTCATTCATACCGCGATATCCCCTGTTACCATAGCTACATATATACATACATACATACATACACACATATACATACATATATATATATATAAATAAGCAATAATATTAATATGAGAATATTTCATTTTAATCATATATACACCTATACACAAATACACTTGTACACATATTTACATATCAATATTCACAAATAAATATACATACATATATATGTACACAACTACATGTATATACACGTATACACATATATACGCACATACATGCACATGCATCAGATACGTGTACACACATATTCGCATACACCGCATCATGCAGACGTACCAACGCACATATAAATCATATTTATTTAGAAATATAACTTTATAACGTATTAAGGGCTTGCCACGTCGTTTATAATTTTTTAGATCAATTTTCAATTGGCGGTGGCAAAACATTAAACAATACTGATCCCATATATGACGACTGTGTATCCGGCAATGACGGTTTGTAAATTTTAGCACTGTAGCGAATTCAACTGAGCACGTTCTAGTTTTGCCTGTTTTAATACCAATGGAGAACCTTGAACGAAACTGGAAAACAAAATCCAACAACCGCACCTCAAACAGCTCTTGAATATTTTACGTTGTTAGATTGCAAGTGAACTTATTATAACCCCGGCATATTAATTTAAATATAGCATTTTGTAGCACTGACGACGAACGCATAGATGATCTAGCAGCATTGCCCCGATGCATAATTCCATAAGTAATGACTGGTTGATAAAATGTGAGATACAAACGATATAAATGTTTATTAGAAAAATACTGATTTAAATAATAAAACAATTTAACTATATCGCTTTCTTAACTACGTACGCACAGTGCGCACGCCATGTCAATTTACTATCAAAAACCAATCCAAGATACTTTATTTCATGAACCCTCTCCGCGGGATTATTATTTATAAATATAGATAAAGTATTATCAGTGTAATATGACTGAAATGTGTAAATCATATATTTAGTCTTACTCATATTTAAAACTAATCCGATTATTACTATTATTATTGATAATATTTCCATTATTATTATAGATAATATTATTATTATTACCTTCACCACTTTTAACGTTATTATGCCGGGGTGTAGTACCACCACCACGATCGACGGTGCTTACCTGTGGTGCATGCCCGCTATCTTTTGACATCTATCGACTCCGTATGTATAGTCGATAAGTTCTGTTACACAAGACATGTTTTTACCTATACTTGACTCCGCAACGACCGAATAAATTAAATTAAAAACGAACCGCGTGGAATAAACTACAATACGCAACGATATTTTTGATATCACACGTTTACGTTTGTACTACAATATGTATGTCTGTGTGTATGTATATATATATTTTTTCTTTCTTACAGTTACTATATTAATATGAGTCACTCTCTTGATGGTGTAATGGGCTATGCTCCTCATCACTTAGTCATCCTATCTAAGGTACAAACCGTTGAGAACTACTACTCACTAATTTTCATTTTTTTTTTTTGTTTCCGACATACAACACTTTCTCACAGTTTAAACAAATACATTCGCCCCACCACCTTAGAGTGGAATGGGGAAGTATAAAAAAAATAAAAATAAAGTCCACATATCATTAAAAAAATACTCAATTTAGTCGACGCTTAAAACATTTTTTTTTATTAGACTAACAAATACGGGACTTAGTGTTCGGATTTTTGAATTTTTCTATATATTTTCATCTTAACTATCTTAATATTATCAGGACGCGCTGGATTATGCGTTTAGATCGAATTTGTTAAATAAAGGTAGTTCCCTTTTTAGTGTATTCAGTTATTTGATAATACTTAATTTCATTCTAGTTAATGATTTTATAGATTATTAAGAACAACTAGTTTCTAAATCGGATCATTAAGAGCCTAAAAGATAGTAGCGTTGAAAATTAAATCCCCACGAAGTGATTCGAAAAATCCGTCAACGTCCAAAAAACAAAAGATTATAAATGAGTAAATACTCGTTAACATTTGGGACAACGGTAAAGTCAATATAGGGTAACGTGAGTGAAGGACGTGACGAAAGCACTTTGTCTGGTTCCTGAAAAAATATACCTTCTTTTAGAATACGCACGTACATATTTTGCGTGCAAATATACCTATATTGTATATTACACATTGTCTTATACGTTAATTTTTTTTTTCATTTCTTGTGCAGGGGAAAAATATTTTCTGTAAACAAAATTTTGAAAAATGTATTTTTTGTTATCCTTAATTTGTCGTGAATTGGCGCTTTAATTATAATTATAATAACGTTGATGTTAATGACACAACCTACGATTACTGACGACAGAAATTATCGAAACTCCTCACTTGTTCGGTCGTTTCCTTTTTTTACAAACCTTCCTCATTCTCTTCTATCTCGTCTTTCTATCTCTTTCATTCAGTGTTCCCTATTTCAATCAATGTCGCCTATTCTTGTTTTTTTTTTACACTTCAAATTAATGTTAGAAAATATATATATATATATATATATGTATATACGAAATATATAATTTGGCGACGATAGATACCCTCGAAGCATTTTCTCGCCATTTTTTCTACTGACTATAATTACTCGTTTGAAAAAAAAAATTGCGTATTTAAAACTTCCCCCGGACCTAACGAAAACGTCTCGTGTAAATCCTTATTTTGTCGCGATTAAAACGGTCCGTACTATCGTGCCGTAATAATATTAATAATAATTTTAATAATAATTAAATTTCGTAGTTGATTAATTAAACGGAACGATTGTTTTTGATTGGTTAAACAATGTCGAATAACAGGTCATTAATTTTTAACTATTAACCGCGAGTCACCATCGCGCCACCGACCGCACACCACTATGGTTCTCCCAAAAAAAAAAAAAAAATATATATATATATATGTCCAAAAAATAAAAATAAAAAATATAATTCGCGACCGCGTTAAATAAAGTAATTAAACCGATTATTTTTTTTCCGTATTTTCTATTTCGGCTTTTTTATTATCATTTAAGGTACACGCGCTAAAGTTGAAAAGGGTTGCTGCCAAATTTAATCGTTCAGTAAGGAAGTAGCCGGCCGGATCCGCTCACTCGGCGTTATTTTAATTTCCTCTTACGATATGGTCTATCTACAAATAGCAAATGGTCTACGTTGTTTTCATAGTATCCTCGTGTATTAGTAGTAATAGTATCGAATTTTTTCTTGACTTCTTATCAGCGTCAACCGTTAACTGAATAATATGGTTGCTAGAGGTCAAATTCGTCATTTTGATTATACCGCGGTCGTTTGCCGATCCTTTCCTCGTTAAATTTCGGTCAATCCATCACTTCGTTTTCGATTAAAAATTATTTATTATTACTATGAAATTAATTTTGCATCTTCCATCTAAACGCGAAACATTAAAGATTTCTCTTCCGTACATATATAGTAAGAAATTTGGCACGCAATTCGAATGAACGTATTTATTACATTCCTATGAATCCCAGCATATACTGGAATTGCTGGAAATGAACTAGTATATAGGGCAGCAAAGCTGTAATCGCCCCTTTTAAGCTTGGCCGTCTTCGGTAATTATTTAATGTTTAGCGACGAAGCAGTTGAACTCTGGAATATGACGTCGCAACTGGTAAAAACAATAATTTCGGGCTTGCGATAAATTTTATAGTAAAACAGAAATAACGCGGCTGAATATAAAAAGGATCCGACTCAAAATTAAGCGTTACCATTTTAAGGACGGTAGACTACTTTAAATACGTTTGTAGCTTTGTTTAGCAAGACCGTGAAACTTCTGCTCGCATAAGTAACGCAAACACAGCGTACGGCAAATCAATTCGTAGAGTTTTCGATAAAAAGAATATAACAACTGATACCGAGATTTCTGTTTATAAATTTATGTCGATTCCGATCATGTTGCGTGGATTCAAATAATGGAAAGCTGGAAAAAGATTTGAGTCTTGTCACGGTCAGATTTATCCGAGAGAAAATGCTTCGTGTAACTCAGAAAGATGGAAGATCAATAAATAGGTGCTAAATACAACACCGTGCGAATTAATAGCACAATTTTTATCAATGGGTAGGACACGCGATCCGCATGAATGACGAGAACGTATTCCCGAACGATTGTTTTGCGGAATTTTAAAGAATATGAAAAAAAATCACCGGCAAAAGTTGAGATATAAATCATTGCGGATGATTTCAAGAAATTGGAAATGAACCGAAAATATCATAGCTGCATTAAATCGGAAGAGGTAGGAAGTGGAATGAATACTAGTTGAGAATTATATATATATATATTTATATATATATATATATATATATATATATATATATATATATACTCGTTCTACATGGGCAATATGTAAATTAGATGTGTGCATGTAAACCTTTTGTAAAGTACGTAAAGAGATCATAAATTTTCTCTTAGTAATTACACGAATACAACGGTTTTTCGAGTTCGCGAAATTTTTGTTTATTCCCCTATATATTGGTGGAAAACTAATTTCTTGCGCAACTCAGTACACTCGTCGTATAAGTGCAACTTATCGCACATTGAAATCTGAAGTACTGCTGCATTCATAACGTATAAGTAGCGACGCTGTTAAGATTAACATTAAAATTAGACACGAACTAAAACCTATTTCGATGGAGAGGGCGAAATTACTTTTCCCATTTTCCAGTGTTCAGAAAGTTGTTGTTTAATTATCTTTAGAAAGCTCTTAAGTTGAATCCGATGATAACTTTCGAGGTTGTATACGATGTATTAGAGACAAAACGATAAAGTTCAACCGGTTAACGTTTAAGAATTCATTCGCGGAATAAACGAACACACGTACGTATAAAGTCGGTAAATAATTTATTTGACGAAGAACATTTCCAACGGTATCCAGTCGATCTCGCGTAACTCTTTAAAATTTCATTCGTTAAAGTGCAAAATTTTCTAACACATCATCCGTCTTTTAATATTTAAGTCTTTACTATCATTCGGATAATCGAAACCAAAATTAGATGATAAGAATAAACATTAATGGTAAGAAAACGATTCAATTTTTAACGCGGTCAAAATGTGCGTGTTTTTAAATGTATTTTAATATTATTTTATGAATAACATTCGGTATTCACTACTTTAGTTATATAAGTATAATATGAAAATATTTTACCAAAACTTACCGTAATTTGTAAACAAACGCCAACACAAACGTTGTTTTATATATATATATATATATATATATATATATATATATATATATATATATATATATATAGATAGATAGATAGATATATAATAACGAGGATGGGCTTATAATCAGTCAACCGGGCAAAGGGACGTACTTTAAAAATTTACGGGGGGTTCGTGATTTTTTCTTCGAAAAATTTTTTGTTATTTATTTGAAAATATAACAATCAATAAAAAACACATGAAATACAAATTAATAATTATCTATTACCTATAATTTGGGAAAAAACTTTTTTGAAAAAATAATAATAACGAAAAAATACTTTGGATTTTAGTTTACAATAAAAAAATGACGGATAAGTTCGGATTTTAGGTCAAAATTAAAAAATAAAAACAAAACAATAAAAAAAATTTGACTTCTACTCATTTTTTTCCAATGTATAAAAAGAACGTCAACTGTTTAGTTTAAAATTAAAGAGCGAACATAAAAATACTTATTTAAAAAAACGAGTTTTTTCGTCAAAAGTTTCGATTTTTTGCGGTTAATTCAATAATTTTAATCGTTCCTAATTTTTTCAACAATGTCTTTTTCGACAGACATAAGCATAAAGCTAGAAAGTAACTCCTGCAACATTGTGCCACGTAATCGGTTCTTGATAAACCGAAGTTTTGAAAAGCATCTTTCACAAGCAACTTGGGTAACGGATTGTGTAGAGAAATATTTATACGCCAAACCTATTACTCCATATGATGTAGAAATCAGACTATATTTTTTCCTAAAATACTCCAACAGCACACAATATGTAATTTTTACAGTAAGATTTGGAAGAACGAGAACCGCATACTTCAGGTTTAAAATGTTCGCTGTTCGATTTCGATTCGTCTTCTTCTTCTTGATTCGTCCGGTCTGTTTCGTAACGTAAATATGTGAGACTTTTTTTTAAATTGTTCCAATTTCGAACAAAATGGATTAATTCTTTTTTCAAATTTTGACCAGTCGTTTCGCTGTCAAATTTGGTGAGTAATTCACTCAATTTTTTAAAACCGTTAAGAGATAATATTTCTTCACTAATTTCTTGGAAGTTCCTCGGATCCAAATAAGTGAAGCTACGGTTTTCCTCGTGAAAACGTTCGTTTACTTTTGCTACCGCAGTATCCAATGCTGAGTTGTGAGTATTTCGTAACTTCATCCTTGTGTTTTTCTTTTTGGAATTCTTTTTACCCGAAATTCTGTCTCCACAGAAATGTCCGCATCGAAGTTTTTTTCCTCAAACGTTACATTCATGCTTTCAGCAAATTTTTTCGAAATGTTCTGAACTTTCTTCTAAACTCGACTGAACGCAGAAATTTTCTCTTTAAAATGCCGAACAAAATCATTGCATTTCATGAAATCGAGTCCGGAACTCTGAAGGTAATGAAGTTGAAATTTCAAAATTCCAAGATAAATATGAGCGGTCACGATTGTTTCAAATTTTAACAATTTTTGAAGATAACTATTCGCTTTATCACGAGCTATGGAAGTATTATCCTTGTCATTGGCAAATTGGAAGAGCGCTTCAACTAACGGAATATAAAAAGCATTTTCAGGGTTTCCAAATTCACCAAAAACTTTTCCTAACATTGTATGTTTACTGTTCCACCTAGTACCGTTTATTCTGGACGATGTTTTTTAACAGTTTTCAGTAATTCTCAAAATATCCATTGATACGACTATCGAAAAAATACCGCAATATCATTCAGAAATCCAAATAAAGAAATAGCAGCTAAAGACACTTTTGTGATATCTGAAATGAATAGATTTAATACATGTGCATAACACTAAACATGTATCGACAACAGTAAAAAGCCATTGTAATGACCTTGCATGTTTGCAGCTCCATCTGTCGAATTACCTACACATTTTTTTACATCAATTCCATTTCCTAGGGTCACGTTTTTTAATAACTCGAGAATACTTTGACCAGTTGATAAAGTGCACTGAACGACACCTAAAAGTCTTTCGTAAACAATTGTGTTTTTTACATATCGAACTATAATGGCACATTGATTCTTGACAGATATATCCTCAGTAGTGTCCAGCTGTATCGAGTACATACCAGCTTCGTTTACTTCGATTACCTTCTGCATAAGAGTTCTAATTGCTTCAATTACGTAATTCAAGGTAGTTATTGAAATGAAAGTTAGAAAATTAATTCTTTTTTTGTTACCATCGTTGTGGGCTTTCTTGTTTCCAGCAATAGTCTGATATAAATTGAACGTAGAATCATATTTTCTTAATAGTAAAAGTATTTCCAAAGCAACTCCATGTTTCAACTCTGAGTGAATGCTTATTCACTGCTTCGTTTCTTTTACTCGTATAGCTAAGACCACATTTTCCAATGGGTTTAATTATATCAATGATTCTTTTAAAAACATCTCGTCTGAATTGAATTTGCTCGTTTCTAAAATTTAAACTTTCATTTTGTAGTAAATACCGAACGTTTGTGTGACTTTGATCTAAAAAGAATGCAGTGGCGTTGACGAACGCTGAACACTAAACTAAACTGGATTGACGGTATTACTTCTAATTTGTTATTCGTAATACTACATAATGCAATAGTGTTTTGGTATTTTGGTAGTATCACATCTTCAGCAGAACTGGGAATGTTTTTTTCTTGATTCACGACGAAGAAGCGGCGCCAAACAGCGGCGGCGCACCGGGTTTTACTCGATGAACCCGTATTGCCGATCCGCCCCTGTATATAGATGTTTATAATATTAAAAAACATGTGATTAAAATATAAGGGAAAAAAGGATTATATACAATCTACATAATAATCAACGGACGATAGAAAGAGAAGCAAAAATTGGAAAAGGTGTACGACAAGGATGTGTCTTGTCACCCGTGTTATTCGATGTTTACATAGAAGAAGCGATGAAAAAAACTAAAGAAAAAGTTAAAGGAATACCAATGGGTATGCTTAGATTTGCCGATGATATCGCTGTATTAGCTAAATCACAAAAAGAACTGAATAAAAGTGTTAATGGAAATCATGCTGCAGGAATATAATATGAAAATAAACAAAATAAATACCGAAATATTAGTACGCGATAAATATAATAATATAAGGAATCAATTTAATATCGATATTAAGGGAGAGAAAGTAGAGTAAACGAATTTTGGTTACTCCGGAAGCCTAATAACCAAAGATGGTAGAAGTAAAAAGGATATAATAAAAAGCAGAATTGGCCGAACTAAAGCAGCGTTTTATAATAAGAAAAGCTTATTGACATCGAGAAACATAGATCTAGAAAAGACTGCTGCAAGTATATGTATTCAGGATTGCCTTATATAGATGCTAAACCTGGATAATGACGAAAGACGAGAAGCGAAGACTGACGACATTAGAATTGTGGTGTTATAGAAGATTATTAAAAATAAAATGGACAGATAAGTTAACCAACGAGGAAGTTTTGAGAAGAATTAATAAAAAAACCGAAGTTGTTAAAAATGCGACACAAAGGGCTAATAATTCGTCTAATAGAAGAGATGCATTCGGGAAAGAATGTGATTGGAAGGCCGCGAAAAGATTACATTTCACAGATCATCGTATGAAGAACTGAAACGGATGACATAGAATCCACAGAGATGGAAATCAATGACAAACCAATCTTAGGATTGAACACAATATGATGATATATATATATATATTATATATATATATATATATATATATATATTATATATATATATATATGTAAAAGCTGTACCAAATGATTTGCTATTGCTTTCTCCAGCTTCTCTTTATTTCCCAATATATATATATATATATATATATATATATATATATATATATATATATATATATATATAAGTTTTCTTTTAAACATTTAATTTTTTAATATCCGAACTTTTAAAATCACTAGAAACCGATTTTCAATATTTAAATAAAACTTCTAAAATTCATTGATAATATTCCAGACATTATTTTAGCTGTATGTAAAGTATTTCGAAAATACCTTGCTCGACATTGCCGTCATCTACATACAATCCGGCGGAATAGATACGTACTTTTGTATATAGATATAAAATCGTTATTACGTTGCGCCAAAAAAGATTAACATTAAAAATATTTAAATACAAATTAAAACTTTCCATTAGAAACGGAAAAATTAAACTGGATTAGAAGCAAATAGTAGAACGAGAATAGGGTAGGCGTACTATTATTCAGCTGCGAAGAAGATATGTCGATTTATATTTGGAATCAGCTAATAGATCCGCAGAAAAGAAGATAAAAGTTGAAATTGATGATAATAATAACACGGAGTGAGTGGTCTTCTGAATGCGACACGATCGATGTTAATTAATTCATAACAGATTCAGTCTGCGTAGATTATTCAATAAATCATAAGTATTACTGAAATTGTAAGAGTGAAATATATCACATAAAAGTTAACACATTATATTTATAGAGTTCCTTTACACCCATTATTAATTTGGAACAAATTAATGTGAGTATAAAACATGTATATATATATATATATATATATATATATATATATATATATATATATATATATATATATATAAATCTAATCGTATTTCTCTATTTCGTACAGTTGTCGTTTCCCGAATTCTGTCTAAAGTTTTCCTTCAATTTTTCCTTGCATTAAAAGCAACAATATTCCTCCTTCCCTAATCTTGTGTCTTGCAAACTTTCTACTACCGCTCAGTACATTATCTATCATAGTCATCTTCTTAATTCCACCTTTCCGGAATATTTCCATATTCGTTATTTTCACCATCCGTGGTATTCGCCGTTATGTCCACATTTCGAATGCGTTTAGCCGTTTAATGTTGCACCGTCCGAGTCTCGCGTACATCACATTCGACATTACGTCACGTTGATCTTGTTAGTCATTTTTAACTTTCGATCTGTTGTGTAAATATGATAGAATTGTTTCGCCGTTGTAATTATGCCACTTCTTCTTTTATGTATCGTCCATCCGTCGTTCGGAATCTTTAATTACCTAACTAAACCGATTAGATTGTTTCACATTTTCTATCTTTATTTTTACTTCTTCATTAGATGTTCTTGTAAATGTCATTATCTTTGTTTTCCCAGCGTGTTTATATGCATCTGTTCATCCAAACAAGCTGGGAAGCCGGTCGCTCCAGCTACTGCGTTAAAGATCTCAGAAGATTAAAGATTGCGAATTTAATATCCGGTAATATAATGGGAAAATTCACTCCTAAAGTGTGTTCTCCGCACAGGTGACTCTGGTTCTTAGACGTCATTTGTTAACCGTTATTGGCTAGTCGCGAATTAATTTTTCATGTACTCGGTTCTCCATTCCAGTCTATTTATAGTTGTCTTCGGTTGTTATTCAAATTTGTTAAATCAGTTCCAATGTTTGATCTTCGCGTTTTTTGCCTAGTCGCGTCTATGTATATGCCTTTTATATATATATATATATATATATATATAGATGTGTATATATATATATGTATATATATATGTATATATATATATATATATATATATATATATATATATATATATAGTATGAAACATTTGGGAATATATGGGACACGTTGTATTGACTGATTATGTACATACGTATACAGACACGATAAGAATAAATGATAAACATGTACGATTATCGCTAAATTATTGCGGCGGTGGTCGAATAAAGATTAGAGTATGATTAGGACCGATACGATTCGATTAACCGATAAGAAACTTTTACAATTATCGGAAGCTTTAGACGGAATGCGGTATTTGCTTTTTTTCAATTTGGTTACCGATGTGCCAGTGTGTATGTGTGTGTGTGTGTATATGTTTATACACTAAATCGTTCTTCCCGAGTAGATAAAGAACTATTATCGATGATTTGAACATGTTTTTATTTGCTACGTTACGTATTCCTCTTTCATAATCGTCTACTCAATTTTAACGCGTTTATAGAGTGACCGTTTTTGAAATTTATTTGAATAAAATCTATATAATATAGGCAATTTCATAATATATATAGTTTATAAAAAGTAAATAAATAATTCACATCAAAGCGGAGTCCCCAAAAACTTCGAAGTAAGTAATTTTAAAACGCTATTAAAATAGTTTAGTTCTTAAGCCGAAAAAAAATTTTCGTTTACATTTAAAGTGGATCTTTTTTTTGAATTTCTGATGTTAATTTATATATATCGTGAATTTAGGTTCGTATTGAAATTATAAGCTCAATTAATTTCTTCGTATATATATATATATATATATATATATATATATATATATATATATATATATATATAATATTATTCTAACGAATTTATTTATGTGTTTATATACTTATATATATGAAGAGAGAGAGAGAAGAACGTTTTAGCATGTTTTTTTATTTTAATAAAGCCTTCACAACAGAGCTAAATAGCCAATTATAGTATGATAGTTATAAAATAGTACAATGAATAATTTAAAAATTATAGAAAACAAGGAATTAAAAAAAAAAAAAGTGAGAATAATAAAATAGAAAAAAAAACTACATTTCACAACACATTCGTTGGGTTTCTCCTTCATTTTCCGCTTTATATAGTTCGTCGGAGTGAGCTTTCGCGAAAAGGATGTTTCATTAAACTTCATATTTTAAATTTTTCGAAATGTTAAATTTTTCTTTCTTCTTGTCTAGCAGTTTTTTTGGCAAATTTTATTTGTAACACGAGGCCGAAAAAACCGTATTTCTAGAAAAATAAAATTTACAATTAAAATTTAAAAAATTAAAAAAAATAATAATAATACCTGTTGCCGGCATAATGCATTTTTCAAAACATTTTGACGGTTCGTTAGAAAAAGAAGAAAAAAAGATTAATGACGCTTTTACAAAGTAGTCTGCAGTTTTACCCGTAAAATTTTTTTCTAGAACGAAACAAAAAAAAAAAATAATAATGTTAGCCAATTAAAAATTCTACTCGATTCATCCTGTTTTGTATTTTTCACGTTACAAAATTGATTTCTCCTCTTTTTCTATGGCTTGTTTTCGAAATTTCAATTACAACATACGATGATGGATAGACTTGATCTTTATAAAACCACGTCGATGAGCAGCTGAAACGAATATTTTCGTTAAAAAATAATAAAAGGAGTGTTGGCGCGGAAATTTTTGGTTTTACAAAATTCGATTATTATTGATGAATTTTTAGGTCATCCTCTTCCATTCTTTCCGATTCGGAGCTTTCTGAATCCAGTTCTTCCGCGTTACTATGTCGTCGTGATTCAGCGGTCTGCCAATGTTTCTTCTTTTATAAACCATTCAAACGCTCGTTTTGTCCATCTGTTAAACTATATGCCCTGCTCAGATTTACTTCAGTTTGGCAGTCTGCTGCACCACGTTACAAATTTCGATCCTTTTCCGTATCCGAGTATTTCGCTTCCGATCAGATTCGGTCTGCATCGTTTCTTTCTTGTCAGTAGCAAATTTTTGTCCGAGACACTCGTTAACTACTGCATTATTTATTTCCATTCGCGTACTTTCTCGAGTATTTTTCATTATTACTCACGTCTTATGCAAGTTTATTTTTAGTCCTATTTTATTCGAATGTGCGTTTAATTCCGTTGGCATAATTTAAAGCTTTTTAGGCATCATCTGAAAATATATTAGGCAGTTTAAATATTCCCATCAATTCAGTCCACAGTTATTGTCGCTACCGTTTATTTACCTACTATCGAGAAAGTACACGAGCAAGTTAACTGATATATATATATATATATATATATATATATATATATATATATATATATAAAACAAATAATTAAATAACGGGGTATTATTTTACAATTTAACGTAAATTAAATATATTTTTCATTCCCCTTTGATGGAAAAAATGTTTTATCACACGATCCAAAAAGTTGTTTTCGATTGGTTTGGACGAATTGCCATTATAAACTATCAACCACTGCTTCTCATACGTTTATGAAACTGACGGAGCGCATACGAAAATGTCGTTAATACGAATTAATACAAACGCCGTTTACTGCCCAGGATATAATACACATAAATGCGTAACATATAATTGTCGACATTTCACTAAGAAACATGTTCATTATTAATAGTAGTGGTCGCCGTAATATAAAAAATTATACAAATCTGCATTTTTTCTGACCTTTTATCATAATGTTATTTAATTAAATCCGAGCATAATCATTGAAATTCTAATGTAAAATAAACAATAAAAAAGTAGTTTACTAAATTTTTCTGTATTATTATTATTATTATTTCGAATACGGAACCACGAAATTATATCTAACACAACCACGTCGAGGCCACGTCGGAAACTTCGTGTATACCTTGAACAGTTGTAGACGGCATGCTCTGTAAAGTGTTGTGGGTTACCACAGTCGCAAGCAGCATCATTCTTCAATTGCGCTAGCAATTCATTGTATCGTCCTTTTCCCGCGCGGATACGGTTTAATTGTATAGACCGCGTAGCCGTTGTTGATTATATTCTTTTTTCGATACTGGAGCTGTATAAACGCAAATATCATCTTTGCTCGGATTCCTAGCCATCGTAATATTTTCGCCTTCAAATACACATAGGTGTATTCAGTCCAGAGAATACGATCTTTCCATAGAGCAATCAAAAAAGACCCGACAGTATGGCCAAAACTCATTGGCAAAATCGGTCTACCTAGATTGGAAACAGCGGTAAACAGAGTGTACCTTTGACATACACTAACCGCCCACTCGTACCTGCTTGCTAAGTCACCACCTGTATGCGATGAATGCGAAGCACCATTAACTGTTATACTCAAGACCTGCCAAAAGTACGTTCAATATCTTACGAAGGAGATAAGCTCAGCTATCTCGCTCGTCTACCACCTGGAAATTCGTACAGACTTCTTTATTAAGACTAATTTCCTTGTTATATGTATTTCAATTAATGATCATCTACATCCAGTAATAGCCACGAGGCATTAATACTCGTTAAAAAAAAATATTTTCGGGTTTTTAAGTTTACTTTTGTAACTTTATTTTATAATGATTGATTGATTGATTGTTTGATTGCTTGCTTGATTGATTGATTGATTGATTGCTTGCTTGCTTGATTGATTGATTGATTGATTGCTTGCTTGATTGCTTGATTGATTAATTGATTGATTGATTGATTGATTAATTGCTTGCTCGATTGTGTGATTGATTGATTATCAAGTGGTCATAAAAAAATAAAATATAAAAATATTATAAAAAATATAAAAGGAAAAATAAAATAAAATATAAATTTAATTTATATGTAAAATTCGTATGTGAACAATTATGAAAAATCATTATTTGGAAACCGTTGTAAAGAATGAAAACACAAAATCGATAATATTAGTCAAAATTATAAAATTTTACACATTGAAAAACATGATAAAAAAATAAAACTACTAGACGAAATAGAAATAATATAAGAAAGATATGAAAATAATTTATTAAATTCGATGATAAATTTTTAGTTTTAATAAGTGTGACACCTATGGGGAAGAGATAATAATATTCATTTATTTGAATGAGAAGAAAATTTCTTACAAAACGTAGCCGGCTGATAGTAGTAATGAATATGTTCGAGAGTATGCAGGAACGGGTACATTATTGAATCATAGTATCAGGAATATTTGGTTGTAATGTTTTACAATAAGCTAAGGATATGGTAATAAAGGAAATTCGATTATTAAATTGTGTAAATTTCAAAGCTGTGTAAAACGACTTATACAGTCAGAACGGACATTACTCCGTGTACGTGTCTATAAAAATGTCGAATTCATTTTACATATATCTGTAAGATGAGTAGTAACGGTAAATCATCGTTAATATTATTACTATTATCATTCTAAATTCCTTATCGATTAAGATGACATAACTATAATTATTATTTACCGGTATTAATTATGTAATTTATACTAATGATTCCGATAACATCATATTAATCACCGCGAAAGCTGTGTTACCGAATTTATGCGCTTTTAATTTTCTTGTTACGGTGAAATCAAATAGATTAAGATAAGAAAATATCTGATGCGTATTATTGCCTACAGATAAGCATAAACGATAAATATCGGAAGAAAAATTAATATTCTACCTGAAGTTACTGCGTGAATATTACTAACATTTACTTTTGTAACTTTATTTTCCTGAAATATATCGATTCAAATTTATGACTGATTACTTCAAACTTTGTAACTCTTTCGATTAAATGTTAAATTTTTGTTTTCAAACTAATAACGAGGATGTTTTATAGTTCATTTGTGATGTTAAAAAAAAAAGTATTAGTCGTATACGATTGATACTTTCGTATAAGATTCTTTTTGTTTCTATTTAATATAAAATAATGTTGAGCCCGTCGAACGGTTAATATCATGGTATATTGAATAACGAAGGGTTTCAGATGATTACTTTATATTTTCAAATATAAACATAAATGTGTGATAACAATGTGTCATAAATGACTGATGGTTTCTTCGAGGTTTTACATCGTTTCTGAAAGAAATAGAAAAATTTTAAATTAACCATATATATTAATTATTGCGGAGTCGAAATTAAAAATTAGCGTGTTATCTCATACAAAAAATCGCACGAGCTGATGGTAATAGACATCGTCAGTCACGTATGACTAGGGGCTCGTATAATAATAGGAAAATAAATATGCGGAAAGGTCGACTGAAAATTATTGTACCGAGCATTTCGAAGAATATACGATCTACGTCACGGCCACCATATATCCGTCAGCGAACGGATTAGACTAGAACGAAATAGTGAGAATAATAATAGGTGTGTTTTTAAGTAGCGAACGACAAAACTATCGATTTCAGTTTTTGATAGAAATTAACGAACAGAGAACGTACACCAGACTAGAACTAGACGATAGATTTATACTTGCGGGCGTCATACGGAAACCGACTATAATGTTTCCAATTATTCTTAATGGTCAGTTTTTGTGTATAAGATCGATAAAAATTCGCTTAAAAAGATCCGCTAGTCGAGTATATATAAGGCAATTTTTGATAACGAACTGAATAAGCAAGAATCCGCCTAAAACTGCTATACCAATATTACGTAGCTGAATGAGAAGATTGCCTATTCCGAGTATAATTGGTGAAAAACGAGCATATTAAACCTTTCATGCCCACACATAGACCTTAAAACGATAAAAAAAAAAAAAAAAATTAGAGGCTCCAGATGATTAAAAGTGTTCCGATTAAAATATTTTGGAAGTTTTTATTTTTTTAAATCGATTTAATACGTAAAAAGGTAAATAATTACGATGTATACAAAGGAAGCAATATGCGCTTAGCAAATTACGAAGAAATTATTTGTAAACATAATTTTAATCGCCGACATAAATAATTTGCCACGTATAAAAGCTAGAAAATAATATATCGAGCATGAAGGGGGTGTTAAATGGTCAGCCGTTCTAACGTTGCGAGTTTGAATTCGCTGACATAAGGATATTTCTAGAATAAATTGTCAAAAATTAACGAACACGCTAATTGATGCGAAAAAATAATCGCTCTTTGAAAATTATCGAATTATATTATTATCGAAAAAGTTTACATACAATATATATATATATATATATAAACTTAATAATTTAGAAAATATAAAGTTTTTGCAAAATTTGAAATTGATAATATCTAGATGCGATCACTTTAGAAAATACGATCGTATTAGGTTATAACAGTGAAACAAAAAAATTTTTTTTTTTAAATATTAAAAAAAAAAATTTAAATATTTAAAAAAATATATGTTTTTTTTTAAATATTTTTTAAAAAGTATTGTTCGTATTGGAGTAGTTTTCCATTTAAAAGGAAGTTATCGAATAGCTGATTATTACTGTGACATATTTCGAGCACAATTCAACGCGAGATAAAACTAATGAATGATCACCATTATATTACGGACAGTTCGTCCTATCGAATTATATAATTTATAGGAAGGATTTTATCTAAGAAATAATTGTATTTTATTCTTTCGAACATCAAAGAAATAACACGCAAGTGTATTACATATATATATGTATATATATATATATATATATATATATATATATATATATATATATATAATATACAATTAATAGTTTTAATATATATTAGAGATAACATTCAACAATTTCGTGTTGATAATGTAGTCTCTTGTTTTTCGTTTTTAGATTTTTCATACACGCGCGCATTATACATGTATATCTTTAATCAAGATAATTTGAATAATTTATTTTATTAGCCTAAATATATAATTCTAAAATAATTAATAATTTAATAGTAACGTATTAGCCCAACTTTGAAGAAAAGCGTTTTCCTTTATAAATTGTCGCTTTTTTAATTTCTTTCTATATTAATTACGTTATATTTATTTTAATTATTCTTTTCACTATATTTACTCCAACTGGTGGTGGTGGTTTATACCCCTGTTTCGGCTTGAGTTATACCTAGACTGGAAGAATTTCAGGCACAGGCTATGCGAGTATCCTTTTCCAATTTATATTAGCGTATTCATAGAATTTTTCCAATAAATGAACATCTTTCTTTCCTGAGGACTACGTTCTTTATCCTCCGTCACTGATCCGCGGGCTACATTCAATAATATTACAACTGAGAATTTTAGTGGTAAAATTTTAGTGGTAAAAATTATCAGTGATAATAAGAATTTTTATACGTCACTCCTACGTATTAAATTTAATTTTTATTTGTCGTCACTAGGAATTAGACGAACGCGACGATGTCATCTTTAATCGTCCGAAAGAAATTCTTAACCAGAAAACTGACAACCTCCGTTCAATGTTGCCGACATATTCACTTATTTCGACGACTTTCCGGCAACTGTATAATAAAACGTCAGAATAAATTCGCGGTACGTAAAGTTATTCGGATAATTTTTTTTCTGACTAAAATCGCTTGTTCGTGTAATCATTTCGAAAATTAGTCGATTAAATGGTTTTTAAACTTTCTTTTAATAGAAAAAAAATATTAAAATATCAAAATATTATAAACGAACCGACTGAGAGAAAGTACGTATTAAAATGCAAAAGTTACGATATAATTTTCGTCCGACATCGGACTGAAAATGTTTATAATTAATCTCGGCTAGATACGTCGATTAATTTTATAATTAATTAATAGCGCCGTGCCCGTTCTCGAACGTTGGCTAACATGCTTGCAGTCCTAGTTCAGACTGAAACTACTCGGAACAAACTTATTAAATTTTACCAATCCGACAGATTCCGTAACAAGGTTGTCTTTTTCGCTTCCCCCTGGATATTCTGCTTTCCCTTCGTTGACACACGGAGGAGATTGTATATCGTTTTGGGTGTCGCATTACATGACTAAAATACTTCAGCAGTTTACCATACTTGACCTCTCTTTTACAACTTCCTCGCATTTATTCGCACGTTGCAGTACTTCCGTGTTGCGCATTTTATCCGTACTATTCTACGGTATAACCACATTTCAAAGGCATCCAGCTCCATCGCTTTTGCGACTACCCAACTTACCTTACAACAATACCAGAATTTTTATCTCTCTTTGTATACCACACATTGATAATTTATGTCGCAATCGAGGGAATCGGTATGTTTAATTTTCTCCACTTCTTTACCGTAAGTGGCTCAGACTTCATGTTAAAATATCTTCTTCTTCTTCACGTGCAACCGATTCGGATATTGCTTAGTCACCATGCATGAACTATCTCTTGTCGCTCTCATTGGTTCCGCTGCACTCTGAATTCCAGTCCATATTTCGATGTTGTCAAGCCAAGAAATCCTTCCCGGTTTTCTTCCGATTCCCTAAAATATATTTCGTTTTTTAGCCGTAATCCGTAATCATCACACACACTGCAGTAACTACATCTAGGAATCGTGATTGTTTTAAATTACTTGTTATTAGGATCGTATCATGCTCATATCCAATATTATTTACTTTATGTCCGTTTACCTTAGCACCTCCTTCAAATTTGTTTAGTATTTCTTCTAATATTTGTTCGGATTGCATATTAAAGAGGATTGAAGACAAGATACAACTTTGTCTGACCCCACTTTACATATTACTATCTCTTCTGTATTACGATGACTAATTCTGATGCTTACTGACTACTGCCGGTAAAGATGTTTTTATAATACGTCTATATTTATTATCAGTTGCTTTACTTTCTAGTATATCTATCACTTTCACCCGATCAAAGAACCTTTCCAACATATATGTTAAGTATACATATATATATATATATAAATCTTTATCCGTCATTATCGTACATAATTAAAGTGATGAAGTTGACGATAAATGTAGAAGGAAAAAAAATATATGTATAAGACTCGTTCTGTGGTTCGAGTTCTTCACACTAACGATTCATATTATGGATCGTCGCACCAATGAGTTAACGGTTTTCCATCTGTTCATTTTTGGTCCTTAGACCGTCATTACGCTTTGTCTACGTGCGTTCGTTTCTTCGGGTCACATGACCGGCTCAACTGAATCTCTGGTGCTGCAAAGTGTTCATGATACAATTAACAGTAATTTCCAGAACCGGTCAGCTTTCGTAAAGGGGAATTCGGTAAAATTCAATTGCTAAATCTAACTCAGCATATAGAATATGGATACCAGGAAAAACAGTTCACCGGTGCTGTATTTGCAGACTTTAGTACAGCTTATCCACGATAGATTGTTACAGAAAAAGAAAGTTCACAAAAGTAGTACCTAACCTACTGGAATGGATAATGTTTGACATATGCTTTCGAGGAAAGCAAAGTCGATGAAAAAAACAAAGAAAACGGTTCGTCACAGGGCAGTGTATTACCCGTACGTTACGTAACATATATATTAACGGCATACATTTTTTGTATGCTGTTTACTTAGCTATTACAGCACAAGGAATAACTCACGTCGACGTCCGAAACAATCTACAGAATGAGTTGAGATGAGTTTTGCAGAATTAATGGATTAAAACCAAACCCAAATAAAATGTAAATGTATGTATTTCATTTGAAAAATTCAAATCAAAGTGTAAGTTAACATTAGAATAGCGCGGACATTTATTAAATCGCAACGAACATACAAAGTATCTTGATGTGACATTAGATCGGTCACTCACATTTAAGAACCAATGTAAATTCTTAAAAGTGAATGTAGCTGCTCGGAACAACATTATTCGCAAGCTAATCTCATTAAAATGGGGAACTAGACCAGAAGTTATGAGAGCAACAGGTTTGCCATCTCAGCAGCACAATATGGAAGTTCATCGTGGCGTACATAAACTCATGTGTAAAGGAAGTAGATATAACACTGAACGATACATGTCGGATTATAACTGATTGTCTTAGACCAACAAAGACCTTTTACCTCATGTATCGCTCCTACTTATATAAGGGGGAATATTATCTCTAGCGTTGAAAGAACTAAAGTCGACACAGATTCTCGACGCCCAATGTTTAGACAACCTATATAGTAAATAAAAGATTGAAATCACGAAAATCATTCACGCATAATAGTTATCTTAGTTATCTGACAAAAAGCACCATAGAAAAATTCTAATTCAGGTCCTGTATCACCAAAGAAAAAAAACTGTATCCAAAAGGTCAATTAAATTTTTTTCCAACGGACAACTCTGAACAGGTTACGTATTGGTGGGAAAACAAATGTAAACCGTGTTAGATAGAAATTAATGACAAATCTTACTGCCATGAAAAGCAAGACCACTAGCACCTGTTCGATTGTACCTACATAAAGCCTACTGAAGATATGATGGGCTTATGGAGTAACGATGATGCGATCAAACTGATCAACGTATGAAAAGATAACATGAAGATTACCGTCTCAGATTCGGCAACAACAACAACAACGTATTTTATCTGAACCTTCGATATTCAGTATTATTCTTTCCCACGCTACTCGCATTTTTCTTACTGTCTCTAAATTCGTTTTTATAAATTGTCAAATTATGGATCTGATAGAAGTTACCATTACTAGATGTTCAATAGCAAAAACACGTTCATTATTTAGGATTAATCCTGGATTCTCGTTTATCATTTAATAACAATATCAGCCAAATAATTCATAATACCCACAAACTGATACTTTCGCCATCGGATGGATCGAAGTTGGATTAGGAAACGGGAACAGCGGTGTAATATTAGCACTTTTGCAAATGATCTAATTTTTGTTCACCGCCGAGTGTATAGCTGTATTACAAACCTCGTCATCCTTAATTGATACGAACCTTCCGGGTGGTTTCTACATTATCACGGACTCACGAAACCTTTTTGAATACTGCGGAAAACAAATGAAAGACGTCAGATACATTGGTTTCATTCGTAATGTAAAAACATAATCATCTGGAATGTTTGGACATATTTGCGCGTTTTGAGCAATCCCCCGACAATGAAATTGTAATTCATTAGCTAAAGCGGGTATCTTATGTATCTTATAATGGTGTGGTATTCTATTTAGTTTTTGCACATGATGTGTCATACGTTTCATACAGCTGGAACATAGAAAACTTTATTTGGGGAACATACAGCAGTCACCCTCCACTCAATACTAAAATTCCCATGGTTCTACTTTTTTTTAAAGCATTAATGCTTATCAACATATTGCGGTTCGGTAATTACTTGTTTCCGGAGACCGCCTATTTCTTATGCAACTTAATGAAACTGCCCTCCCCATATTGGACGTGCAATCTGAAGTACTCTTCAAATATCCTTCTTTAATAACACTAACTGTACCTTAAATTATTGCGCTCATCGTGTAAACGGTCCTCTATACAATTGTCTTTTCTTCATCTTGAGAATTTACATTTGTTTCCGGACATAGCTATATTTCTAGAGAAGTTGTCCACGTTTATAGAAATATGAGTTAGCTCATACGTATCAGTTGGGTCAGCTGTAAATGTATCCGCATTAAAAAAGAAATTTGAAAAAAAAATCGCGTCGCAAATGTACAAAAAAACTTACTGTCACGCATTCAGGATTACGCGTTTTATATTTACTTATATGAAAAATTTTTCCAAAAAATCAACATAAATCGATCATTAGAGGCTGGCATGGCATAGTCTCACAATGCGTTATTCTAGGTACAGACTTCGTACAATTAAGCAGCGTAAGATCAGGTTTTTTTAAATAGGTTTTTCTCAATAATTACCTTCGATTTCAATTATTTTTATTTAAGCAGTTATTTGTATATATATATATATGTGTGTGTACATATTATTTGCGTGTGTATGTATATGTATGTGTAAAAATTTTCTGTCGTATTACCATATTTTCTTTATTTCGCTTGCAGGTTTTCATATTTTATACTTCCCTGTGAATTAATATAAAGTTTCGTTTCATTATTATCCAATTTAATTTAACAGTTAATGTATCCAGACTTAATATTAAAAACCTGGTTAGTAAAGTTCATTTTTTTCCCTTCTATTAATAAAGGACGACGTTCGAACGTGACAAAACTGCTATTGCGACATATTTTCGTAAAATTGTAAAGAACTAAAATGGGGGATTTAAGAAAAAAAATCAACTCGCGTCAAATATTATAAAAATTCTTGGAAAATAACAAATTTTAAGTAAAAAATCGAAATTTCGCCAGAAATTTTTCTAAAACCGACGAAAGAATTAATAGAAATTCGACGATGCCCATTAAATTTTCGGTAAAAACTTTTATCAACGTCAAAAAGAAAATTTCATCAGCTTTTATATTCGTTAAAAAATGGACGTATAAGATTTTTTGAAATTTCGGAAATATAAAAATTTAACGGGACATTTCCGAAACACGAGTGTTGTCAAAAATCTGACGCATCGTTTTAAAAGGCGAAAAAATCGAACGAGATTTAATTCGACGCGTGAACTTTTTAACGCTAAATTTTCTCTCTCGTTTTTCTAACAGTTTCTTAATTTTTCTCCGCAATATTTACGCCACTGACAAAGTTTAGCAATAGTGTGCGAATTTTCACTTTGATTTCTCAAAAAATTCTTCAGGCTAGTCGATATTTTTCCTATTTAATTTTTTTCCTTAAGTAAAGGAGGTCCCATCAATTTTAAAATTTTTAAATGAACATGGACAGAAAACAGGCTAAACGACGCAGTTAATCACGCCTAGAATACATGGCATTTAAATATGGAGACAGTAAACTAATAAAAATAGTTAATACGTAATGTTAGGAAACATGAAAGATATACAATAAGCGATCGTCTACAGAAAACAGATATATTAGTTCAAAAAATGTTTCGTTTTTTTTTTTTATCGAATATCGTGTTAACATTTAAAAAAGCAACAAACAGTTGGAGAGGGACTAGGGAAAACATTATATATAATAGTAAGAAGTAGAAATAACAGTAGGGACAAATAAACTCTCATACCGGAGAAATGAACACGTTATACCGGTAATATATAATGAAATACCGCAAGAGATCATTGAAGAGAAAGTACTGGGGTAATGGGTTCGGTTAAAAGAAAATATAAACGCAGTAAAATGAATAACAGCGATGTTGAGTAAAGTAAAGTATTTAATCCTAGAATCACACTGTCTTACAAATATGTATAGGGAAATTACAAATTGTCATTGGTGTCTTAGTTCGAGTTTGCTTTTAAAGCGTATGCATACAGGATGGTTGAAATAAGTTATTTCTATTCGATTAATTTAGTATAACTAGATTTAAGAGAAACAACATATACAAACATGGGACAATCTTCATCCACATTCTCTGTACTGTCGTCAGAGTTATAATGTAATCTCCTGCGCAATTGTTATTGCGGAATCGGAGCTAAAGCATGACATAACAGATTCTCTCAGTTCAGTTAGAAACATACAGAATAGACACGAACATCAGCATCCGTTTGCGAAAACTATACTAGAAAAATCGTTTACCTATAAGCGACAAATTGCACTTGCGTGGATACCCGGACATCGCAATATTGGTGCAAACAATAAAGCTGACACAGCGGCAACAGATTCATTTAATATAACGGCGGTTCTGGCCATACCTACGACATGTATACGACGATCCATATTTGGAACCAGATGAAGTCGATAGCAATGGAACGATTCTCCATCCTTCCTTATTACGATCGTAGCATCACAAACCCGGTAATGTCAACGTCCAGACGGAAAGATGTGGTCCTCTTTCGCGTTCGGTCCGGACACACACGTCTTACGCACCAGTTCCTGTTCACCAGGAAAGATCGGCCTACCTGTCCTGCATGCAATACTCCTCTTACCAGCACTCACATCCTAGAGTACCGTCCCAACATATTACAACGCAATTCTTCCGCCGAGACTAAACTTCTCCTCTTCCTCCAAATCACAAACATCCTTCCTCTAATCTAGTTCTTAACTCCTTTCCTTCTGTGCCTCTGGCCTAAGTAGCGTGATACGGTACGGTCACAAATCAAAGAAGAAGGGAAACAACGTATTTATTTACTATAAGTACCGGAATATTTAATTTAAGCATACCGCGATTGTATATGTTGTTGATAAACGAGAACACCCCTCATCCATTGATTGACAGTCCCGTAGGAATTTGTTACGTATAGAATCCACACACACTACACAAAACACACACTAATTATGAGAACGCAACTCGTACAATACACACTACACATTCAATATATATATATATATATATATATATATATATATATATATATATATATATATATATATATATATATATAGCGCAATAATATACTACCGCACATGCATACACGTAGTACTACTCTATATTAATAAGGGAGCCACGTGGAAATTGTTGTTACATGTATTTAAGATTAAAATGTTAATTGAAATGTAAGGGAGTTATTGCAGACGGGTAAAACCAGCGGAAACCCGAAAAAGTAAAAGGGGGACATATAATAAATAAATAAATTAATTAATTAATTAATTAACATCGATAACCGATTATTAATAACTGAACCGATTTAATTAAAAAAAATCTGATTTAAAATATTTCAAATAATTTTTTTTAACATTATTACTAAATCGGGATTTTCTACGATTTATTTATTTGAACGTTTAAGTTGTGATTACGTTATCGCAATTTAGTCAGTATTATTTATAATCTGTTATTACTACTAGACGAACATTTTTATTTATTTTTTTTATCGTGTTCCTACTTATCTAGTTGACCTTTCACACCGCTATTGTTTACTCGAAAAAAAAATCATTTATCTATTTTTTATAAATAATTATTAATATTATTAAATATTCTAGTAAAGGATATATTGACGTGCTGTGCTTTCATGCAACCACTGTATCCTCGGTTTATTTATTTATTTTATTTATTTATTTTTTTATTTTGTAAAGAGGATATATGTAAAAGAAAGAAAAGGCGACATAAATTACAAAAATAATAAAAAAATCTAACTAATAATTACATGATGCTCACACGGCTCGCGGTATAACAGAATTGATATACAGATGGGTGAAATAGTGAAAGAAAATTTATACTTATCACGTAATGACAGTAAAAAAATTATAAGAAACTATAAGATGGTTCAAACAATACGGTATCTCCACTTACTGGTGCAGCATTTTATATTCCTCATTTAAATTACACCAAACTGTTTGGACTCCCTAAATTTTGTAGTGTGTTTACATCAGAGGCTTTTGCCATTATTCTCAAAGCCATTCAGTATATCAGATGTAATGGGATCAGAGGGAAAATATTAATAACAAGTGACTCTCTCAGTGTTCTTAAAGCCCTGAAGAAACCTAGGTTACCCTACCATAGGGACACTACATTCTATTATCTATAGTAGAAAATTTAGTTTACTTATACAGTAACCATGCCCTGGTATCTTTCGTTTGGGTTTCCGCCTATGAGGAGGGTATTCAGGGTAATGAAATATGTGATCGGGCTGCAAAACTTGGGGCATTGGAGGGCATTCTCATTCCGAGGGTTTCCTCCTCCTGTTTAGTAGCATCCGCTCGAGCAGACCTTCTTCATCGATGGAAGTCTATGTTTTGTAAAAGACGGTTTAACTTTTATAGGTCCATACCTAACCTCCTTTCCACATCCATTCTCGCTCTTACGCCCCCTAAAAATCTCCCAGCTCGGCTTTTCTTTTCAATCCTGGTCAGACTTCGTTCCAACCACAATTGCCTTCCTAGCCATTTGTACTCTATCAATCTCACTCCATCTGTATACTGCCTTGTGCATGCGGAAAATATAGCCGACGCTAATCATGTGATTTTTGCTTGTGATTTCTATATCAGAGATGCCTTTATCAAGAAAATTTTACAATTAAATATTTACCCCCCTACTCGGTTGCCTACTTATTGGTCCTGAATAACGACGATATCCTCACGGCTCTCTGGCCAACTACGTCTTTATATCTAAAATTAGTCTTTAAGTCGTTTTTTCTTTTTTTTTGTCTGTTTTCTTTTTTTAATTTTTTAACAGTGCACACAATGGGTAATTTTAATCTATATATATATATATATATACAGCGAAAAAGAAGAAAAAGTTATAATAATAATAATTTATTTTATTTATTATATTATAATAATTGGGGCTTAGTTATACAAAAAACAAAAATTACCCATTGTCGACACTATTTTCATATAACTATATATCATACATAAGATAAGAAACGAAGAGAGGAAAAAGGGGAATAAACACTTATGGATTAATATTAGATATTGGGGGCTGCGAGGACGTTGTTGCGATTCAGGGCCAATAAGTAGGCAACCGAGAAGGGGGTTAAATTAAATATTTGAATGTAAAATTTTATTTATAAAGGCATCTCTACCGCTGCTGTAGAAATCACTAGCAAAAAATCACATGATTGGCGTCCATAATAATAATAATAAAACGAAAGAATGACACGATAGGCAATTAAGAAATATAGAAGAAATAATAAAAAAGACATTGCCGATGAGCGTTGGTTCTCTATATAGAACCGTGTCAACAAGCACCATTACTAATGATGGACGCGATTTAAGAGAAACCGAAACTCGAATATGACGAAGTATTCTGTTAATAATTTTTTGGAGAATGCGATGCCCTTAAACGAATTATACGATATTACGTTTAGTTGAGATTAAAGGACGCTTCCGAATCATAGTAATCCCCCCGAATGGCGAAAGAAAATTAATTTGAAATGTGGACTTTACTCGAAATTTCACGGGACCGACAATGGGAAAGTTTTTAACCATTACACAATGTGAAGTAACTTTCAATTTTGAAATCGAAGGAAAGTAACGAAAATATATCGAGCGTAAATTGCCAGAAGAGAATTTTATGGTGGGCGGAAAGATAATTTTGGGAAATGTGCAAAAGGAACAAACAGACTGGAATAGATGAAAGCCAATGTCGGAATTAGTAAAACACGCGATGTAGACGAAACGTTATCATTACGACCTTCTCCTGTATAAAATAGTAAGTGCAACCTAAAGAAAAATAAGAATAAATACCCGTTTTCAAATTTACCTTTTAGGTTATGTATATTTTTTTTTTAAATTTCTGTTTCACGTTCTTTTATTACATCATCCTGAAGTATGTTCGACGATTCTGTTGTAATATATTTATCGGTCTCAATTCCGTTGCTAATCATGCTCGAACAAACGCACGGATATTTCCATTTTATTAGGCTAGTAATACGCGAGTAATGTATTATAAATTATATATATATATATATATATATATATATATGCGCGAGAAACGAAAGTATGTTGTAAGTGTATATATTTTTCGAATTTTAAAGTAGCGTCGAATGAAATATTCTCCCGAATTGTAAGAAATAGTTCTGGTAAAATATACGATCGAATGTTTTATTTTACTATTACGTACAAAACAGACTCGATGTTTAGCCCCTAGCTACGTAATTTTCTTTCCTTTATTATTATTATCGTTATTATTGCGAAAACAGCTGTTCGTTTTTAAGCCTCCTTTTTCAAAATTCACGTTATTTTACACCGAGAGAAATTTCGTACGTGTTAAATAATTTTACACCTTTACACCCGAATCGCGAAAAAGCCTTTAGACGATATATATATATATATATATATATATATATATATATATATATATATATATATATATATATATATATATATAATAGATATATCATCATCATTATCGTAAAGCTAACGTTTCCAATTCTGGAAGTTGACATATCACGAGCCATACAACGGGCATCTGACTGATGTAATTAATCGAAAATTCGTGTATTCGTTGTAGTTTATTTCCATTCGTTAAAGGAGCTTTTCTCGAATTCTACTTTTCCTTCTTCTCAGGTTTTATTACAAGTATTAAGTTTTTCTATTTCTGTCTCGTTAGTTACATATCGACTATTATTTTTCGATTAGTAAGCTCGTCTATCCACAAAATTCTGATCACGCGTCCAATATGATCACATTTCAAATTCATCCCCCGCATTCTGCATTTATCCTTCAAGTTTCGGCTCAACGAAGCTAGACCGAAAATATATCAACTGGGTCTTCTTTTTCATCAAGTTACTTGTAAGTTTTTTTCTTTTAAAAATAAAAACACCAGTCTGGTCTTCGTTATTCTGGAAATTATTTTCCTTATCGCGGTCGCGCTTTTTAACGGCTGCTTCAAAGTATTTATATCCAATTTTCTAATTGCAGTCCGTATGTATTCACTTCTGTTTCTCTAGTTTTATCATCATCATCATCATTATCGTATTGTTCGTAACGTCGTGATTAGCTACTGTACGTGATGTATATGAAATTAAAATAAATAACGTTAATTACGCAGTAAAGTATTAATGTCTGGAACGGGGATTCCATAACGATATGGGATCTAACGATAGTGCAGATGCAGGCGCAAAAGAAGCGTTTCTAATATCGCCTATTCCAGCTACACCAATTCCAATATGAAAGAGACTTCCTTCGCAGCATACGATCTAAATTGTCCGACTTAGCAAACGGAAGATTCTCGAATTTGCAGCAATATAACATCAACCGGATAAAGTCAACCGCTTGTCATAATTTAAACAAAAGAAACGAATACGCTCAAGCCACACATACCCACAAGTACTAATTTACTAAACTCAAATGTACGGCATGCGATATTCCTTTATCTATTCCTCAATTGCTTCTCATCAGACGAACATACAATCGCAAACCTTCCAAATACTTTCTCAAATATTTTACAACATTCTAGAAGGAAGAAAATATAACGTGAACATAATTAAATAAAAATTACGAAATTTAATAGAAGTAAAAGTTCAGAGAAAATGTCGCGGTGACATAGTTTCTCCAGAGTGCTCGGCTGTCAATTCGACGGTCGGGGTTTCGAAACCAACGCGCGACATAGAAAGTTTTCATCATTATTTAATTCTTAATTATCACGGAGAAGGTAGTGGCACACCACTATAACATCGTATACATCTGCGTCGCATATAAATAGTGCCTTGAACGTTAGCTCATTTTGTACGTAAAAATAAACGTACAATAGTCACGACGTTCGGCAACGAACGATATTACGACGATGATGATGATGATGATGATAAAACTAGAGAAACAGTAATGAATAGAAATGAAAATAAAGAAATCCTAGAAAGGATAAATGAAAAATGAAGTTTGATAAATCATATAGAAAAGCAGGAAATAAAACTGCGAGGACATGTAATAAGATGTAATAACTTTCTTTAGGGAGTAAAGGCAAAAGGCCAAGAAAAAGACCAAGAAAAAGACCAAGAACATCTACAATGAATATACGATTGCTTGAATGTAAGTGAATATCAAGAATTTTGGACACTGACTACCAACAGATCACAATGGCTACGGTAACAAAGAATTAAAATTTTTTTGGGATGTCCAGTAAAATTACCAGGACTTACAGCCCGATTGGTGAGTGAGATTCGCTGAAGTAGATTTAATTATTCTCGCGATATCGATTCATCTTTTTAAATATTCGCTCGTAATATCTTCACGTCGACTCGGAATAAATAAAATGCATCAATCTTAACAGGATTAAATGTCAATACTATCACGAATATACAGACGTATGTTTGAAATTTTTACATATTACGAACTGATGGAATAGAAAAATTTGATTAGTCAGGGAAAGATAAATGGAAAACGACAAAGAGGACGGCGTCCAAACCGGTTATAGATCAAATAAAGTGTAGAACCGGTCTAACGGTTGAAGAACTCACGAGCGTCGCAGTGGATAGGCTACGATGGCGAAGAATTTATTGGTCATGACGCAATTGAAGATGATGAATTCTATTCTATTCGTACGATTCGATGCGGAAAGACTGCTTACAATATCACGTCTAGATTTCGTATCCATGTCAGCGCTAGCGATGACACTTCGTGAATATCATTGAAAGTACCGTTAAAAGCTCGACTTGCGCATCCACGAACAACGTGCTCAATGATTTGCCGAGGGTATCCGTAATCACAGACAGCGTCATTTTTAATTTTCCACCGCGTTAGCAAATCAGCCCATTCTCAGTCCGAATACGATTAAAATGTACCCATTTTCTCTTCGGATTAGGTTAAAACCGTTCACCTTATAATCAGGGTATGTGACTACTAGTTTCCGTTTGTGTTTGAAATTATTTAAAGTTCAATTTGCGTCAGCGTCTAGTTCAATGCCAGCTGATATCTTAACTGCTTATGGTTCAAGGTCAGTTGATATCTTATCTGCGTATGGTTCGATGGAACAACCAATCACATTTCTTTTACCTGTCAGAGGGTGAGTCATTCTAGTGTTGGTATAAATAGGCCTTCTTTAAGGATAAAGTATTCATGAAGTTGATACGTGTTTTCGTTAATTGTCATTTCATTTTTGTATAGATATATAGATATACATATATATATATAGATATACAGATATATATATATAGATATATATATATATATATATAAATATATATATAAATATATATATATATATATTATATATATATATATATATATATATATATGTATATATATATATATATATAAATATATATATTTATATATATTTATATAAATATATATATAAATATATATATATATATATATATATATATATATATATATATATATATATATATAAATATTTGTGTGTTCCATATATATATAACGAATTTTGTTTTATCTCAATTTTGTACATTTAAGTATCGTGCTAATTTATTAAAAATAAACAGTTTGTTTGTATCCAGTTGTTAATAATCTCTGTTAAAATCAAAATCAGCCGAGTTCTGTATACCAGCGTTATTTGAGTTTTTAAAACAGTTTGTCTCGATTAGATCGAATCCATTTTTCTCACCACTTCTTCTTGTCATTGAAGTTCTTCGCAGTAAGGGCGTTTGCCGTAGTACACACTGCGTTCCTTGACTTTAGCCTGATTACTTCAAACGTACATCTATTTACAACGTTGATCGGCTTTATACTTCTGCCACTCTCTAATGGTTGTGCTGCGCATATTGGGTGACGTAATGTTACTGAGTACAAGTAGTCATGCAGTAGACGGTAGAATGTACTACTCCTGTGAGTAGCCTCATTGTGGTATTTAGAATTTCGGTCTACGATTAAGTCGACAACACACGCACACATATAATAAACGTTTGTATTTATGTATGTATGTATTTTCATCCGCACTGTCCGACAGGCTAAAGAACAAGAATATTTTAAGAAAAGAACTAACTTATCCGGGCAAGATTCCACTGCATTTATCGAGGGAATTACGAAATCGGTGTTACGATTTAATTTCCGCTTATTTCTATAAAGGTCAAAAATCTTATTTCTTATTGGCCGAGCATATTTTTTTTCCTAAAAATGAAAGTTTAATAAAATTTCTTATTTTAAATTATCGTTTTCGGTTTTGTTATACGATGCAACGCATACATGGAATTCTCGTCGAAGTGTATTTCTCTTTTCTGCTTATTATTTTTTCTGACACGTGTAATGTTTTTTACTTCGTAATAACTTTTGTAAGTTCCCGGATGGTTATCGTTACAACGAGAACGCATACTGTATTTCATTTTTCCTAGCAGAGTTTTTCGATTCGTGATCTTGATCACACTGAACCCAAATAAATTTTTTGTACGATAGTATTCCTGACAGTGGATAAATTGGTGATGGGGGTGATCGTACTTTGATTCTCCAGTTTAGCATTTAGTCAACGAACACGTCTTTATTATTTTCAACTGGCTGCAAATCAATAAAAAATAATGGAGAAGGATTCTTTTGTTAGTATATGTTTAATATTAACTATATTCCTAACTCCATGTTTCACTTCAGGTAACAACGTAAATTACAAATTTCTCTTCCAGCATGCATATTATGTACACACATATATATATATATATATATATATGTTTATGTTGTAGACTTGTGGTCCAATCGAAGGCGGGAAGTGGATGCATACATCTACGGTAACGCTAAAAACGTTTACAGATAGAGGTCAATTGAAATATGCCAGGCGACTAGTCATCAAACTTGGCAGTGCGGTTATCACGCGAGAAGACGAACACGGCATAGCACTAGGTCGGCTGGCTTCTATCGTTGAACAGGTAATTTCGAAAATTTAATATTTAAAAAATTACTAAAAAAAAAAATAGTTTAAACATGAGATGTTGAATGTGAGAAAATTTATCTAATAATATTTATATATATATTTAAGACCTATCTAATTTAATTTATCCCAAAAATCTTGTGTTCAGAGATGTAATTTTTTTTTAATATATTTATTTTGTTTTTTTCTAATTACAATCTGGTCGAAAGGATCAATGAGCAAATTTGAATGATAAGTAGCATGAATAGAGACGGCATGGCAGTGATGATGCTTAAGATTTCTATCAACCAAATCGTTATGGAAGATCCATCGGTGTAAACCGGAGTAGCCTCCTAACTTTATCGCATTTGGCCATGTCGTTTGACGCTCAACTTACTTGGAAGGATTACGTTAGAATTAAATGCAAATAATTAGACATAATACATAGAAATATCGAACTAGTGGGCGTTATTTACAGAAGCCGCCCAAATACGTTTGACTTATCGATAGGTAGCGATAAAGTTAGGAGGCTACTCCGGTTTACACCCATGGATCTTCCATAAGGATTTGGTTGATAGAAATCTTGAGCATCATCGCTGTCATGACGTCTCTATTCATGCTTTCCTATGGGACCGCATCACCAAGGTTTACAAAGATGTATTTATCACGCCTAAAAGGTTTGACTCTCAGTTTTTGTATTCAATAGGCAAATAAATCCAGGCCAGATTACAATAGTTTTGTTACCACTGCCAGATTACGGTACGTATCTATATGCTGTTATTTCAATGCGCGGATCGATAGGGATTTCGTAGATTTATAAAAGATAAAGAAGAGGTCCCCTTATTGATTTCTGAGAGGACACTAGCCAGGATTTGATGGAAATTAGTTGTATCAGTTCGAAATTTAACTTGGAAAAATCTGTCCGCTAAAGATGAAAATATTAGTAAAATGCAAAGTTTTATTTTGAGTAGTTGATCCCACGCAATTAAAAACCTTACTGATACAATGTAGCCAAACGATAAATTTCTAACCCAATGTATCTGTACGATTATAACACGCTTGAATCGAAATACAAACTGACGATCCAGGATTACAGTTTGTAGTAGTACAATTGTCAAATATCTTGCATACCATCGACAAGTAGTTTCTCAAATACTCTCGACAAAGAATATCTCGCAGTCAGGTTTTCCAGGTTTATGAATCATGACTATTTGGCTCATTTTCAATTAAGGTAGGTAATATCCAAGTCGAAGAGTTGTAGTTTAAAATTTAAGTTAGCAATACGATAGCTTTCCGCGGTAGATGCCTCAGAATTTGTTATGAGATCATAATCGTGGGTTTTAGGGACTCGTAGGTTGGGTAGTATAATTTTTAGTATAATTTTTGTAGTTTGCAACGAAGAGGATGATAATGGAGAGATCTGTGTGCCCTAATTCAAGTTTAACATAGTTTATTCAGGGAGTCCTAGCATCAGATTCTTGAGGTTTGAGAACTTCTTTCAAATGAAGGGCAAATACTTTAGCCTTCTTCGAATCATCCATTTACCATTTTCTTTTCAGAGAGAGAGAGAGAGGGAGAATCTATAAGTCCTTTAAAAGATGTAATGGCTTTCCACACAGTCAGTTAACATTCCTCGAAGCAGTTTAAATATAAACTAACTTAACGATATCATTTTTATGGCTTATTATAAAAATTTTAGTTCTGTTACAATTTTCCTTTTTCCACTGATGTTTCAATGATTTGTTTCGGATCATTTAAACTGTTATTTATAATCATTTGGGGCTACTATTGATTGAAGGCATTTTCAACATCATCTCCTGTTTTTATTGAAATTTTGAATGCTAAATTCAGTTTACCTACAATTCCTAGTCAGTCTTTTATGGTTAAATTGAAAATTAGTTTTTCGAACAATTATAATTTTAAATAGTTCTTGTATTGCGGATGAGTGATCCGATGTGGAATTGTGTTCAACATTAATATAGAGAGTTGATTTTTTTTACTGATAAAGAAATCAAGAGAAAATGAAGAATTTCAGTAAGTCAATTTGTGGGTAGGCCAGTGGAGAGCAGAAAAAGTTATGAATTTGTGACACATATAAGCTGTTCTTCTCTAGGGTAGCGCCAATAATACAGTATTTAATCCCATCGATAATGTTTATAATGGTGTTGGTCTCTTAAATGGTGGTGGTAATATAAAAACTAACCGCTTTACATCTAACTCGCTTACCAGTATAGATTCGTTATTAAGTACACATTTGAGTGAATCTAAAAATATTTTTTAGCAGTTAATGAATCAGAACGATAAGAATGGAGGCGGATAATTACGAATCTGTTATTTCGACTACAATCGACGAAGGAATAATCGAAAATATTGTATTAGATTTGGGAAAAGATGTAGAGCCCCTTATATAAAGTTAACTCGAGAAACCGATAATATATATCGAAGATTTAAACACAAAATGGAAGTTGAAAACGAATAGCATAGAAAATGTTTTAAAAATGCAGATACATACAAACACACCCACAAGAAGAAGAAGAAGAAGAAGAAATCATTTATTGAAATTGTAAACATGAAATATACAACACAATGTATACTAAGTACACCGAATTACCACCCTTAGTAGCTAATATAATGATAATAAGGTGCAACGTATAAAAGCAACGATGATAATATACAGGAAAATTTAAAAAAAAACATGCTACAATATATATATATATATATATATATATATGCATATGTATTATAAACACGTCTGATAGAATAATATTAGGTATAAGAGAAGAGGTTACATGGAGGACCTTTGTTCACGATATAAAATAATTCAAGAGGCGAGAATCTAAATTGTGAAGAATTAAAAAAATTGAGTTCCAAAATTTAATATATATATATAATAAAACACACAAAAATACATATATATACAAACATGTACAATTCTACACTAGTACACCGCTAAATTTTTTTTTTATAGCTATCTATTTTTTAGCTCGTTACTAAAAATCAATATAAAATAAATTTAGATTGATGAGGGAAAAAAAAAGATTGTTAACCGAGACAAACCGCAAAACCGCAAGAGTAGAGTAACGAAGCGAAAATAAAAACGGCGGGTTGGTTATCCGGGAAATTTTCCTTTTAACATTTCGGATACTCCCCTAGCGGAAAATTTCACGTAGTGGTAAGCGATTTTCCAAATCTATAGCGATACAGCTGGGACTACGTCTATAACGAGCCAGTGAAAAGAACATCAGTTGTGGAAAAATTGAACAAATTGGTTAACTTTAATAATATTTTCCGCTTCGCTCTCTACGGGGGTTTATTCGGAGTGCGAACAAATTTTGTATTATTATCATTTCGTTTAAAATTATTTTCATATTCGTAATAACGCGATAAAAATACGTTTTTTGATTGTTTCTTCTTTAAAAAAACATATCGAATTAAGTATGCAAGAAATCGATGAAAGTCGCATTAATATGAAAAATGACTTCGATTTTAAATTTCGAGTACGTAAATTTAATTTTTAGTCAATTTTATTCGGTTTAATAATGCATATTTAAGCCCGAAACGAGAAAGTAACGTGTCGTAGAAAATAAATTGTATAAACGAAATAATTCTAAAATTTTAATAATAAAACTATATTTCGTAGAAATTGATATAATAATTACTTCGTATCTTCGCGCACGATATACAAAGTATAAGCACGGTGGAATTAATCGTAGATTTTTATAAAAGTTGCTTTATTTTTATATTTACTTACGAAACGGTACTAATATAATAAATTACTATGCAACAGAATTGGTGGATAAGCAGTTGAAAATATTTGACGTTTTCACAGTATCAGAAATAACATACCGCAAAATACATCTACATATATTTTAATCAGATTAATTGTATAATATCACCGTAATGTAAAATGGGCCGAACTGAGTAAACTTAATTGGATGGGCTCTTTTCAGTTCATTATTTATAAATTACACGTATCTCACTTATAAATAAATTTACCCCATCGTAATTTACGAACTGGGGACCAAAAAATATATATATATATATATATATATATATATAATAAAGTACTATATATACGGATAAGTCGTAAATGTAGTCTGTTATCAACTATTTTCGATTATTTATTTCTTTTTTATTTTTCTTAGCATGTTTTTTGCCGTTATTTTTTTAAGAAGACTAACATTAAGTATTAAAAAATGTAATTTATTGTAAAGCGGTACATCCGTCCGCAAAGGTGATTTCGAGTACTTGGCCAGTCGTTTTAAGGTACTTTTTGTAAAATTTAAAGAAAAAGAAAAGGTTTATTTTTTCTAGTTCCTAAAAATACCCTAATTCGATAATTTTTTCAGTAAGTTAGATGTTTTTTCGCAGCCTCACAGTTGTATACCATACACCTAGATCGGTCTTAAAGCTATTTTACTACATAGTAGAGATTCATTTTCCAACGATAACCCACATTTATTAGTTAGCATCCATGACGCAGTTATAGTTTTAAGCCTCAAATGATCGATCTTTTTCAGAACGTGAACAGCCCAGATCAGTCTAGTGTACACGTGCATCATCAAGGTGTCGCTTTCGCTATCGAACGTTGGCTAACATGCTGGCAGTCCTACGTCTGTCTAAAACTGCTCGGAACAAACTTATGACTTGTAAATTGTACCAATCCCACAGATTCGGTAACCAGATTATCTCTTCCCCGTGGTCTTTTTCCTGTGTAATCTTTCCCTGCATCATCACGTGCAGCAGGCTGTATCGTTCTGGATGTCGTATTACATGACCGAAGCATATTCATTTACGATGCTTAACCTTCTTTTACTACTTCCTTGCATTCATTTATACGTTACAGTACTTCCGAGTTTATCTGTCCACTTTACGCGGAGAATCCTACGGTACAACTACATTTCAAAGGCATCCAGTCTCCATTACTTTTGTAATTACCCAACTTTCACATCCGTATTATAATAATACCGAAAATACATATAGCATTTTATTCATCTCATTTTCAAATCTAATTTTATATTTCTGCTAGTCCATGTGCATCCTTAAATATTTTACGTTATTGCTATTGATTGTTTATTTTGATTGTCAGGCGTTCAATTTTTCGATTTGTGAAAGAAATATGTATCGATTTACATCGACTACTATCATCGTTTTAGCCACGTCTCTATATGGCCGAGTGACTCTTGAAGTTTTTCTGTGGCTGTATTTTCGCACTTATCGCTAGGATTGCTGCGTCATCAGCGTACAACGCTACTTTTGTATGACCAATCGCCGCGGACGTATAAATTAAGTATAATATTTGACCAAGAACGCTTCCGGACCCCAGCTCTCCTACTGGAAAAATATCTGAGTACTCATCGGCTATTTTCACTCGAAATTATATCTCGCTTGTATTTACGATTTACATAGTTGAAGACGCGTGAGTTTTTTATGCAACAGTCTTTGATGCCATAATACCCTATCGAAAACCTGCTTGTGCAGATACTCTTGTTTTCCAGGGCATTTTCAATAATCTTTGTTAATCGATGAACCTGTTCTATTTGTGATGCTTAGAAAATCCAAATTGAAAATCGGGAAAAATGTATTTTTGGATAACGTTGGAAATAACGGTTTAAAAATTAGTTTTGCCAGTACCTTTGAAGGAACAAGAAGCAACGAAGTAGGTCTGTATGATGAAACCAATTTAGACAATTTACCAGGCTTTTGCAGCAGTTTTTCATCATATCTGTGGAAGCACCAGATCGAGCATTCGGTATGAAAACATCGAAAATATAATTTGTAGACAAAGCTGCTTTATCGAAGTTAGTACGCGAGCCCAATTACCGTCAAGTTTTTGTACTGACCGAATAAGCACAATTAATTGGTCGTTGAAAGCGTTTGGTCGCTCCCCATCATTGTATTTGGTAGGTGATAATCTCGATAGAAATGTACAAACATTTCATGTTTATTTTTACGCTGTACTTTTACGTGGTTGGTCGATTTTTATTTAGCTGCGTTTTAATAGCCGGATTTCTCATCATGTACCATGTGTTCCGTAATTTTCTTTTTTTCACGTATAAGTATTATATGGTTTCTGTTAAGTTTTGTACCGCTTTATCAATATCATATAATTAGTTTTCAGCAGCATATTTACATTTAGATCTAGATATTGTTTGAACGAAGGCCAATTAGATTTTTTATTTAACATGCGTGGCTCGGGTGTTTTTATTACTGGCGAAATGATCACTGTTAATATAGCTGACGAGTGATCTGACTGTAGGTTGAAACAAGATGTATAAAGATGATATTCCTTTTGTTACAAAAAAAATCGACGAAGTTTTCCTTTACCTTCTTGAAGTCAGTAAGTAGGCTCGACTCCTGAGAAATAACCTAGATTCTGGCTAGAAATGATTTTTTTCCACAACTTTTCTCCTAGGATTGTCCAAGCGAGAACCCCATTTGCAAATTTTTAAATTACAATCTCCGCGGGGTACGAATTCGTGACGAGTAGATTTTCATCTAGTCGCTCATTCGGAGAGCAGTATATGGCGGGGATAGCGACAATGAACATAATTTTACCATAAAAGCGTGTATTTTTTTCCGAATCATGTTTCTAGCGCTTGTCTATTTCATTTTTTTAATGAGAAACACGAAGTCCCTACAGTAAGATACACAAAATTAACGCTGCAATATATATATATATATATATATATGAACAAAAATTTAAAAAGGATTATAAGTTAGGCTCATATAACTTTGTATATAAATCAATGCGTGAGGACGAGATTTAAATCAAGGGTGGTAAACCTTTCCACGCGGTGATAATTCTTCGGTTATTTTACGAACAAAAATTCTACCTACGTTTTATGAATATATATACAGAGAATTTTTTGAAATGAAAGATAGTCCGAATGAAAGAAAATATATTCCACAGATGTCATCATTATCATTTATTATTATTATTACTATTATTATTACTATTACTATTACTGTTATCATTATCATTAGGATTCATTACTTGTTTTACTATAGAATGAACACATCTGCATTCACTGCGAAAATTTTTGCACTCGCTTATATAAGTTGGGAAGTACGATAAACACGTTACAGAATACTAATATTCTCTCATATATATTTCCCTGCATTTGCAACATGACGATATTACTTTATATTTCCCAGATGCCATTTCTGTTGTATTTTATAGCGCGAGCGACAACGCAATTGCGCCACGTGCGTTCCTTTTTTTAATCAAATATACAAGCGGTGCACGTACATTTATGTATATATACATGACTCGTACGCGTTGTATAAATAGGCGTGCAAATAATATACACCTTCACTAAATTGCAATTCCAACAATATTCAAGTAGCATTTCCGTAACCCCAGCTTACTATCATTAACCACATCTGCATTGTTTAAATTTCTGTTTTTCATTTACTTTCATTTTTAAATAAGGAAAAAGATGACATAATCCAATTATTATCACCCCTCGTATTCACGTTGTGGCCATTGAAACAATGTAATTATATATATAAATTATATGAAAACTTTTCGTGCATTAATATATATATATATATATATATTTAGAAAGCACACATTGGACTAATTTCATTGGCTACACCATTAAAATTAAATTATGCGCGAACAAGTCAAATTCAACCTTCAGTACTTTGGTAAACAAAAGAGCCGGTCTAGATTCCGGTATTTGTTTTTGTATAACTGAACAGAGGTAAGGTGTTAGAAAGGCTTATGGTAAATTAGTCGGGTCAACATGATATGTCGAGCTAGGAATTATACGTACATCGGTATTACTTTGTGTTTTCCAGCTACATAGTATGAATACCGACATTCTACCCATGCAATGAAAGTTTAAAAAGAGAAGTACCTAACCTATATTTACTAAGTCGTATTTCACCTCCAGGTATAAGAGGTAGTTTGTCGCAGATGTAGAAAAAATTCAGGGTACTCGACATCGTACTGTATGAATAAGGTACGGAAACTTCACCGCTGAAATCTAAGAAAAGCTTTCTCGCTTCAAGAATAATGCACCGTTAAATACTGTAAAAGAACGGACTAGAATATGGTAAAATATTAGTGATGCTGGAAAAACCAGCTGAAGGTTTTGGTGAGAACTATTGAATATGAGGGAACTTGAAATTCCAGCGGAATAAGCAGTAGTTGGCTGAGGGCGAACAATACGAATGCGGCGAGATACAGAGTACAGTGCACCTACTCGAATGTAGATTGCTCGACGTTAGATGTACGATGAGGAACAGAATCGGACGGGAGTATCTTAAAACTGGCGAAGTAGTAGCCTGAGAAGATTTAGTACAGTTAATTCTATCTAGTTGAATTTAATTCAAATTATAATTGTCCGACGAATATTATTGTAATTTTTAAATTATCCTCTATTTATTCACATTTTTGTTTTTCTCTTCATAAAATTTCTTGTATTTTTTAAATTCTTTATTTTGTGCTATTTTGTGGTTTATTAATTTTTCCATTATTTCTAATACTTCGGCTATTATTCACTCGTCATGTAATCATTTTATTCCTTTCCCTACGCATTTTTCATATTTATTTATTATTACAGTTTTTAATAATCCCCACCTTTTCGATACATTTCCGGTAAAAGTTACGTTTCTAGAATTTTGTCCAGAATTCCAGTAAAGTTATCTATTGTTAATATCTATTACATTCCCTTTTCTTTAAATTACAGTTGAAAACCATTGATCATGAATCGAATAACTAAGCAAACTTAAACATTTTTTTTTAAATAAAAAATATTATTATGGTATGTACATTGAAAGTAGTTATGATAATAAATTTTTAAATGTTTTTATAATAATTATTATACAATTTATACACACTGCCTTTATTAGTGTACAAAGATTTTAATTTCTTTGTGGGGGTTGCGTATGACAATCGTTTACACATGAACACACTCGAACACACACAAAAACATATATATATATATATATATATATATACATATATATATATATATATATATATATATGAAATTCCTACTTCTAATTTATTTTGTAAACGTACGTATTAGTAAAATTAATCTATGTCTTATTGTAGGTCGCGGAATGTCAGCTAGAAGGCAGAGAATGTATAATGGTCACCAGCGGGGCAGTTGCGTTCGGGAAACAGAAGCTGGCGCAAGAATTACTAATGTCGCTCAGTATGAGAGAAACTTTACATCCTAAAGAAAACATGAGACAAGTACATAATATCCGAATTATTTTTATTATAATCAAAAATTAATAACGTAAAAATAAGATTTGATTAAAGAAGTACTATTAATCATTTGCTTTTTAATATGAATTTTAAATAGTCAACTTCGGAGACATAACCCTGAAGACGAAGTACAAATTCCATTAGAGGATGTTATGTAAACCCCGCTTTGGATCTAAGCCGAACAATACGACTGAAAATTTTTATTGAAAATTGCGCGTTAAACATCAAAATTATTAACGATTTAGATTTGAAAAAATAAATACAGAGATATAACTTCCAAGAAATTAGAGTTTAGTCACTCAATTTACACTTGTAATGATACTAAAGCAGTGGTTACACTATTACTACGTACTTATATATATAAAAAGAAAATCAAGTGCCTAATAATATATTGAAATATAATATAGAAAAGAAAAAAATCTCGTATCAGAAATATACGCCGTGATTGCAAATTAGAACAGCTGAAAAATCTTTAAACAGAAACAAACTGCAATACAACGATTACCCAGTTTAAGATATTTTCGAGGATCTATTGTAAAAATTATCCACAGAATTGAATGAATAACCTTAAAGATTGGATAGAACTCTGCTTGCACTACTTAATAATTTACTTTCATTAAAAAACTACGTATCGTTTGTTATCTAATTCTTACGTTTCGAATGTACTTGCACTATAATCAGCATCAGAATTTGATCGGTCGTCTTACCATCTACCTGGTGGTGTTCCTTCTGTTATGAGTCCTTCTCCCTATCAAAGGATATATCTTTTGTACTCTGCGATTATTCAATTCTTCAATAACTATCTGACTTATCGATTACTAATACAGCTTAGTCGAAATCTATCCTGTTTATTGAATTTATTTGCCTCTGTTTCAAAAGCTCCGCGGACAGCTAATATTTTTACCGTCCTACCAGTACATTCATTTATTTGAGGTCTGCAGAATTATTTGCTTCGGTCAAATGTTCTACCGTAGACCATTTACCTATGCGCTGCTATATTTACAATCTACCATGTGCTCTTTAGTATACGTATTAGTAAGCCTCGCAGTTTGTGCAACCACATAAACGCCCAACAGTGCTTCCCATCGACTATGAAAAATAAAAGATCATTATTCGTTTTAGCCGTCTGCATTCGTTTTATTTATCAATAATATATATATATCGCTAAAACAGTTATATGATTTTCATCATCTACCCCCCCCCTTACGTATTGTATTGAATATCATACCCAATATAGGAGAGCTTATGAAAGTTTCTATGCAAGATTTACTACGATCAAATAAATGACTTTATTTTAGAATCGCTGTATATTGTTTACACAATCAGATTTAGCATGACGTCATATGTCCATTATAGGCTTAATAGTTATTTTATAAATTAGTACCTTACTTTCGGCGAACAAGTGTATTTTTTTTTTGTCGAGTATCCGATGCAATTATCGCAATTTCTTATCGAGTTGTTTTTCTTGACATCGACATGCTCGGCCCACGTTAGCTTTTGGTCAAGATGTGTATATTCAGATATTTAATAATGTTCTCCTCCCGCGATATTGTTTGTATATCGACTTTTACAATAGAACAATTTAGAGCGGTGATACATATCGGAGAGAAATTCGACGCTACTTTATAAAAAGTAGACGTCGAAATCACTACTTCAAAAACTTGATACAATACACCATACCGCAGTACGAAAAGCGTTATGTGCGTATCCTACTAGTCCATCATCCAGCATACTAGCGTTGGCAGGAGAATCACCTCTACAAATCCGAAGACAAGTACTTACCATTAACTACGGAGCAACCGTGCTGACGAAGATAAATCACCCTAATTTAGCATTAATGGACCTTTCAGGTACGAGCTCTATGGCAGCGACGGTTCGAGCAGATCTCGCTGATCTGAACCTCGAAATGACCAGATTATCTGCCACGGGCAAAGATCGGTTCGATCACCATGGACTGCGCACTAAGGAAATGGAACGAAATATGGATCAGTTCCGATATAACAAATAAGCCGAAGACGGTTAAAAATAATATATATCCTCTAAGGACGACGACTCAAGAAAGTCGTATATACGAAAAAGTACTAGCCCGGCTCAGAATAGGACATACTCAACTTACGCATGCATATATTTTCGAACACGACGAACCTCCAGAGTGCGAACTCTGTGATGAACCTGTAACCGTACACCACCTGTTATTGAAGTGCAACAAATATGTAAATTGCAGAACACTGAATGACATATCCACAGATAACATGAAGGATGTTCTCCAGGACAATGTATATACAACACGTAAACTGTACGAGAATCTTATTCGTACGAATTTAATACCTTACATTTAATTAATTTAAATTAAATGACATAATCTTATTTGTACGAATTTAATGTTTTATATATAATTAATGTAAATATAGCTGGAAGGCAATAAGTACTGCTATTAAACAAATAAATAAATAAATAATTTCGTATATTTTTGTAATTAATTTATCGAAGAAATTAATAAAATTCAAAATTTCAAATTCGCGAAATTAAATTTGTTTTTATAAATATGAAAACTAAGAAACGTTTCGAGATTGCGATAGTTATTTAATTATTAATTTTCAGGATACCAGAACGATGTTAGAACCTCGTGCAGCTGCAGCAGTAGGACAATCCGGTTTGATGTCGTTGTACGATGCGATGTTCTCGCAGTATGGCGTTAAAATTGCTCAGGTTAAATTTGTAATTCCGTATGATTAATTTTATTAATAAAATTGCCTTATCGTCGACGTAGAATTAAACCAGATTTTTCTTTTCTACGCGCGCGAAGTAGACACATACAGGTACGCAATTCTTCTTGTTATCGTATGGCACGATGCAGCTATAATATAATATTTAGGTTTTGTAGCCAAGTTAATGTTGCCGTTAACACTTTATGGAACTCATGAAGTGTCCCATCAAAAGTTCTGTCTGCACAACTGCGAAAAATGTGATCGATGGTTTGATGACAGGCAGCGTCATTTTTTATGTTCAACCGCGGTAGAAGATCGTTGCAACGTCCTTGTCCAGTACGAATTCGATTGTACCCATTCTTTGCGGGGTAAGTCGTAGCCTTTCACCGCAGTGTTCGGACATGTAATAAGCGCGTGTTTATCTGGGCTCCATGTGTTTCCCATTATTGACGCCCTCCGAAATAAGCTTATCGACTGTTATACACGCTGGTTTCCTTGATTTCAGTCGCTTTGATTTTACCATGTATCCATTTATGGGGGACTCTGATTTGCTTCATATTTTTACCAAACGATCCGGAAGGTAATGTCGTTAGCGTGCCACAATGATTCTATACGTTGAACGATGTAACCCTCGTACGGGTATGAATGAAACTATATCAAATTTTTTGTCTATTCATTATTGTCGATGTTAATTTATTTTTCTTTACCCGAGTTTAAATTATCATAAATAATTATTTTCCTAATTGTTTTAAATGTTACGACAAGTTATCCAACCAAGCCATTTACTAATAAGCTTGTAATAATGAAGCATGAAGGGAAAAGTACCCAATGATACCTGTAAATTAACCTTCAACCTTAAACCACGTTTTGCATTATTATACACTTCAGCCGTCTTACATCATTTAAGTATAACTTTATTCTTTGATTGTTACATACAAACCCAACATTTTCGAAAATATTTCGATGTGTACGTAAGTGAAATAGATTACTTATTCGTATAAGTGAACTAAGTGTACTCTCGTGTATGTATGCGCGTGTGTATATTTAACTGAAATAAACATCGAGAATTAACAAACATTATTACCTTTGCCTATGTATTACGTGAACATGTATCGCTACAAATTTTTCAGATATGAATAACCTAACCTAACTTTACAGAAGAATTAGGTAATTGAACAAAAAAAAAGACGGATTAATAATTAACATATTTATTTATAACTTTCGGATAGTCGCTAGTTACTTTTTATTTCTTTTTTCCTTAATTTACAAATTCATTTCGAAATAAAATAATTTAGACGAAAATTGATTAAATAATAGAATATTTAAATAAATGCACGCATAAGTTCCAGCCGACAACATTTATTTTTAATAATGACAGAAGTGAAAAATATGATCATTTCTGGGCTTTAATATTCACACATACGTTTATGACCTTGTTATAAAAAAAAATTATGAATGTGGACAATCATATACATATATGTACACAAATGATTATTTCTGGGCTTTAATATTCACACATACGTTTATGACTTTTGTTATAAAAAATTATGAATGTGGACAATCATATACATATATGTACACAAACATATATCCACCTTGGGAATCATAAATAGATTGTAACGAGTGGATAAATTATATAAATATATATATATATATATATATATATATATATTTATATGACTCGTGTCATATTTAAACTATTGTGAAAAATGTGTGATGCTAACTTATTTGACAGATAAACGACATTCTTATCTCATAAATTTTTAACTGATAACGGGGCAATTGTATTCCTCGGTGTAATTAACGAATTAACTACGAATACAAAATATAACGTGATCAAGAGTGAATATAGTATTTCTCAGAATTAATGATTTACGAAATTGACTAAAAAATGTACATACATACACACACACACACATATATATATATGTATATATATATATATATATATATATATATTTCAGCATCTTCTGATTTCATTCTTAAATTTGATAAGAAGTAATAAGACAAACTTTCACTAGGTATTGTTTTGTGGATAATGGTGTAACTGTTACTGGTTAATGATAACAGCGGATTTATATAGTTACGTTGTGGTGTAAGTCATTGTTAACAAGTTGTTTTTATTTTTTCTTTTCTTTTATGTTATCTTATATTATTTTCTTTAACAACAGTTATTCCTTTATATAAGTTTGTAAGTCATAATACAGTAATTTATTATTTATACTATGATACAAGTTTACATCGAGATTTATTATAATTTAATGTAATATTTTATAAATCACAAACCCGTTATATGCTTTCTTGGTGGAATAAGGGACTATGTATGTTTCATCCCTTTTCCATCACATATTATGTTATTATAATGTGGAGGTCTTTACATTTGTTCATGGACCTCTATATTTACATGTATATTTTTCTCTTTTTTCAACACAGGGAGGGACTTTTTTAGTGAGTAAAAATCCCACACGCTGATTTCTTTGGAATCCAGCATCACTTGCTGAGTGCATGTGCTGCTCTGAAAAATATACATGGTGCTTATAAATATATCAGTGTGTCTTTTGAAGATTTTTCCCCTCCCGCTTCAAAAAAAAAAAAATAAGACAAACTTGCGGTTCCTTTTGAAAATGTCGTCAATACCTTATTAAATGAATAATATATCCCGTGAGAGAAAGAAAGAAACGATCGACAAACGAAAAATTAACATACACACACACCAACACATACACTCGAGTGGTCCTGCATAATTGATTTACGAGGAATAATTTAATTAATTTATCCCGTATGAGTAATTCTTTTCTAAACGCAGCTAATCTGCGTAGATTTCACTTTGTCGTTATTCCTGAAATTACTCGTCGTCAATTTTTTTACACTTCGTATATTTTAATGCTCGAATTAGAAAACGCTAAGAAAATTTGTAATACTAGTTTTTTCTGGAGGCCAGCTAAATGGTTATTCCCATATATTAGAAAATTTCTCGCATGAAATATTTTCCAAACAACTAATAAATTACAATATTAAAATAAACGAACGTAATTCGATTTTATAAATAACAAGCAGATCTAATAAAACTAATAATAATGTATAAGTTCATTGTTTTACCGACGAACTTTTATGGCTGAAAAATATGGGCCTCGTACAAGAAGAACATACACTGGTTAGGAGCTTTCCACCAGAGAACATTGCGCAGATTACTGCGTGTTCGTCGACAGGGCGAAATTTTAGTGCAAGTCTATTCAAATTGTGCTTTACAATCGTCCTTGTCGGTGATACAAAAAATATTTGTGTCGAATTGACCCTCCAGAAACGGGAGAAAAGAACCTGAAGGCAAGCAGTAGGAAACGGTCTGCAGAAAGCGATCAAAACTCTCGAGTTGCAGAAGAAAAATGACGTAAAAGCTTATTCGAAACGACTCGAGTAGATATTGATGCCATTACATGCGATGCATGCGGAAAGGTGTGTACCGCGAGAAACGGTTTGATGAACCACCTTAAGTAGATGACACTCCATATTCGGATAACGAGCGGATAAATGATGATATACATATATATATATACACTTTTTTCTTGGGAAAACAAAATTTCCTAAAGTTATTGAAGCTGTTTTTTCTAAATTGTCTGCCATTATGACTGTCATATTATCGTCTAAATTTCCACATTGTTTAATCTTTTTTTTTTTTTTTGAAAATTTTCAAGATCTCTCCGTTGCTAATCTAGATAAAAGTACGAACATGATCATATTCTTTCCTGTAATTGTTACGTACAACTGTATCACTTGCATGCGTATATATATATATATAACATATCTTTTCCTTTTCTAATAAATCAAATGTGACTAATTTTTCTTTTAAAAAATCATCGCAATATCTCAAAAAAAAAATTGCACATAATTTTTTCTTTCCTATCGAATATTATTTATTTCACTGGAAGAAATATTTAAAAAATTAATATGTCTAGCGTTTTGAATTGTTTTCTCCCATTCACGATATTGCGAATGAGGAAAGCGTACTAAAAAAAAAAAAAAAAATTGAACTATAAAATGAACTAGTTCGAGTGTGTCGAAGTGTAGTGGTGGCTGATATCAGGGGAACGTATTAAATAAGTACCGTGTATCGTACACTTCTGCCTCTTTACTTAAACAAATAGCCTATCGACCATCTCGATATCAATGTAAATACTTAACAAATGGACTTACATTAGTAATTGTATTTAAACGAGAATTTATAAAATTATAGTTAAGTATTATTTGAAAATGAATCGTCAAATAAAACAATTATTACTTATTTTCTGCGAGGATTTAAATTATTATTAATTATATTAATAATAAAATTTTTCTACTAAGTATTTCTCTATTCATCAAAAAGTTTATTAGAAAACCTGATCCAATTATTTCTACTGTTTTAAAATTATGTCATCTTATGTCAAAAAGTTTTCGCTTCATCCATCTATTATTCATTCCGCGGTCTACTTATCCGGTCCACGTACATTTTAACGACGTCACAGTTTTTTTTTTTGCTTTTACACCGTATATAAATGCACGTTAGAAATTCTAAATTTTATTCTAGTTTCGCGTGTAAATATGCCCTCATCATTTGGAAGGGTAACTCTTACGAATCTGAAAGTTACACGAGGAGATGTCAAAGTAGATGTTGGAAAACGCAAACACCTCTTGTTGTTTTCATTTAGACTTTATACGGATTTTAAAGAAGAATTTTTAATTTAAATAACGGATTCTTCTTCTGGGTGTCTCTTCACAAACGGTTTGACGATCAGGTAACGTGTTACATTCCCTTACTTCTTGAACGAGACCTTGAGTTTAAATAAATTCTGTTCTCACGTCTTCTTCCGTCAGTCTCCTCCTGTATAAATGAATTTTACAATCTCAATCTAATAATGCGCTCGAAATATCTAACTTTCCTATCTATAACTTTCTTTCGATCCAATTTTTGGTTTTATTGGATGTTTCAACGACCCTCGTGATCTTCAACATCCTTCTCTAGATACATCTTCGTCGCCTCTAGACCTTCAGTTTTGTCTTTCATTATTAAACGTAGCCGAATCCATACCGTACAATAAACACGACTAACTGCGAATCGCCAGCTATAGTTTATAGCGAATAAGTAAATCGACGTAATATAAATAGCACCGGGTTTTCGTAGTGTATTCCCCTCAATCTTTTAATCGGTGCTCAACCAGAAAAGCCGAACACCTTTGGTATTATTGTACATTATCTCGATCAATTTTCGTTGCGATCCTCTTTACCATCGATCGGTCCTTCTATTATTGCTGTCAGATGTCCGTTATTTCTCCATGTACGTGCTATACCTATCTCTAACGATGTTCATTAAGCGTATTTTTTTCATAGATGTTTCCGGCGTATCCATTTAATTGTCGTACTTTTTTCTTTTCGATAAAACCGGCATTCGCTTGTATTTGTTGATCGCATCGTCGTACGTTATTAATGAACGAAATTTTACGTGTTTCAGTCTTTCATTTCCCAATTTTATTTTTATTTCTTCGGAGAATAAAATAAAAATAACAAATTCTCAATCGACCATTTTTTAACGGAAAACGGCGATTTTTATTTTCTTTTTCGCAGGTATTAGTCACGAAACCGGATTTTCAAAATGAACAAACGCGTCAAAATTTATTCAGCACGCTGTCGGAACTGATTAGTTTTAATATCGTACCGATCATTAACACCAACGACGCGGTAACACCGCCACAAGACGACGATTATCCACCCGGTGCAAAAAAGGTGATTATATTCGAAATCGAACGAATATATTCGGATAATAACGTAAAGTGTGTTTTTTTTTTTTAACGTATTTAAATAACCTATTACTAGTTTTCAGTTTTGTAATAACGTTTGGTAAATCGTAAAATTTTACGAGAAATTAATTATTATTATTATTATTATTGTATCCGGTCGGTTATTATCTTCGTCCAGTATTTCGGAAAATTTAATGTTTCTTCATCAATATGTTCATATAGTTTGTCACAATCAAACTTCCCAATTATTATAAACAGGTGTTCATTATTCCGAATTTCGCCACATTCACATTGAGCATCTATGCCTCACCTACGTAGGTTGAATTTCGTCCTCTTTATACGTCTTGTACTGCAAGAACGTTTATCAACGATCCTACTGAAAATTTCGATCGCGTCCATTTTAAACCACTCAAATCATCTATCCCCACGTTCTTCAATAAACGAAGCATTTTGTATTCGCTATTTTTCATTATACGACCAACATATTACAGTTTCTTTTAACTGCGTGTTAACAATTTCCGGTTGCTTGTTCGAACGATGTAGTAATACTTCGAAATACAGAATAGGTAATTTTGTCGATCCTAGGAATTTTCACCATTTTACGATAAAACCACAATCTCGAGGCTTCTAGTTTTTTTTGCACGGTTCCTCAGATATAGTCCACGATTACGCACGACGATGCAGAATGTACAGAATAAAAATATAACGCCGAAAAAGGAGGCTTATACGAGAAGACTTGTCTTCAAATTCCGGTTCGTTAGTATTCTACGGATCTTCTGGGAAGTATTTCCGAGCCCGTTCTATTCGGTACCTCACTTCGATGGTCGAATCTCATCTGTCGTTAATTTTCTTCATTTCTCGATCCTTCTATCGGTGGTCAATATGTAGAGCACTTTTCTTTCAAATTCCTGGTACGTGTCTACTTACGTATATTCCGTTATTTATGTATATTTACCATCTTTTTCCATTTACTCGTCCTTCGATATTACTGTTGCTAAAAATATTTGTTATTTCTTAAAATATCACCTATTCGAGTGCATCTTCTTTCGTTTACTGTCCATTTTAGTTTTTTTTTGCATTTTTCGCCAACACCGCATTTAGAACGCTTCTAATTGTTTTTGCTGCCGGCATTTATTTATAACCCAAGTTTAAAGTACGCTTCATATATAAACCTTTATTAACCTTTTTCGTATTTCTGTATTTAAATTTTAATAATGATTTATTTTTCATGGTTTTCGCTTGAGATATTCCAGACTTAATTTCTTGATCACTTCTCCCGTCTTATTTATTATCAAACCGAGGCGCATTTGTACGTTTTTTTACATGTTGTATTTTTTAATTTTCTAATTTTAGATTTATAATTTGAATATTTTCCATTTTACTGCATTTCATTAAAGTTTCCTCTTATTCATAGTGTTGTCGTTAATAGGTTAAATATTTTATGAAAGCTGTCTTCGCGATCTGCAATTATCGAGTATTATTAATATTCTGTAGATTCTCGATAGACGTGCATTTCGTTTTGTAGTATTTATGTGTAAACCCATACGTTTACTACTCTCATTTATAGCATTCGTGAATTCTTGCAAATCACTAAAACTCGTCACGATAGATATTATTTGTAATCACTTCGTTAATTTTTACGCCTCGACGTTTTCCAATGATCGGTTCCTTAAAAACTTCTTCTGAATGTATATTGAATAGAAAGGGAGAAAGGATACATACCTACCAAATCTCCTGGTAATAGCTGCGCTCTGGTTCCGATATAAATTCAAATCAAATCAAACTTTATTTTTTTCAAATTGGCTATGACGGGAACATCAATTTCCTTCAACACCTGTATGAGTTTTACGTTGTTCGCAGTGTCAAACATTTTTTCATAATCCACGAAACAAGCAAATATTATATTGATGAAAATTTTTGAAATCTTTATTTAACGAATTCGATTTAAAACTTGCGAAATTTTTTTTTCCCCGTTGTACCGGTATAAAATACCACAACCAACGGTGCTAAAAATAAAGACAAGTAAAAGGAGGATAGGAAACAATAAAGGGGCAGAATTAAGTATTAGACCAACGACTCCGATGAGTCGACTAGCCTGAAACCGACGAGATCTTTTAACGGGTTTTATACTAAAGTGTGAAAGTATTACAATACGACGACGTTCTATGATTATTTATAATAATTACTTCGCACTCATTAAACTTTTCCAGCTGTGTTTGTTATATGATACATGAACATCTCACTTTAATAAAATCGTCTAGTTTCCTAATAGAATGCACATCAGATTGAAATTGAATGTCTGAATTATAAGAATATTTTGAAAATTATCTAGTGTCATATAAAAGACGTTATTCTAAGAGAAATAGTACTTTTTCGCTTCCTCATTCTACTTCGTGTCGTATAACATGTTGTATCTCAAAAATGGGAGAGGACCCAACTGTATTTAATTACATAGAACGATATTTATAATAACGTATAATACGTAACTGAATATGTTAAATATCGAAGTTAATTTATCACATAAACTACCTAGATCTTTGTTTCTCTCGTATTATTTCGAATATTTGTTTAATTTTCATTTATATATATATATATATATATATATATATATATATATATATATATATATATATATATATATATATATATATATATATATATATATTGGACGCTAAATAAAAGAGATAAGCAAAAAATTTAAGCTTTTGAAACCTGGTGCTGGCGACGATTATTAAAAATCTCGTGGGCCGATAAAATATCTAATGAAGAACAATTGAGTGCAAGAAGAAAGGTCACTCTTGAAAAAACGATTAAGAAAACAATGCTAAAATGGATCGGGCATGTGTTAAGACATAATAGCCTACTAAAAGATATCATAGAAGGACGAATAATGCACAGACCAAAAGGAAGACCAAAAGCTGGACTTGGTCGATCGGGGTGAACTAGTCAAATGGCTGAAACACCCATGATGATGATGATCCTTTCATTATAGTGCCGCGCCCATCATCGAACTTTGTCTAACATGCTGCCAGTCCTACGTCGGTTTAACGGAACAAACTTATTAGTGGTAAATTGTACCAATCCGACAGATAACCGGGTTATCTTTTTTCTTCCCATGGTCTTTTTCCTTTAATCTTTTCCCCACATAAGGCTGTATCGTTCTGGGTGTCGCATTACTTGACCATAATACTTTTTATAACTTTCTCGCATTTATTCATACGCTGCGGTACTTCCGTGTTGCGTACTTTCTCCACTTCAACACACTTCAAAGGCATCCAGTTTTTGTACCATCGCTTTTGTGATTACCCAGCTTCGTACAATATCGAGAATATGCGGCATTTTATTAATCTTATTTTCATATTTAATTTTATATTTCTACTACATAACAATTGCTTTAGTTTTAAGAATGCGCTCCTAGCTTTTCCAATTCGAACTTGTATTTCTCTCATACATGTCCAATTCATCACTTATGTCGCATCCGAGACAATCGGTACTTTTAATTTTCACCCCTTCTTTGCCGTAAGCCATTAGTGGCCCTGTATGTGACTTCATGGTTATCTTTCCAATTAGCGTATATTTCATTTTTGAAACATTTAGCCGCAAATATATATATATATATGTATATATATATTCCCCTCAAGTAGTTGCAAAATTTTATACGTGTGTTTTTCGATATAGAAAAAGCCTTCGACACTGTGTGGCATGCAGGGTTAATTCACAAATTAAATAAAATATTACCTACTCAGTATTGTACGTTATTGGAATCGTATTTATAGCATCGAACATTTCGTGTTAAATACGGCAAATTTTTGTCAACAATACGTGAAATAAGTGCCGGAGTAGCGCAAGAAATAAGGCCGTTATTGTATGTTATCTTTACATCAGATATACGACAGGTCAACAATGTCGATATCGCTACATTCGCAGATGATACTGCTCTGGTTTGCTTCGCTAACGGTTTACAAGAGTGTAGTACGAACGTGCAGCACACGATTGTAAAGATAAAATCGTGGTTTGATAAGTGGAGCCTGAAAATAAATACGTCTAAATCGACGCAGATAATCTTCACAAACCGTCGTATAGCTTGCGCGCCAAAAATTTATATCGATTGCAACGAAGTACCGCAAAAAGATACAGTATGTTTTATCTTTGGTATACATATGGACAAGTAACCTGGAAGCACCGTATAATGATGAAACGAAAATATCTGGATATCAAACTCCGCAACATGCACTGGCTACTAGGAAGATGTTCAGAATTGACGTTAGAGAACAAAATTCTTCTTTATAATATGCTGTTGAAGTTGATTTGGCGGTACGGGATAAAGTAACATACTCATTGTACAACGCTGTCAAAACAAAGTATTGCGTACAATAACGAACGCCTCTTGGTTCATTTAGAACAATACGTTACGTACCAATCTCGACGTGAGGTATATCTCAGAAGTAATATCGGATATGAGGCGACGAAGTACCTTCATAGACTGGAGTATCACGATAATCCGTTAACGATTGCATTGATGGATAACTCCGAAGAAGTCAGTAGAGAGAGGAAAAGTCTTAGATTTAAAATTCTTATTTTTATAAGCAGCAGGAATTGTCCATCAGTGGATGGTTGCATTTCTATCACGTTTTGTTTGCTCGCATCCCTCTTCTCTCCAACTCTCCTCTTTCACACTTCTCATATAAAAATCTACTAGATAGCTTCTAAGAAGGTAGTTGTAGGATAGGAAAAAAAATATTCTATTTATATAATTCAAATTAAAATTTTCCCTTCTGTATATATACATTTTTAAAACAAATTCACCGCGTACATAAATGTAATAATATTCAAAAGGTATAAACTAGTTTATGGGGTGCTTTTTGTAAATTTAGAAAATATAATTATTATTCTATAGCGAGAAATAAAACGGTGAAAATATAATGCAGTGTAAAAATAGTGCAATATGGGTTAGTTTACAATTTTCTTTGTTCAAGTGCATCGAAGTTTGAAACCAAGTACAAAAGCCCCTCCATATGTATGTGTGTATATCTATACATGTATACGTGTGTACATGATTTTTATTTGGAATGAAGGAAGTAGCTGCAGATTGTAAGGCAGCCGATAGCGTCGATTTTTAGTTAACTGCGTTCAATCTGTAGCTTGATAATTTAAAATGATGGAGCCTGTGTGTTTTGTAAATATACGACAAAATCAATTTTTTTTTTCTGGTTTTGTTTTGTATCCATTCGCACTCTTCATTGTTTTCTTATTTTAACATATCACACACACAACAAATTAAATACAGTTAGGTACTTTTATTTTTCAGAAGTAGGTTGATTCACACGCGGTTCAAAATGACTCTGTAAAATTAAAACGTAAAGTAATATAGAGTGACCCAAAGAATACGTACGGTTTTTTTGTTTTTTTCAATAACTCAAAAACTACTCGATCAAAATTTTTCAATGAAATTGTATTTAAAAATAGGAAAACTAGAGATTATCTTAAAATCATTTGTGAAACACAATATCGTTCAGATAACCGCCATCTGCAATAATACATTACTTCAGACTTTAAAATTCTCGAAGACGAGCATAGGTTGCTGAATTTTTGAAATTTCTTTAAAAATCCGAGTTTTCAGGTCTTGCAGATCTCGTGAACATTAAACGCGGCTCTTAAGGTAGCCCCCACAAAAAAAAAATCGAGCAACTTATGAATTCTTTTCGAAACTCAGTTTGGACAGTCGTGATCGATTCACGCTATAATGCTTCACGCAAAACGCTTCCTGTTATAGGATGCCACTATAACTGAAACTTACCAAATACGCTATTAAAAAAAAAAAAAACCATCCGTCTTCTCTGGGTCACCTTATATTTAACGTACAACAACTGTTCTTATATGATTCTCGATAATTTTAAAAATACTTTCGGTTTGAGAGATTCAGTTTCAACCAAATGTCGCCTATTATGAAAATAGACAATATTGTCTAGCATTAAAAGTTCATACACCGTATGGGAACACTATATAATTATGTAAACACACATATACATATATATATATATATATATATATACATTCTTCTTCATTTCTCAATCTTACATCGAGATTGGTGGACAGTTTAGTTATCTTTCAGAATTTCCTGAAAATCGCCATTTTCTTCATGTTTCCATAGCATGTAGCTTCCATATCTCTTTGTATCTGTTTAATATAATTCTGCCTCGGCCTTCCTCTTGTTCTTTTCCCTTCTAGCGATCCTTCAATTATTTGCGTTAAATACTGATTATGTCTGAGAGACTTTTTCGTTGTTTATCCTATCTGTCCATTTTATCCTCTCCATTCTGCTCCAACACCAGATTTCCAATGCTTCTATTTTCTTTTGCATTGTTTTATCAATCGCCCAGCTTTCTGATCCATAAAGTAGTATACTCCATACAAATGTTTTAATAAAATTTTTCTTTAGATGTGTTTTGATATTGTTTTGATGTCAGTAGTCCTTTCTTTTTCATAAAGGCTTGCTTCGCCATTGCGATTCTTTCTTTTATATCCGGTCCACTTTTACCATCTTCAATGTATTTTTGTCTTTTCACTTGCTCTGTCATTATATTAATTTTTTTTTGTCCAGATCTTTTTTTGCTGCATCTCATAACACTTGTCTTATTTTTATTTATGTGCATATTATGCAGCTGTAAAATTTGATTCATTTTCTGCAAAGAATTATTTAAATCTTGGTCGCTCTTTCTGCAATCGCAACTATATCGTCTGCAAACATAAAGAGGTTTACTTTCATTATGTTATATATATATATATATATATATATATATATATATATATATATATATATATATATATATATATATATATATATATATATATATATATGCGTGTTTCTGCATATATAAATTTGAGTATTTATAGACATTATAAAAATATTTTCATTTTTTTGTCGTTATTCTTTTTATTTATCATTTAATCATTTAATAAAGTTTTTTTTTCTTTTAGTTTCGTTTATTATTCATTTTTCTACGCGGTCCGGTATATTTGTAAATAATTAAATAAATATTTTTTAGTTTTACAATAATTTCCTTTTAATTATTTACGATTCTAAACGCGTCTCGTCGATCGTTGATCGCGATGATTGGTTTTTATTTACGATTAAAAATTTAACGATAAAAGTTCGATGCGAACGAAACATTTATTTTAAGAGGAAAATTAAAATTTTCAATTTTTCCTCTATAATGACAAATTCGCTAATTTATTTTTAGATTATTAGTATCAAAGACAACGATAGTCTAGCCGCAATGCTAGCCGCTGAAATCGATGCCGATTTACTAATTTTAATGTCCGATGTAGACGGAATATACACTTGTCCACCTTCTCAAGAAGGAGCGAAAATGTTGTCCACTTTTACTAGCGACATGATAAATAGTATTCAGTTCGGTAAGAAATCCACAGTTGGTACAGGTGGCATGGATTCTAAAGTAATTATCGTCGTAATTGTTAATCGCATTTAACACGACGGTGTATATCTTATTTCAATATACGAAGTTTGAGAAAATTTAAAATGTCTCGTAATTTATAAAAAATGAAAACAATTTTCTGAACAAAAAAAAAAAAAAGGTGAAATATGTACATTTTTTTTTATGCGACGTTCGAATCGAGTCAATACTAAAAGTATTCCGACAGTTTGAAATATTTTCATCATTCAGACATACAATAACTTGCATTTCTTAATCTTCTCGTGCTGTTTTATTGTATAATTTTATTTTTAAGTTTTGCGTTTTGATGAATCCGCATAAGAAAATAGGTTGCGATAATTTATTGTAGTCATATGAAGCTGCTTACTGAAGAATACATCACTTTTAATTATCAATATTCTGCTTCAATTGATTTCTATTATTTATTGAACTATATAATATTTATTGTGTATACACTTGAAAATGACGTAATTGTCGAAAAGCTTTGCAATAAAAAAATTTTTTAATGATTAAACTATGTTATGAGATTTAGTTTCGTTTATAATACATACTTTAAGAAGTTTTTTAAATATAAAAAAAATAATATGTTCGCACTGTGTGTGTGTCCCGCACCTTCGTGTAATTAACCTAATTGTTGTTCTAAAAAAAGTTTACAATAGCCAGTAATTTAAATGGAAAAAATTAATTTTAATAAATAGTGTATGTCAAATACTGACATTGATTGAATCCTGTATATCAAATATTGACATTGATTGAAACTTGTACATCAAATATTGATACTGATATACTTAACGCACTCAGTGATAGCGGAATATTTAAAAATTAATTTTCAAATTATACAATGTTCATTCTTCCACCATCCTGCACCGGTCTAATTAGCTGCATAACAGCAGCTTCTGCGGTAGTATGCTGTGTTTTAGCATTGTATGAGATTATTGCCACGCACTTTTTGTTACCGCGCAGATAGCGACAGCCTACGTTTTAGTATTTATTTAATACGACGTTATTTTGACGATTTTATTTTATCTAATAATCTATAATAAAGATTATTCTTCAGTTAGAAAATACTTAAAAATCAATATAATATTTCTTAGCCGTAATTTTTTGCGTGTGTGCTTTGTTTAGAGATTTCCCACATGCGTAGCCCGTTAGATAGGCACTTTTACATACGTACCCTGCAAAAAACCATATATGCAATGTAATGCGTACAAAATGGCATTTTCGTCATAACCCCAAAAAAATAGTCAGATTTTGAAGAAATTGTTTTCATTTCAACTCGTCTCAAACCCCCCCAAATATTAAACACTCTGGATACAACTTTACGTGCATACTGTGTCCTTCGTAATGCTTGCAAAAAATCAATATCAAACTAACATGAAGTAATTAATTTTTTAATATTGTGAATATAAGTTTTTAAAATTGAAAATAAAAAATATATATGTATATATATGTGTGTGTAACATTACTTAATGTATCAATTCTTAAAGAATAGTTACTATTAGGTATTAATGTTTTCTTCTTTAATAAGCGTTTTAACCACGCCATTGTATATGCTCTAATTCAAGCTTAATTGGGATCAATTTTTCTAATATTTTCTTTCTGTTGTAATATATGCACGTTGCCGTAATGAAAAGTGTTTAACACGAATTTATTTTAATTTAATCGTTTATATTATTATATCTCTTTTTCTGTCACGTTGTAGGTTGAATCAGCCACATGGGCGATGGAACGCGGTGTATCAGTCGTAATCTGCAATGGAACGCAAGAAAAAGCGGTAAAACAAATTTTGGCTGGTCGTAAGTTAGGTACATTTTTTACCAACAGCCCGTCGAACCATACCACTTCGGTAGAACTACTGGCTGAAAATGGTATGAAATAAACATCGTGAACGATATAAAATATTCTAAACAAATATTGACAAGTTACGCACGGTTTGAAAGAAGTATTAAAACTGTGTTCTGTTGCTTTACATACAATCAACAAATCACTTTTAGAACCTACTTAATGTATTAAGTTTTTTTAAATAACAATTTTCACTCGAAAAAATATTGTTTCGCATTTACCGCTGAATGTGTTGCGGTATTAGAAATCTTATCATTCTTAATTGATGTGAAGCTTCCGGGTAGTTATACCTCATTATCACCGACTCGAAAAACATTTTAATGGCTATGGAAAACAAATGGAACGCGTCAGATACATAGATTTTATTCATCATTAGGTACCGGGACTTCGAGAAATCCCTAAAAATGAAATTGTAGATTCATTAGCTAAAGCGGTGTCTTCCAATGATATGATTTTCTCTTTAGCTTCTGCACATGATATCACATATGTTATAGAGTCGGAACATTTGGGAACAGACATATTTGAAGAATATACAGCAGTCACGAAGTACTATCTCAGCTACAATTATATCTTCCTAAAGTTCCACGGTTCTACTTTTTAAAAGACATTAAGCGCAAAGGAATTGTACTGCAGATTGCGGTTCAGACATTAAACGTGCAACAATTCTGATCACGCGTTCTTCGAATGTCCTTCAATAATAACATTTCGTTCTGAACTGTACCATAAATTACTGCGCTCATCACGTAACGGTCCTCCATACGATGTGTTATCCTTCTACATCTTGAGAATTTATAACTGTTTCGAGACAAGGCGATATTTCTAAAGAAGTTACCCACGTTTATAGAAATATGAGCTGGTACGTACAGTATCACATTGGGCAGGCTGTAAAGGCGTCACCATTAAAAAAAAATATATGCGTCACAAAATTTTGGGATGGTAAAAAGCAAACGAGCAAACATATGAATGGTTAATATTGAAATTATGACGGTTATACGATCTATACAATGAAATCAACTTTATTATTATTTAATTGTTACTGAAAAAACAATTTTTCTTCGCTCTTTTAAGATTAAAATTTTATAATACAACACGTACACATATATATATATATGTATATATGAAGAAGCAAATAGTGATAAAGCACTAGCATTGGTTTAATTTTTGCAACAAAAATGCAAAACAATCATAAATACTAATAAAAGGAAAAGCATTAATAAAGTGGCATCGACCGAAGTATGAAATATCGCAGAGTGACTATGTACGATTAAATACATAGAGACGATGTTAAAAGTAAAGATTTAGACTTAGCCTGTGATATAAATTTAATCGAACGATCAATATGAAAAAATATTATGCTCGATGCGGAATCTTGTACACGGCTAATATAAAACTAGTGTTAGCACGAATTAATTTAATTTAGTACACGGAAAAATGCATAGCAGTTACATCTACACTTGCATTTGTTGAAAACTATATATGATTACAAAAATATTCGCATATTCCACGAGACTGCTTTATTAACTCCATGTTGTTACCACTAACCAACTTTAAATGTTTAAAATAAATAAGACATATATATATATATCCCTAATAGCTATTCGAAATAATGCGGTTAGAGGTACATTTCGAATTATTCATTTAATTAACAAACGTTCTGAAACAGAAAATACCCGGCAGGTTTTGTTTCTTAAGGAATGTAATTAACATAAATGGCTCGGTTTTACCAACTTCGCTATAAAAGTTTTTTTTTCACATTCTCGTATAATCCTGTATTTCTTATGCTGTCTCTTGCTGAATTTGATTTCAGTCCACACGATACAATACGAATTTACTGTCACACCGACTCGTTAAGTTATATCGTTTCAATCTATTTATTTTGTGTATATATACATATATATACATATATATATATACAGTCGAAGCCGCTTTTATAAGAAGCACATCGGCCTCTAAGTCATTTGTCTCTCATAACCGGCTGCCTCTTATAAGTGAATTTTTAAAAATCTCTTATAAGTGGGTAGCGGGTGCTTAAAATACATATACAATTTAATAAATAATTAACATACTTGTAACGTTATTAATGTGTAATATTGATTTACGCGGAAATTAAGAGAAAAATACATTAAACGCGTGTAAAGTAAACAAATAAAAAGGAAAGAAAATGTTCATAATAAGGGAAAAAACTGACGCTGCCGGACGCACTGAAGTATCAAAGAGAGCGGCCTAAGTACATAAGGAAAAAGCAGTACAGCTTCAGTGAGAGAATATTCATGTTCTAAACAAAAAGTCGAATAAATACACAAAAATCGAATAATATACTCATGAATCGCGGTGATTTAGCGGATGTTTGAGAAGTTTTTCAGTTGATGAAGGCGTCAACATTTACAACTGACAGTTCGTGTGAAATCTGAGACTCAATTTGTAACTAAGCAATACGATGAATCATCCGTTAATCAGTTATTTCAAGAATTTCATAGAAATGAATCCTGTTCTGTCGGAATTAATTAAACTACACAAAATTAACAATCCAATTAGACCATTAGTTAATTGTATAAATGCTCCATTTTATAAAGTTTCTAAAATAATTAAAAAATATTTACAAACTAATTAAGAATTTGAAACACAATTTACCGTAAAAATAATATAGAATTAATTAATAAGTTGAAAGAAATAAAACTTAGTAATAATTGATATATTTATATCACTAGGTATAGTTAATGTATATAATAATACAGCAACGACGGTTGAAGTAATAAGATATATAGAAGCCATAGTGAAATGAATAACACAGTAAGGATTAAAAATTGTATGAAACCAAAATTTTAAATTTAACAATAAATATTATAAACAAAACGAATGGTTGAATGATGGGTTCTCCTTTATCGCCTATTTTAGCAGAAATATATATATAAATAAACCGGAAAACGTAATATGTAAAGAAAATAATATATTTAAATACAAAAAAAATTGTATATATATAGATGATATATTAAGTATTCGGAATAACAAGTAAAAACCCCACGAATTAAACAAATTTGTAATAAAATTAAACAACTTTAATCAAAACGTTCAATTCAAAAGTAGAAATAGGTAATAAAAATATAAATTTTAAGAAATTTTTGTAATAGAGCAAAAATTATTTTAAGGTACGAACTTAATAAAGAAAATAATATTAATAAGCAAATATAACAAATAAATACAATCCGAATATAGTAGATCAAAAATTAACAATCGTCAACAAAATGAAAAAGAAAAAAGATAATTTATTAGGATCAATTAAATATAGAGGAAAATACACTTATAAATTCTTAAAATTCTTTCAAAAATATAATATTACGATAGCGATAAATAATAATAAAACATTATTTAAATCAATTCCCAACAATAAGATAGAAGACAATGAAATATTATAGAAATAAATTATACAAATAATAAGTTTTATATCGGTAAAATGGGGCGACAAATAAATAATAAACTAAGAGAACATTTTACTTCGTATAAAAATGAAAATGATGACGTCACTTTAGAAAAACAACGTAGAAAATATAATAGATAATATAAAAATTTTACACATAGAATATAAATTAAAAAAAAAAAAAGAAAAATTATTAGAAAAATTACAAATCATAAAACAGAGATATAAGTAATATCGTAAGTTTTGATGAACTAATTTTAAAATCTGTTTTATAAATAAATGATTTGGTAAAAATAAAATTAATAATAAGTTACCTCTGGCTAGTCAAATGTATATCAAATATATAAGTTATTGTTATATAAATATTACGGTTAATTTATATGTAACATTCTTCTTCGTATCGTATGGCATGATGTAGGAAGACACTATAATATAATATTTAAGTTTTGTAGCCAAGTTAATGCTGCCGTTGACACTTTATGGATCTCATGAAGTGTCCCGTCAAAAGCTCTGCCTGGACAACTGCGAACAGTGAACAATCGGGTACGCGTCCAAGTTGTCCACCCCGGGCAACGCTTAATGCGGCTAAAGTACTCAGAAATCTGTCGGCGTACTGTTAATACCTCACGCCACGCACCTTAATCGAAACAGCTCTTTTAAGAGCTACCAAACCCAGATTACATCAAAAGATGTTATACGCATCCTACAACTGACTGTGCAAGGAATGTTCCTAGCAAAAGGTGACATAATAAGCAGAATGTCAATAGAAGAAATATATAACTTTTATTGTATGTGCTTGATAATGACGTAATTGCCGAAAAGCTTTTTGCATTAATAAAAAATCTTTATAGCGATTAACTTTGTTTTTATTTCGTTTTCTTAATTCATAAAATCACTACTCTCCGATATATTAACATTTTATATATATATATAGCTATCAAGCAGACCCCTTAACGGGAAGGCGCTAGGAAAGAAGAAAATATATATATATATTATGAATGAATGTTCGTGTAATGTGTAATTTTTATAATATTAAATCTTATTCACCGTGTTTCTCCGCTTAGCCAGACGCGGAAGCAGAATATTGCAGAATCTGTCAGCCGAAGAACGAGCCAACGGAATAAAATTACTGGCCGAATTGTTACTAAACAGAATGCCGGATATTTTAGAAGCCAATGCGGAGGATCTATACACGGCTAGTAAAAACGGACTATCTCAGCCGTTACTGTCTAGACTGTCTTTAAATGCGGCCAAGTTAACTAATCTTTCCCAAGGTGTGCGTACAATACTTTAAAATTTATTAATGTACAACTAATTTTTGTTTTCTAATAAATAGGTAATCTCTCGCTCCACCTACATTATACTAGAAATCTGATAAACCTTCTAGCGCATCGAGTGATTTTATTTTTGTCGACCACTCTTAAAAGAATTCGTTCGTGTTAATTGCCGCTGGGTAGCGTTGTTGTACTTGGTCTACATTATTATGTAGGAGTCTATTTTAATCCCACGCAGGTGCGACAACCATTAAGTGTCGGAAACTGAAAAAAATTGTTGTATTTGTACATGTATAACAATGTAAGTTACTGTCTTCGTTTACGGGATATATTCGTTATATATCATACTGGTACATATCTATCCGTTCATTTCGTATTCAGTCAATTCTGACCATCATGTCCTGCGAATGCTATTCATAGATTCCGGCTCTGAGCTGTACCGACTGCTGTCACTGGTAAGCACTTGAGAACGAAGAATCTGCTACAGCAATTTTTCTAGATGTTAGTGCTGCTTTTGATAAAGTTCGGCACCGTGGCTTAATTCACAAAAACCAAAAGCTATTTTTCACCGCGCTTTTGCAGATTACTCATGTCATACACTTAACTGATCGACAGTTCTATATACATCTTGGATCAGCTACTACGCACTACATTAGCATTCGTGCTGGTGTTCTACAAGGTTCTGTACTTGGTCCTATCCCCTTCTTACTTTATATTAAGAATATTCCTCAAACACCTGAGACAACAAGTCACATAGTCGCAGTTATGATACAGCTGCACGTATCCTTCAAACAGCTGTATATTTCAACTTAGTCTCTACCTAGAAAATTAAATTAAATGACAGCAAGTCGGTACGAGTACACTTTGTTCTCCGACACCATGGATATATTAAAACTTATTTAGATGGTAGCCTGGTTACAGTTTCTAATTCTGCTCGCTACTTAGGTCTGCATCTTGACTGTAAGCTCAATTGGCATGAGCATATTAGAAGAAAATGCAAAATGTTGAACCTTTTACTCTCCAACTTTTTATAACTCCTTCAGCCTCATTCTGAGCTCAGTCTCAAAAGCAAGAGGCTCATCTATACTAAAATTTTCCGTATGGCACAGAGGTCTGGGGAACCGCAGCCAAATTCAATCTCGAAATTCTTGATCAAAATAAGTTTATGCATATGATTTAAAGAACACCTTAATTTGTCTCAAACTTCCAACTTCACACCGATCTCAAGATCGATCCAGTTCCTCTTATCATTCACCACAAGTCAAACAGCTACATTAATCGTCTTCACCTCCATCCGAATGTTGAAAGAGTTTTATTAGTAGATAATTCTAATGACACCCGTCGGCTGAAAAGAAAATATCAGCTTGATCTTAATTGATAATTAATTTTATTATTATTTTTTACATAAAATTATTTAACTACTAGTGAAATCCCCCTATAATTAGTTATGGTAAATGTAATTAATTTTACAGTCCCAATAAAATCTTTAACCAAATTAACTCCACAAGCCATCAAGTAAATAAACATTTTGCCGGTTTCTCTTGCACCAGGTGCTTTACCGAGCAGTAATATTTTTCCTAGATTTTCTCCTCTTACAATATGTCCAAACAAAAAATTGTTGAATCCGTCTTTCTCACAATCCGTGTAATTCTATCGGTTCGTCCACATCTGTCCATATTGAGAATTTTTTCTTCTTTCAGGCCACGATTATATATGTATAAATATGTTTTTTATTTCGTTATCCTCGATTGACATTGAGCAAATCATCGTAACTGATATAAGTATAAAATACCTCGCGGCCTAGTTGTAATATTTTAGTATTTTAGTGTCCTGATCGCAGGAATTCTAACACCATCACTAACGAGAACTTTTAATAGCAAAAAGTCTTCAAACTAATTCAGCTGTCTATTCAATTAGTCTATAAATGAGTACCCACTCTGTAGTAAAGAAACTAGGTAAAGTAATGACAAACTCTCCGTGCCCCGTATTAATCTCCAAATTGACGATGATTACTTATGTGACCTCCTCTCGCGTTTACAATTTTATATATATATATATATATATAATGTATTTAATATATATAAATATATTCATACAGGTTTAAAGCAAATTGCCGAATCTAGTCATACAAATGTGGGTCGAGTTTTACGCAAAACGAAAATAGCCGATAATTTAGAATTAACGCAAGTTACTGTACCGATCGGAGTTCTTTTAGTGATATTCGAATCTAGACCAGATTGTTTACCGCAGGTAATTCTTAGTATTGAAAAATGTTTCGCGAAAAAACTATTCGGTGTTTATAGATGTGCCCAAGCTCGATCAGTGTTTAACAACACGAAAAATCTACTATGCGATAGAGGCTTAAATTTAATCATACGACAACGACTACGTGGCTACATAGAAGAATGCTCGAGATATCATCATGGACTTGTAAAATACCAAACCACAAAGTCTAAGAAATGTCGAAATCAAAGAGAATGTTGAAAAATAGATAACAGAGAAGAAAGCAGGACATTTTGGACATATTATTAGAGAATAATCATACAAGCTCTTACAACTTATAGTCCAAGGAAAAATTGAGGGAAAAAGAAGCACCGGAAGGTGTCGAACACACTGGATCAAGAATATGAAAGAGTGGACCAATGTCACACCTCAGCCTAAAAATTAATGCAGTACGTAGAAGAAAAGTGAATATAATTGCAATTTGGTTCGTCTTCTCTCTTGAAGGGTATGACACAAAGAAGGAGATTTTTCTTCGATTAAAGCACACGTAAGAGAAGCTTACTTTTAATAAGTCGGTTCGTCATATTTTTTTTAAGATAATGTGGACACATATTTAATATATATGTATATATTATATAAAAATCCAAATAAATAAGTAATTATACATAAAATAGTGATTTGATTTATTTTATGATTCCGAAAACAATGTATTGCGAATTTTAGCATCCATTTTTCTCTATCCATTGCCATCTTCTTCATATCTGAATATTTGTCGCAACCCGCCATTTCGATCATCTGTCCCACAAACGTCTTCCTCGGTCGACCTTTGCCTTTTCTGCCATTAACTTTTCCTTCAATTATGTTCGTTATGAAAGAGTTATTTCTTATTAAATGACCAAACTTATTCTTCTTATTGTATTTAGAAGTGTCTTCTTCATTCCTATTTGGTCGAGCACTTCCGAATTTTTCTTTTTTTCCGTCCAGCTAATACGTAATATTCTTCTCCAAATCCACATTTCCATTGCTTCTAGTTTCTTTTTATCTTGTCTCACCACCCATGTTTCGCAGCCGTATAATACACTCCACACATAAGCGTGGGCAAATTTCACTCTTGTGTTCAATTTGAGGTTTCTTAAACAAGTTTCTTTTTTGGTTAAATGCTAGTTTAGCCATAACAATTCTATGTCTTATTTCAGTTTTTGATTATTATTATCGTATCAATTACGCGCTTATTTAGAGATATCCTGCATTATAAATTTGCGTTCGACAGCCAGTCTTCTGCGCCTTCTTCTAGTGAATGTAGCCAAATCAGTCCTTTATTAAAGCTATGTACTTTACACGAATTGATAAAGTGTAACATCGTTTGGATCTCGCCACAGCTGCACAGCTCCGTTTCCGACAGTTTCCATTTGTTCATTAAATATTTGCAACGACCCTGGTTGGCTCTGACGCGAATTAAATTGCACCATGTTTTTTTGTTGAGACCAAATCCTGGCACCCTGCTAGCCGGATTTGATATTAATTGTTGAACATCTGCCGTCACTGGTTACTATGCTTCCCGGATATGTATACTGTTGTATTCAATTATTTGATTAAGTTTAATACTCACAGTTGGCACTATTTTTTCCTTCGTTACTATCATAATTTTCGTTTTTTTTAATATTCATAAGCTGTTGTTTGATAATTTTATTAAAAGTCGTTATCGATGTTTGCATATCTTTTTCTGGCTCATTTATTATCGCAATATCATCTGTCAGATTAGTTTCCTTCCTCTTCACTGCTTAATGTTGGAAAATACACCTGTATGATGATCATGTTCACTGGAAATGCTTTTATTTTGATAACGAGTATTCTATCATTTACATGGTAGGTGTTTATATATATATATATATATATATATATATATATACACTTACGCTAAATTTACACAAACAAAAATAAAATAATCAATTTCACATTAATATAAGAAAATGCAGTAAATAAAATATAGGCATCTTTACCAAAAATGTTATGGGTATTTGCAAAAAAAAAAAACCTATCTTAGTTTTACAGTGTGGAATAATGTTTCCAATGATATATATATATATATATATATATATATATATATATATATATATAACAAGGATGAATAAATAATTTAATTTACGAAAATGTGAGAGACATTTTGCACGAAGAAAAATCTGCTAGATAATTTTTTATCCCTTTGCTCCAAGTTGAATAATTTTGTCTAACGTAAAAAGCTCGCTTAATCTAATACATGTATATAAATGTGATATATATACACGTAAATAAACAGATAGAAATATATATATATATTATTTAATATAATATTTCACTGAATATACTATATTTCATCCATTAGATTGTATAAACGAATTACGATATACGTAAATAAATAACATTATTTAAAAATCAGATTTCATTGCATATTTTTCGTTACGATCCATTCAAAAAGTTTATTGGAATGATGCACGCACAAAAACTGTTATATCCATTTCACCAAACCAGTAGTAACAAATTTCCGCAGACTGATAATTAGCGCAACTAAAAAGAGTAACATTTCAGAAATTGTATATACAGGGTTGTAAGGCTAAATTTCATACGTTCCAGATAACGTATAACATAATAGTGTCAGGTAACCTAATTAATGGATAGCTCGCGAAGAAAAGTTGTAAGAACTTGTTGTTAATACTAAATTTACTCGTTCAAGCACGAAAGCCAAAATACTGTTATATTTAATTTTCCCTTATCTATCCGCACACACTATTCGCGATTATTTTGTCGCGCTGAAGGATTTAGTTGAGGGCGCACTAAATATTATTGCTGCATCACGCATAAGTAAAGACCGAATAGTCATCTTCCTGAAAACAAAGCATGTAACAGATAAATTTTTTGCAAATGGTGGCGAAATCAAAATAGGCACACAAATAGTTAAGGCTCGACGTCTAAGAAACCCAGCCAACAAACTAATACTATCAAACGTCTCAGCCACTATACCAAATGAAGTTATTACATCACATCTAACATCAATATTCTCCTTAAAAATGTTATCTCCCATGTCAATTTTGAGAGTAAACCCATCTGATAACGAATTTGGACATATAGTTAGTTGGCGCAGACAAATTTATATTGAACAAACGAATTGCAGCAACATACCTGACTCATTTTTATCGCACCACAATGATACTGACCATCGAATATCCATACAAATCGAAGACCATATGTGCCAACATTGCAACGAAAAACAAAGACAAACACCAAGTACTCAAGTGATTTCTGTAACTGACGTTCTGGAACAAGCAAATACCGAAAGTGGAAAAAGTGATAACAAAGATGAAAAATTTAACAAATTTAATGATTCAAAAGCCTCAACCATCGCAGTTATCAATTACAACACAGACTCTGATGCACAACCACCCAACCCCTCCACAAAACGACCCCACCCATCAACACCAGACTCACCATACGAGATATGTGAAATATCTTTTATAGCACAACCAGCCACAAAAACAATAAACAAGCCCCCCTCACATGCAGATAGTAAAGTAACGCTCCAAAATAAAAAAACAGCTTCTTAAATCCCAGGGCCCTGCAACTTTATCTCCAAGTTCATTCAATGCCAAATCTAACTCTTCTCTAAAGATGGCACCTGTGAAAGAAATAACCAAAGAATTTAAACCACTGTTTGATAATAACCAACATAATTTCATTCTTGATTTCTCCCAATATCAAACATTTGTGAAAAACATAGCTTCTGACCCTGACAATCTAAGCTTTGCCCACGACTACACAAATGACCAAGAGGGTCTAATACATGTGATATCAGTGACCAAACCATTCCTAAATGGTATGAGTATAAAAAACAGGTGCTCCCGAATCATAAAACACCTTAGCAACATGACTATACAAAGTGACGAGACAAATGCTCTCGACACATAAATTTAAACGGATGAAACTAATAACAAATAGCCAACTACACACGAAACCAGAATAAATATAAATGATGCCTAAAAATATAATAACAATGCAGTGGAACTGCAGAGGCTTCTATAACACCAGCTGAGCTAATATCAACACACTCTCCGGCAATCATATGCTTATAGGAGACACACCTTAAAACTTCAGATAACCCACAAATAAAGAACTACAACATTTTTAGGCATGACAACATCCATGGTATTAGGGCTAAGGGTGGAGTGGCAACTTTAATTCATACTTCAATTCCTTGTAATCAAGTAAACATAAACATACCACTACAGATAATAGTTGTCACTGTCCACTTACCCTCTATACCATATTCGAGCATTACCATTTGCAACTGCTATATACCCCCAAACTCTCTCGATAGCTGTCACGGAATTCAATCCATAGTCACACAACTCAAAGCACGCATAATTATGCTCGGTGACTTTAATGCTCACTCTCCCCTGTGGGGAGCATCTTTCACGAACAAACACGGTCACATCATCAATGATGTCATACTATCTAATACTTTCGCCACTCTACTCCCACCAAGCCACACACACTTTAACTTGTCATATAACACATTTTCCACCATAGATCTTGCCCTGGTTTCACCTACACTATACCCTATCCTCAGTTCTTCAGTGCTTGATGACTTGTGCTCTAGCGACCATTTCCCAATTATCATACAAATCACAACACCAAACACTACTACTCAAGTAACACAAACACCGCATCTACTTTTCCATAAAGCAGATTGGAAATCTTACACAAATGCAGTCAAGGTACCCATCAAACCACTCAGTTCTATTAAAGAAAACCTGAACATATTCCTTGAGGCAATCTTTAAAGCCGCAGACACAACTATACCCACATCAGCTCCAAACATACTTCCAAGAAGGGTCCCATGGTGGTGCAGTGAGATTGCGGTAGCAATCCAACAACGTAAACGTGCACTCAGGAAATATAAACACACACAGTCAATCACCGACCTAATTCATTTCAAACAATCACGCACCATAGCTCGTAACCTCATCAAAACAAAAAATTGTGAATCCTGGCACAAGTTTGTTTGTTCTATCCCAGAGTCAGCATCAAGTCATTATATGTGGTCAAAAATTAAAACACTTAATGGCGTAAGTTCCATACCCACTCCTACGTCATTAAAGATAGGCGAGAAAACTATTTTTAATCCAAATGATGTAACCAATTCCCTCGCCCAACACTTTGCAAGCCAATCTTCATCCCTAAGATATTCGGCCACTTTTCTTGATACAAAATCATCGGCTGAAAAAGAGCAAATACATTTCCCAAGAGATCCTGATGCACCATACAAATGTGACTTTAATATCTCAGAACTAAACTTCCAGCTCAACCAACATACACCAAACCCTGCACTCGGTCCAGACTTAGTACATCCTTATATGTTAAAATACCTTCCACCAAGTGCAAAACTATTCCTTTTAAATTTATACAACCAAATATGGAGATCCAGCATCATTCCCAAAAGCTGGAATTCAGCTATAGTTATTCCAATACTAAAACCCAACAAAAATCCCTTCTTCCCAGATAATTACAGACCAATATCTCTTCTGAGTGTTTTTTCAAAAACGCTGGAGAAAATGATTAATAGGCGTCTCTTATTTTTCCTTAAAAATAACAATCTCCTTTCTCCTTTGCAAGCTGGTGGGCGTAAGACGAGATCTGCTATAGATCATCTGCTCACTTTACAGAGGCAGATATTAACATCACAACATGATAAACAGCACTTATATGCTGTATTCTTCGATTTAGAAAAATCGTTTGACCGCTTGTGGCGACATGGACTATTAATAAAAATAAAGTCCGCCGGCATAACCGGCAATTTATGCAACTACTTATGCAGTTTCCTAAACAACCGAACTTTTCAAGTTAAGATCGGTTTGTCAAAATCAACACCAGTTCAGACTGAAAACGGTGTTCCACAAGGCTCTTTATGTATCGATGATATAGCAAATTATATCTCGCAGCCTGTTACCGCTCGACTTTACATTGACGATCTTAATATATCCTTGTCATCCAGTATTCCTTCTAATGCACAAAAATCCTACAAAAAACCATAGATCGTTTGCAGCAATGGTCTGATACGAAAGGTTTATATTTTTCCACATCCAAATCATCATACATTATTTTCCATAAGAGACGTCTATCATCTCCCAGCTTTTCTTTAAGTATAAATAACTCTCCCTTAACAGCCAAAACAAGAGTAAAATTCCTAGGTCTATTGTTCGACTCCAAATTAACCTGATGTTGTCATATAACCGAAGTCAAGAGTAGGTGTTTAAAACTACTCCCTTCTAAAATATTTACCAAACCCAAAATACAATATAAAAACCCAAATCCTCATAAATATCTATAAATCTATAATCCTATCACGAATCAACTATGGGTATCAGGTATACTCAACAGCCAGTAAATTTATATTAAGAACATTAGATGCTGGACTTCGATCCATCCTTGCTGTACATCCCTCATCACCATTAAAGAGCTTGTGTGCATTAGCAGGATCTTTTCCACTTATACACTACAGAAAATACCATACCTCTATCTAAGTAGCTACAATAAAACATTCTCATACACCAAAGAACGTACATCCCCTAACCCCTTTTTGCAAATGACCCTATACCAAACCTACTTAACATACTATCAACATATCACATAAGCTTCATTCCAAAATCAACATTGAATTACAATATAATGATATCTCCTTGGGACCCTTTCGAAACAAAAATAGACTTATCTCTCACACAGTAAAATACATCTACACACCCTACAAATATAAAAGAAATGGTATTAAGCACTCTTCAAAAATACAATGACTACACACACACATACACAGACGGAGCAAAATCTACAGCAGGCGGCGAGAATTCAACAGCAGCTTGCTCTTACCAAATTGATAATATACTACAACACTAAATCCGACTGAGCGATGGCTGCACTTCTCTGGATGCAGAGTTGTATGGAATTATGTACTGTATTCAGTACATCAGATCAGCTGTACTTCCATGTCCGAAAAGCATTGGTTATAACAGGCTCCCTCTCCTCTCTACAACTAATATGACGTCAGGACAATAAAAATACCATAATATTAGAAATCCAACACAATCTACACACAATACATAAGGAAGGAAGGGAAATCAGCTTTCTGTGCATCCTTGGGATGCACGGTAGTGACAAAGTAGACTTTGAAGCTCGGTCTATGGTACTTTCACCAGTACCTGAACATTCACCACCTCCATCAACATTAGTACATGTACTCATGAATGAATCAACCATAGAACCATGGTGGCCTCCAGATGGCACAAGCAGAAAAGAATATGGTACTCTGAACCGTCTACGGGTGGGTCATACAGGCATATCACACAATCATCTTTATACCAAAAGCCCTCCACCAACAAACTGCCCCCTATGCGGACATTTAACAGAACCAACCGCAGGGACCGATACACAAAATACTCTCAAACAACCCTCAATCAATAGGTAGTATTCTGGCTTTTGCAAGAGAAAGCGGACTCCTAGCATACATATAAACTAGACACACGTCTCCTTACGCTGTAATAACCCTGGTAGTTACAAACGGCGTATGGAGATTTACATAATATTAAATAAAAAAAAAGTGGTGATAAGAATTAAGGCGTTCAAATAGAAAAAGGCAGCTCGAAAAGACAGTACATTTTCAGAATTCCTGAAACATTTTGGGTGAAATATAAGGTATTGGCTACTGCAAAAAGTTTCCCTTCGGTTACTGCAATTTTGAAGCTAGGAAAATATCCAGTTAAAACAAAGGATCATAAACCAATTGTTTTTAAAATCGTCATTCCCAAAATATTTATAAAATAAAATTTACAATTATTTTTTGTTTAAAGAAAAAGAAAAATAATCTCTTTAATGTGAAATATAACATTATTAATATATATATATATATATATGTGTGTGTGTGTGTATATATATATATTAAATTGTTTTTAATTTGTAACTACCAGAAATACAGACACTATAAGTACGTTTATAAAGAATTTTAAAAATTTTCTGGCCGAGTTGTAATAAGTATAGTTATTACGAGTAACGTACTAGAAAATTATTTACATTAATCGAAAACTCATTAGGTAGCTGCTTTAGCTTTGAGTACGGCGAATGGTCTGTTACTAAAAGGCGGTAAAGAAGCTTCCAACAGCAATAAGTTATTAATGGAGTTGGTAACGGATTCGTTGAAATTTATCGGCGCCCAGGACGCTATGGCATTGGTAACGTATGTTATTACTATTATCGACGTAACGCGGCATCTTTACTACGTCGGCACTGTCTAATTATCTTTCATTGATAATAATCAATCATCGTTTACCGGATATTATTGGCGCTATACGGAATTTTAAAACGATTTTCGTTAGCAATATTTTCATATCTAAAAAAATTAAACCGCGTTACATTATAAAAATTCGCTCAACGATCACATTAGTCGAATTTATCACTTTTAGAAATTATTACAAAAGTCACGTTTTATTTTATTGGATTTATGTTCGCGGTTCTTTCTCGAGTGAAGAATAATTTCCAAAAGGCAAGGAAGATTCCGTCAATTTTAAAGTTGATAGAGGACATATTCTAACGATCTTAGGATACTCATCTTGGAAAAGCCAATACGGGGTAGTTTTTCATTACTTCCCTCGACTTTCTTTTATTTCTCAGCACTTATTCATCGACCAACGTTGGCTGGAGCCATTTTCTTGCCCTTGGTCTAATTAGAACTCATGTCGTGCGAGCAGATACAAAAGCGAACTCTTCCGTTCGAAAAAATGCGGTTGACTTTTTCTGATGTAAAAGATTTTTTTGTTTATTATTATTATTATTATTATTATTATTATTATTATTATTATTATTATTATTATTATTATTACTATTATCATAGATTATAACTGACCAAGAGATCTCAAAAAAATTTCCTAAAATAAATTGTTAAGAGGTCAGCAACCATTATAATGATTAACAGTTTAAAATCGATCGATTGTTTTAGTTCGTTTTAATCTGCTTACATTTTGACTCATCATCGTCGTATTGTTTGTTGCCGAAGATCGGGAGTAGTCCATTGTAGGCGGGTGTTAATTATTTTATTATGAAATTACTAAATTAAACTAACGTGCCATGTACAGCAGCCAATGCCAGAGGCACGATAGAAAAAGAGGATTAGATTGAAGAATCGAAGCAGGTAATTATATTCGACAATGGAACATGGTCATCTTTGAAGAGGGGATGAAGCGAAGGAGGAAGATTAAGAGACGCTCGAAATGAGGAGTATGATGGATGATCAACTAGAATACGAGAAATGATGCAGCCAGAACACACTGGAGCCAGTTTTATTAACGCATGAGTGGGACGAGTATGGCCCAATCGCAATCTGATGACGACATACATCATCTCTGCGGCTTGGAAGAGAAGTTATCCAAGGATCGATCGACCGTTTGATTTGCCGTAGTTTGTTGGTTTGTGACGTCAGCTGCCACTTCTTCTGCCATAATGCAAGAAGCTAATTTATGATGTATTTCTTAACGTCAGGCGCTGGAACTGGAACATTCGGAACCGACAAGAACGTAGCAACGTCCTTGGCAGATTTGTCAGCTAGTTCGTTTCCATGAACCCCAACATAAGGTGGGATCCACAGGAATGTCAATTTTTGAATAAACCCCGCCAGTACCGGTTTCATCATTTTTTGGGCTATAGGATGCTGATCATGGTTTAAAACGTTGCAGAGAGTGCGGAGTGTTGGAAGGAAGTCAGAACATATAGTCGAAGGTTTATCAACATCGTAGCTCATTATTCCGTAGCAAGATAAATCGCGTATAATTCAGCTGAAATGACGGAGAATGTCTGCGGTAGCGAATACTGAATGATGATTGTTCCACCTGTGACAACTGAGCAATTGATGAATCCATTGAACACAGATGCGTCAATGTGAAACATGGTTCATATGAGTAATTTCTTTCGTTATTTCTTGGATGGGCAGGTTTTCTCTCCAAGTCTGTAGATTTCGTGATCCAGCCAAACCCGGTTGTCTTTTCACGGAGGCAATATTGCGGTGTTATGAGCAGTTGGCTGGAGATTTGAGGAAGTTTTTAAGACGTTGTCCGAGAGAATCTCGATTGTTTACTGCATTAGAAGATAAAAACAATTCAGGAATCGAAAAGCTGGAAGATTTACACTGCACTACAAAATTGGCTAGGAGAAAAAAACGACGAAAATCAGGAGGCCATTCTGGTCTTGGATTGTAGGCTGTCGATCGGTGTGGTGCGGAACGCTCCAGTCGCCAAACGTAAGGCATAATTAGGATAACATTAGTGGTTTTGAGGGTGGATGAGCAAGCTGAAGAATATATTGCGGCTCCATAATCGGTTCTTGATCGGATCAAACAACGATAAATTTGTAGCAAGGAAGATTCGATCAGCACCATAGACAGTATGTGATAATTTCTACAGAATATTCATTTTTTTAACAAGTTTTTTAACGTAGTTTACATGGGGCTTCCATGATAATTTTGAGTCTATGATCGATCCAAGATAGCGGACTATATGCAACGCAAATGCCCGTACATATGATGTGATAGAGAGTGCTCTGCCTTCTCCGCCATAATTAAGAGTTACGTGATAATAATGAAAAACTTTATGAAATCGAACCCACAACTGTCAAGTTGATAGTCGAGCGCTCTAGCAATTATGCCGCTAAGCAAATTGAAAACCAAAGCATTTGGGGGTGACTCTAAGTGGCCCGTATAAAGTGCAACTATGTATTTAATCTCGCATCGAACATATGTTAAAGTCATGATTAAATAAATACCACGAATGTGCGATAACAGATTTAATGGCTTTGTTTTAGAGACGCTGTATCCTATTTTATCCTTAGCGCAGCTTCGCAACATCGGGATGCATGTTTTCTTTAATATAATTTTATGCTTTGTTTCTTTTTTTATACAAATATCCATATAACTGTCTAAATATTTATTTATATATATATATATATATATATATATATATATATATATATATATAATATATATATATATATTATATATAAACAACAAAAAAGTAGCTAATATCACTAAATTTTTCTTTTTTTTTCTTTCCTTTTATATTTTGTAAAAATTGTATATATTTTTATTTTATTTTTTACTTCCGCTCGATAATGGCTTAATAGCCGAAAAGCTTTTTGTTATTTTAATATTTAACGTAATTTATTTCTCTAAAGTTTTCAGTGTGGATTATAAGGTGAAAATACCGTCATTTGTGCCGTGTTATTAAAAAAAAAATCGGGAAAAACTTTTTTTACTAAATTCTAGTAAATCAAAGAGAACTTCTTAAGAATTCGTTTACAGTTGTCGACCGATTTAAACGCAGGCTAGCGCTAAAAAAAACATTATTAACGGTTCAAACGACGGAATCATCGAGTCATTACCGAGATGAACAAAATATATTCGCGGATGATTTTCGCAGCCGCAATATCAAACGAAAGTATTCTGTTAATAGGTGTTAACGAAAACTTAACTGCTCCTTTGTCTTTAGTTTAACGTGATTGCTCTACATTAGCAGAAGCAGACCACCGAGGTATCGCAGGTTTCACATAACGCGATACAAATTGAGTTATGCTGAATATGATGATTCCTAATTTATTGTTAACCATTTCCCGACGGTTTCCTATACTACAATTTAACTTATTGGAAAATTGACAGTTTACGTGGAGGGGGGACGACTATAAAGTACCGAATCAATCGTCCTCAAATTTCGTACAGTTGCCTTTGTTGATTTATTTTTCAGTATCGGACACCTTCGAACGAATCGTAATTAATATTTCATCGATACCGATATAATAATTATTTACGTAATTATCTATAATGAAATATAAATAATACTCGGGAAAAAACAAACATATTAATGTGTTTTATTAGGTGGGGGTAGGAAGAACACCGATGATATCGCTCTTAAAATGTACGTTCTATTTCTATTCGGGGTACATTTTGTATTAATTTTCGCGACACAGGTATCGACCAGGGAAGAAATTAGCGATTTATTAGCGCTCGAACAGCATATAGATCTGATCATTCCTAGAGGATCGAGCGAGTTGGTTCGTACGATACAAGATCAAAGTCAACGAATACCGGTATTAGGCCATTCGGAAGGCATATGTCACGTATATGTAGACAAGGAAGCAGATTTGAACAAGGCACTTAAAATCGGTAATTAATTTCTAGAGACGTATTTACTATTTTGATAATACGAAATCTAATCTTTTCGAAATTCGTTAATTTTATACAGTAATAAAAATTGAACAGCCTTAAACAAAAAAACCATATTCAACATTTTGGAATGCGCCGACTACTTTTTCCACGATCGAGAGTAACTGAAATTCCTCGAAAGATTAAAACTACGTCGGAACTAGAACGAAATTTCGCTAATAATTCGATTTCTTCTTTATTTACACGCCATCTAAACAAGAACCGAAGAAACGGAAGTTATAATTTTATAATTATGTACCCTCTACGGTACACGGACTGTTACTAACAAAACTGTCTATCGATCGATTTGAAATGTTTCAATTAAAAAAATAACGCGCGACTGGAATTGTTAGGATACTACTGGAATAGTTTCTCGATATTAGCGAATTTCTTCGAAAGAACGATAAGCGGATGAATGTATTCCGTATATGATTATATTGTCGATAATCTAGTCGGACGCGTTTGAACTGCTCTCGTTACGATTCCAACGAACGACGATTGTAATTTTTATAATTTTCCAGTTGTAGATTCCAAATGCGATTATCCGGCCGCCTGTAACGCTATGGAGACGTTGTTAATTCACGAAGAATTGCTGCAAGGTCAATTTTTTACCGACGTATGCAACAAATTGAAGAAAGAAGGAGTAAGTATAGTATAAATAAGGTATTTCGAATTTACCATCAATTACGAACGTATTGTTTAAATGAAGATTTAATTTTATTAACGGTTTAAAATTAATTCGTAAAATCGTTTCCACTATTTTTTAATTTATTTTTTTCTTCATGCGTGTACGTACGAGTTAGGGAAATCTTACAGCGTGTGTATATAAATAATTTAGAGCATCGCTAAATGTTCACACGTACTCTGAACGGACGGTAACAAAAACTACATTACGTGTTCTTTTAAAGAAACATCAATACCTTTTGATATTATTCTTGCTTTTAATCGGTGTCGGTTTTTCTAATTGGACAACTAATTATTACGTTACATTTATGTACGTATTATTCACAACGTACGAAGGTAATTATGCGAATTTTTAACCGTATCTTGACAATGACAGCGCACGTATATCGGGTTATCACGAATTTCTGCACTTCCGTGTATGCATTAATTGCTCAATTTCTATTCTACGCTATCGTGAAATTATTTCAGTATTACATATTACGATCCTCCGTTCCGTTTGTGTAATATTTCAACAGCATTATTATATCGATTCGCGCATTGCCTAAATGACATCGTATTGCAATCAATATGTGTTTCGTCAAACACCTCGCACCCCATACAATTCATCTTTATATATATTGTAAAAACTACAACTGATTCAAAATCGCTGTTGCAAAATTATTCTAAATCGACACAGGTATACAAAAATTACCGATATGCACTCAGAGATCTTATACTTATATTCTTATATTAGTAAATTATCGAAATATAATAATTAATTTCATACGCGCTAATCCTCACCGTGGCTTATACTCAAACATCCTAGAATTAAGTACAGGTTACTCATTTAATCGCGTGTCTATATTAATTATTTCTTTTGTGTAGTCATTTTGTGTAGTTTATTGCTTGTGTATATATGTGCATATGTGCCTCGTATATTTTTGTTCCTCTTTTTACTGTATTTTATTTATTTACTTGCCGGTTTTTTTTGTTTTTTCCCGTTAACATTTGTTTCGTTAATTTTCTATATTTAGTAACACTATTTAACTGTTAATCTATAAGCTACTTAACTCTATGAACCCCTTGTTACGCATGTCGAATTATGAAATAAAGCTCATTTTTTCTTCTTTTTTTTATATATATTTTTTCGTGATAAATATTTGATAATTTTTTTATTGAAATCATTTGATCATGTATTGTTAACACGAAGCTTACCGTCTCAGAAAATCACTATTATTATTATTTATATGTGCATATGCATAAGTAAATATATAAATATGTATATAAGATTCACGCTCGGATTTAATATTGTATTTGATTGCAACTCTACAGAAGAAATCGAAAATAAACGATATTACAGGCGCGAATCAACGAACGAAAAAAATAAACTTCTCTCTCACGCAGACATTACGAAACTAAAACTAACTCTTCACACTACAACAGATAACATACAAACGTCGCTGCTATCTAAAGAACGATCTAATCGTACTTTAAATATATATATATATATATAATTAAACGAGCAATTCTTGTGATATATATATATATATACATATATACTCGCCATCTCGGAAACTCCTCTAACGATTTGGATGGATTTTGTATGTGTTATTAGAAATAGCATGTACGGAAATTACGAATTTTGAAAATTTGGTCGCTGAACCCGAATACATTCCATAAAATTGTGTAAATTTCGATTCTTTTCCGGTTATCTTTTTTTTTTTAAGTGAAACTTCTATTGGCACGGTTTATGTGGGAAGTTGACCCGCAAAACGAGCGATCCAGTGAGCGAGCGGAAAATATATATACACCAACACCCGCCTGTCAAACCACGTTTTGTTGTGTGAGGTGGTAATCAAAGTTACGGACGGATATATATATATGTATACATACGTATATACACATATATACAATATACGTGTGTGTGTGTTTATATATATACACACACACGCGTAAAATTAGAAAAAAATCCGTATCCAATTTAGTTAGTTAAAATATCTTTAAGTTTCACTTCATTCCTGCGCTCCGAGGAACAGATGTTTTTTTTTTTAATATTTGTCTATGTTTAAGTTAAAAGTTTCAAACTTTTCGAAGGTTATAAACTTAGAAATTTGCTTCTTAATGTATATGTGTTTGTAAATGTAAATAAAATTTTATATCTCGGCTACTGTTTCGATTTAATGTATCGGATGTTCGGTAAATATTTTTAAATATATATAAAAGAATTATCTTAAGGAAAAAATCGTAAAATTTTTGGTCATAAAGTCCTGATTAAAATAGTCACAATTATGTAAGTAACGGTTTTCAATAGTGTGCGATTCTTATTCAAATACGTTTTCTGAAAAGAAAAAAAACAATTATGCGAGAAAAAAAACACATACCGAGTAAAAGCTCAGTTGTCCAGTTATATTACGTATAATTTTCGCATGTATACATTCTAATACACCAAAATGATCTTATTAGTATTACATCTGATAAATGTTATATTTGTACACGCACGAATATTCTTCGTATATAATTGCAATAAATAATATACAAAAAGCGCATAAAAAATATTTAACCTCACGAACAGGATAAATAAGAGTGAAGATGGCGCACAGCCGGTAAAAATGCGAGTATATACAAATTGTTATTACACGTATACATGTGTTAAAAACTGTTGCGAAATGGTAAATTGATTAAGCCTAAACTAGAGGTGCGGAATGTACTACACCTCTGAAAATGAAAAGAAAATTGTTCAACAATGAATTCAATAATTAATAAAAAATTATTATTATTATTATTAATAATTATTATTATAATTATTATTATTATTATTATTACGATCTTACGACTACGGTATATTTTTTAATATTCTATTTGTAATCTGGTTTTTATCAGTAATCAGGTTAAGAACAATTACGGCGAAACAGCCACCCGAACATTCATGATTATTGTTTATTCTACTTAATTCATAACGCTTTTGTCGCCTCTTTGTGCGAATTTACTGACCTCGTCTGTAATATAAAATTTCATACGTTATAGTCAACGACCAAAATAAACAAAAATAAAAAATGATAATAAAGGTCTTCATGATGAAAACAAATTCGAAGTGGAATCGCCATCTTCAAATTTACGTCCTTTAATAAACTGTGTCCTTAACCGAAATTCCTTGCGCGTCCCTCTCTTTGTCTTTCCGGCTTGCTCTTTCATTCGTTCTTTCTCTTTTTGTCTCCGTACAAGAACGCCGACAACGACAGCAGGCATCTCATTATCACTCTTTCAGTTCTATTCGGAACTGGCATTCCATCGGCATTTTTTTTCCTTGTTCCTAACTTTTTTTTTAAAGAACTTAACCCTCGTCCAGCTAATATCTCGTTCCGTGCAGAAAAGATCGCCGTTCCTTTTAATTAATACAACGAAAACTTTTTAAGTCGAAATATCGTGCAGGCGAATATAAGATCGTACAACGGCTATTAGTTTTTAGAATTTTACAGCGAGCGTTACGTGTGAGAAAATTAATTTTCATTATCGACGGAAGATTTTCTTCGGATTATAATAATTTTCATTTACTTTCTCGTTTTCGAAAGCCGGTCGTACGAATTAATTATAACATCCTAGGTTATCTAATTTTAAAGTTAACAATAACGTATATAATTTAAAAATCGCTAACATTTTTTCTTTATGATCACAAAACTTTTCGACTGTTAAGCCGTTATCGGGTGAATATATATATATATATATATAAATTATAAAAATACGTATAGAAATTTATAAAAATATAAAATATAACATTATTTCGATACATAATTATACAAAAATGATCATAAAAGAATATTTTTAAATAATCTAAAAAGGAATGTAGTAATGAACGCAATCGACAATCGACAATATAAAATTTATACATAAACAATAACACAATGGCGAATAAAATAATACACTTCGTAATACGATTAATGTTGACGTATTGGAGAGTAGTGATTTTTACGAATTAACAAAATAAAAACAAAGTTAATCCTTACGAAGGTTATTTCATATAAATGTTTAATATATCTGTTTATTTTATTAATTTTATATATTCTTGAAAATGACGTTAATGTCGAATTCGCATTAATGAAATAACTTTTATAGCGATTAACTCGGTTTTTATTTCGTTTCGTTAATAATAGGATAAAGAATAAAATTAAACTAAATAAAAACATCCGACAGTACAAAATTTTATACATAAACGAAAACACAATGACCGGTAAAAAATAAAATAATAAAATTAATTTTAAAATAGTGAAATTTACAAAATAACTCTTAGAACTAATTCTTCCTCGAAATTTATCGTTGAATTTAATAAAAATTATTTTTATCTCTTTCTTTTTATAATCCTTTTTTTTTTTTTAATAGATTTCTTTTTTATTTAAACTTTTATAATTTTAGTTAATATTTTTATTACAGCCGAAAAACTTTGTGATTTTTCGTAAAGAAATTCATTTTAACTCTTTTTTTTTATTGTTTTTTTTTAATCACCGCATTCCAAACTTTTCAAGACGAAGTTACACTAATTTGAAAAAAGTCGTATTATTACGCGAATGTGACGACGGTGTAAATGGGCTGTTTAGATTTAATGTGAAATTGCGAGCGAACAGAATTTTATTTACGATACGGAAAATGAAATTTATTCGAAATTGGGGAAAATACACTTCCTTTAATTTTACAATTCACGGCCGGTTTTTCCCAGTGAAAATCATCATCATTGTCCGTCACTAAGCGTTAACTAGTATTTGAGCAATTTTCCTTCTGTACACCTTCGAACAGTTCGACACTTAGTAACATTGCATCAAAATTCCGAATTCACGTTATTCTTTTTCCTACTAGTGGTATTTTTCCAGCGATGTTTCCTTGCATTCGAAGGTGAAGTGTATCGTATCGTCGCATTACATGTCCAAAGTACTTTAGTTTTCGGTATTTGATTTCTTTCATTATTTCTTTGCAATTGTTTAATCGAAATACGTCGATAAAATTAGACTGAAAAAATTTAAAACACGAATGTTTTTAAGGATGCATAAGGTAATAATTGACGCTTGATAATATATTCAAGAATAACAACTGAAAAATCATGAAATTGTAAAAGAACAAAAATTATATTATTTTACCGGAAAACCGGAAGATGATGTACAAATAGCCAGAAGTGAAAAATAATCCTAGCGCAAGATATTTAAAAATGCAAATCCGATTCTAAATATAGACGTTATTGACCGATCAATCGAAATACTGAAGAAACACATCTGTGCTTCGGAGTGCAGGGAACAAATAAAACTTAAAGCATTTTAACTAAATTCGACACAGAGTTTTTTTTAATTTTTACTATAAACACACACATATATCTATATATAAGAATAAGTGTACCTATGTCTATAAACCTGGTGTGATGACGGGTGTTGGTAGCGCGGTACATGCGAGCGAGATACATATATATATACACATACTCACACACACAGTCATATATATATATGTGCGTGTATGTTATTTCCGCTCGCTCGCGCGTTTTGCGGATTAACTCCCCATATAAGCCGCGCCAATAGAAGTTTAAGTTCAAAAATAAAGAGAGAATAAATACACTTTTAAACTTTCACAGTTGATAAACATTCGCGATTTTTTCGATGTAAACCTTGTGAATTTTTGACGTGTCGAAAATAATTACAGTTTTCATTTTCAAACAGAGCGGTTGTAAGCGCACGTTTTATACAATTACGTCTAAACGAGCGCAGTCTAGACACGTCATGTTGTCCAGATTTTGCGATATGCCCTGCTGTATGTGTGCATATCCGTTTATATCATCATCATCATTATTCTGCGGGATACTAGAGTGGTTTACTAAACCAGCAGTTGTTTATATTTTAAATTTTTTTTTACCTTCTTGACAATGACCGGTAACCAAAGATCCAGTTCGTTGAAATTTAGATGGTTAAAAATTTAGATTACTTCTAAGGCAATTCTAGAGCTATATTTATCCATTTTGGATAGGATTTCGAAATCGTTAAATTATATTTCGTGACTAGTAGGACTTGGCAGCGTCGTAACGAAAAGCTAGGTGAAGTTTTGACGGATTTGAATATGGTTCACAATAACATAAACTTCGCAACGGAAAAAGACAATAATAGAGAACTAGCGTTTTTAGACGTGTTAATGAAGGTGGACCTTTATTTTTACCTACACATACGAATAAGTAATAAGTATGTGCACAAGCAGTCGCACTACAGTCTGAGTCAAAAAGCGGGGATATACAGGACTTTACTACACATAGCCAAAACTATTTCAACCGGTACTAGAAGTTGAGAATTAAAAGACGTCGTGACCATTAACGGTTTCGACAAGAAGGAATGCGTTTAAAAACTTTCGGAGCAAAAACATAAAAATAATAAAACAGTATTTACAAAGCAACTCCGTCAAAGGGCATGTTGCCGGTGTATACAAAATTCCTTGCTCGTGCCGGCTCAGCTATTATATTGGGCAGACTGGTAGAAACATCGGAGTTTACACCGAAAAAATCTAATAATACTCGCAAATAATATAAATAATTTACATTTTTTTTGTTTTTTTCAACGAATGAAAATGTGAAGCGTTAAATAAATTGTTGAAATAATTCGATTTTCTTATTGAAGAATTTACGTACGTCTAGTATATAATTGAATTATGGTAAACATTTTTCGATTATTAGTTTAAATAATTTTTGTATCTTCGTCAGTATCTTTATCGTGATAATTTATCAAACGCGAACCATACGCTCGCTGGTTGTTACAGGTTACCATATACGCGGGACCTTACTTGTCGACGTTACTTACATTTGGACCGCCAGCTGCGAAAACCTTGAAACACGAATACGGAAGTTTGGAATGTACAATTGAGGCGGTCAAAAATCTGGACGCCGCGATAAATCACATACACGTTTACGGTAGCAGTCATACGGACGTTATAGTCACGGAAAATCGTGAGTGTTTCGAACCCTTTCATTCGCGATGTCCACTATATGATACGTAAAATTTTAATAAACACCGTTATATATTTTCTGATTGATGACGAAATGTCTTAATTCTAATCATATTTATATAAATACATTGAAAATCGTCTAATCTATTAAGCGGTGTTGTATAATAAACACCGTGTATAAAATAACTTATTTTCGTTAAAATTTCATGACCGAATGGATGATTTCCCCTCAACCATTATTTATATGGGTTCCATTGCTGGGAACGATTTATAACAGCTAAAGAGGCGGCTTATATACAGCCTGCTCCCGATCTTCAAATAGATCCAAAAGATATCCGCAGCATAATAAACGAACAACTGCGCGCGAAATAGAATATATTGCGGTTATCAAACTAAATTACGTTCATTCGAACCTGATACTAATTTATGGCGATCTTCCCCTTCATTGACACGACATGAAGAAATAGTCATTCGTCGTATATTGCTAGGACATACAACTCTCAGTCATAGTCACTTGATCAGAAGAGAATCACCGCCGATTTGTTCCTGCAGCAATGTTAAATTAACAATAGAACACCTTCTGCTGCACTGCCAAAAGTACAAGGCTAAACGTATTCGATATGGTCTTCCATCGGCATTACAACGATTTTTGCAGCCAAATGCAGCCGGTCCAACAGTTGAAATCGGCATGTTTCAACAACTGTAGCTGCCTCTAGCCTCGTAGTAAATGGATCATCATTGTACACTGATTTTTAAAAATTATACCGATATTACACTTATTTTTTAATTCCGAGGAACGCGTATAAACACGCATTCCGTATAAATTATTTCAAAACGTTAATGTATCCATATGCACATGGATACACAATGTGATTTCTATCTGTAAAAATTATCAAAAATCGTATTAAGAGCAGAAATTCTAAAGATAAATTTTTAAAAATTAAGAACCAAACAACTCGTCCCTTAGTCGATTTAATCTTTAACGATTATTGTAAATGTATCTATATCGATTGATTGATTGATAAAAAGTGTATTTACAAAAAAAAAAAAATATATGTTACAAAAAAAAACAAATAAATAATATATAACGCATACACAGTTCTCACTACGTATACTAGTTTAAAAAGTATGCCCAGTTGCTCATTTAACTAAAGTAAAAATACAGGAACTAACAAAACCCGCATACTGATCATAAAGCTACACCTATATATAAATTTATAGATATTTATTTTAGTAGGATAAACAATAATTTTTATATGTATTATATACAAAAATAAATTTTGAATAAAAGCCCAGCTGTATAATAGCGTGTGTTTAATTATTTTGTGTTTGTAGCGCTTATATTTTAGTTGCAAACTTGTACGTGTATAATCCCCTATATCGTTTATAAGTGAGTACTGACTGCAGGCACAGTTATCAAAAAATAATTTTGTTTTTTGTTCGACAACCTCGTGTATATATGGTAAGTTCAATGCCAATGTGTTCAATCATTACATAGACTGGAAGATTTAGAATTATTCTGCAGCGCATATTTTGTAGCCGTTCTAACTTCGCTAAGTTAGAACGGCTAGTATATGACTATATGGGACAATGAATCATAATTGTTCTAATTATAGTTTTGTAGATTATTAATTTATTTTCCGAGCTGACGTAACAACGTTTATTAAATATCGGGTATAAACAGAGCCGCATGAGTTTTATTGCAGGCCTACTCAGCATGTTTAGTAGATGTGAGACCCCCCGATCCAGTATTACACCTAAATATTTAATATCGCTTTTCCAAACCAAAGATCTGTTGTTCACTATTACAGGTGGTAAGAAATGCGATCTTCTTTTCGTGAATAAAATAGTTTGAGTTTTATCGGAACTTATTTTGATTCTCCATTTATTAAAATACGAATTTAATTTAATAAAACCCCCCGAGTTAGTCTTCTTTGTATAGTGTCGATACGATGTGCAATATATAGCAGTATCATCAGCATATAATGCCATCTGTAAATGTTTAATTTTAGGAATGTCATTAATAAAAAGAAGGAATAAGAAAGGTCCCAGTACGCTCCCCTGGGGAACTCCCACTAATGCATTTTTCATGTAGGAATTATCATTGTTAATTTTAACTATGAAATTTCGGTTACTTAAATAATTTTTAATAAGCCGAACTAAGTAATTAGGGAATTTAAGTCGAATAATTTTGTATGTTAAACCAAGTTGCCAAGTGGTGTCAAAGGCTATGTCTAATAACAGTAATCCTGCATGCATATTTTTATTATACCCATCAGTTATGGTTTCACAAATTCTTGCTAATTGCACGACGGTAGATAAATTACTCCTAAATCCAAATTGTTGTTCTATAAAAATATCATTATCATCTATGAATTTTTTTAGTCTACTCAAAATAATTTTTTCTGCAATTTTACTAAAATTACTAGGTAACTAAACGGGCCGCAGATTTCTGCGATCAGAAATGTCCTTACCTGATTTATAGGAATAATTTTCGACACTTTCCAGCAGTCGAGAAAATAAGAAAGTAATAAAATTGAATTAATTATGACTGTTAACTGAACAATCGCTTTTAAGTTTTTGATGAATATTGTAGATCTAGACCTACTGATTTTTTATTTTTAAGTTTCTTTATGACGTACCTCGCTGACCGTTGTTAAATCAGCGGGAAAAATTCTCACAGGTTTTAAGTACTTTCTACTTGAAGATAAAATTTTATTATTGCAATAGTTCGACGTCAAATGCGAATTTTGTCTATGAATATCATAATACATCATTGCTAACATTTTATCCTTATCCGAATATGTATCTATAAATGTTTACATTTTCATAGCTAAACGTCTCGCAAACTCTCTGTTTCTGAGCGATAAGTGAAAACCAATATACAAGAGAAGGCACCCACGGGGGGGGGCTACCGGGTTTTTCACAGATCTTTTCAACGCCGTCCAACACCTGTGCATCTGACCATTACTCGAGGAAAAATCTTGTTTCATTACGACACTTAATTTATCATTTATAATCGTCGATTATTTATGGTATTAAAAGACGAACATATTATTTCGATGGTAATGCTGTGTTAAATTATGCGCTCCTTTTTCTGTTTTTGGTAAACGAGAAATAAAATTATCGTTTAAATTAAATAATTTTCAGGGAATACAGCAGAAGCTTTCAAAAAGTCTGTAGATAGCGCTTGCGTATTCCATAATGCAAGTTCAAGGTTTGCGGACGGATACCGATTTGGATTAGGTATACTTATTATTTTGTTGCGTATCATCTTTGTTTTGAAATAAAATACTCTACAAAATATATAATCCGCCGATTAAATAAAAATCTTTTAAATTTGGCTTCCATAATTAATCTAAATATTCGCCAACTCGTAAAAAATTATACACAATAGCGTGTATTTCGTCATATCTGTTTATTAAAAATTTTCTATAAAGTTAATCACTGAATACTGCTGTAATATATACAATAAAAATGTGTTTTAAGTACCTTATTAAAATAATTTAGTAAAAAAAAAATATATACTAAAAAAAATCGCTCGAAATAATGCTGAAAATTTGAAGAAAATACTTCGTACTGTTTTAATTTACATTTCTAGTTTAACTTTTAAAATATTATCGTTCATTCGGAAACTTCACATTTAACAATTAGATTTTAGTAAACCGTATAAAAATATTTAAAACGATGATAATAATCTTTATAAATCATAACAGGATCTAAAAATATTTACTTAATTAGCCCTGTTGCTACCTGGTTATTTTATTTTTCTAAATTTGTCGAGACTATTTTGATGATGCTTTTTTGAATTAAAAGTTTTAAATTTATTGTTAACTTTTTTAAGGAAATGTTCGAAAATTTATAAATTCGAATCGGATTAAAAATCAGATATTTTTTATTTACCAAATTTTAAATAGTTCGAGGTATACTTTTACGTTATGTTATAATATTACTCGATAATTACGAAAATTAACAATGAATTTTAATTTATTTTTTCATTTATCGTACCGGCTATAATTAGCGACAAACAACATTGCTCAGAAGCTAAAAAAAAAAGTAATAATAAAAATAAACGAAAGTGAAAATTACTAGATCTCAAGTTTCCATAGTTTTCATTTGGATTCCCAGCCACATCGGTCTTCCAGGAAATGAGGCTATTGACCGAGCCGTCTTTGCGTCCACACATTTCCGCTCGCCTCTCTCTCTATAGTGACGTTAAAGCTTTCCTGAAATCTCTCGTAACTAAATCTTAGTGTCGTGCATGGAAGTCTAATGAACAAAACCACCTCCTTTTAATCAAACCTAATCCACTATCCCAACTGCCATTTCCTTTCCAAACAAGAAAGAGAAATGTTATCCTGACAAGACTCCGTATATCCCACTCAAACCTTACCCATTCCTATCTTCTTCATGGCACAGACCCGCCACTCTGTCCCTTAAATGTCTCAACTGCTTATACCCCACATACTAACATCCTATCATGCTCTCACAACATTAAGATTCCAGCACAGCCTTCCTCCTTCTTTACCTCAACTTTTATCTGAATCTACTGACCATATTCATAATGTGTTGCTGTTCCAAATGGTTCTTCTTCCAGTAAACCGGCGTAACCATCTGATGACTGTTTACAGGAAGAGCATCACGACACCATTTTCTTCTTTTCAGTCGTCTATTGACTGGATGTTCAAACATTATGTGCACTAGAGGATTCATATTAGTCTGTAATTTGTATTTACAAATATACTCAAATAATTGTGCAACACGTTGTTCAGTATGTAGCGTGGTGCCGAATGGTGCGTAGTATCTTCGACTGATATCTTTTGTATTTTTTTTTCGACATGTCGCAGCATATATACCCGATCTCCACGCAAATTAACTGATAAATCTGACTTTTTTTGTCGCTAGATTAAGAATCTTTACCACAAAGTGGGCCCCCGTCGTTGGCGCATAATCTTTAATACAGCTAAATGGCGGCGCATTACGTTCAAACAGATTTATAACGCGTCCCAAGCTAATATTTCATACGACTGAAATTCCACGAGTAGATTCCGTAATGTTGGTGTGTATAAACGATTAAGTTTGCGTGAATAATGTCAGATCAATTGCAACTCTTGCCAGACTATTATCGCCATTGCTTGGACGAAAATCGATTCCTAGTATTATTACAGAATTTATAACGGTTACCATCTTTTTCACACTTGGCATATATGCACATACTGTTCGTATAGCGTTAAATATTATGGTATATAATTAAGCACGAAAATACTATTTTGTCCGTTTTCGCAATCTAGTGAGTATAAATTTAAAAATTTAGTAATTTTCATAAAATATTTAAAAATGAACTAATCATTTTACTATGGAATGTAACTCAGACTTGAATAAATTTTGATTAAAAATCGGTATTTTTGAAACTACACAAAACGTATTTAAATTTATTAAACGACAAAACCGAATTATTCGTATGTAAAGTACTGAAGTAAATCGTTGATTCGCAACACTTGTACGATATATTTTTTTCGGAGCAATATTAGTAGATTGCAATTATTATTATTATTAGTTTCAAATGAATTTTTTTTTTTTTTTTTTTTTATTGGGCTTCCATATCAGTTTACCCATTAAACTATATTATATAGACAATAAAAAATAAAAAAGAATTATCCTAATTTTAACTATATAGGTATGTAACAATTAACAATAAACCTATATAAACATATGTATATGTGCATGTTACGTGTGGAAAGTAAGAAAGGAATATTGACAGGAAAAGGAACATTTAGAGATATGAGGTGATTATAGAAGGAGTCACGAGTGGAGCGGTAATATGAGCACTCCAGGAAAGTGTGATTTGCGTCTGCGATACAGTGGATATCTGAAGGATGTGAACAGAACGGAGAAGCAACAAGATGCATTTGAAAAAGTGTAGCCGGTAGACGATTCTTTCCAAAACGTAGTCGACATAAGGTGACAATAAAACCACGAAGCAGACTCGCTTGTATTTCGATATTATAGAACCATGGTAGACAAGGAAAATCAGGTTGAAGCAGTTTATATTTTGTAACATTATAAGGATTATTCCAAGTAGCTTTCCAGTATTCTTCGTGAGCTGTCTTAATGATAGACAGGAGATCAATGCACGGCGTGTAAGCAATAAATAAATCGAGGTACGTTGTACATTTAGCGTAATGATCAGCAAGTAAATTCCCTTTAATACCAGCATGACCAGGAATCCATGCAAAGTTAACAGAGACACCGGCATCTCGTAAAAGGGTAATGTGATTACGAATTTATTTTAATTTTGGGTTATTCCGTTTTTTTATAATATTAACGTATAAATGTCGATAGGCGCTGAAGTTGGCATTAGTACAGGCAGAATTCACGCCAGAGGACCGGTCGGTGTTGAAGGACTTTTGACGACGAAATGGACATTATCGGGCGATGGTCACGCTGTTAGTGACTTCACAGAAGGCGGATCGTGTCGTTACGTACACGAACAATTGCCGATCTAAATTCTAGTAGACGTGTTTAAAATTCGAGGAAAAAATCTGCGAAATAATTACTAATTCCTCGATTTCGTCAGCTTATAATTTTACCGTTTTTTTGATTTTTTTTTTATTTTCGAACAATTATTTACATTTTTCATTATTTTAATTTTAATTTTAATTTTAATTTTAACCTTAATTTTATCAACAACCAATATGTTATATACGCAACTTGAAACAACCGATATGTAGATTTTAATTTATGTTGTCCAGATATTCGATCGAAATTATACGTAATTTATAAGAAAAATACATAATTTAAAATTTGGAAATTATTTAATATACGTTGAACGTGTGATAATTTGAGAGTTGTAACCATTCTTTTGTTGTGAACGGAAGATAACACATTTCGTACGAGTTATTAATTTCACATTTTATATTCGTACTTACAATATGAGGCTCTTTCAAATGTAAAATTTAGCTATATTCTATTTATGTCGCGTTTAAAAATTAGAAAACTTTTACGGGGGTAACTTTTTTTTCTTAATGATTTTATAGAGTCGCGATAAAGTCGAATTTCGTTTAATTTTTCTAATTTAAAGTCGAATAATTTTACAAATATATCGAAATTATACTAATTTCTATAAATAAATATTTGTCAAAAGGGCGAAAAACATTTATATATACAATTTAATATATTTGACTGTTTCTTTTACAGAACTTACCAGCGAAAGATTATATTTTAAAAATTAAAAATATAGTAATACAGACTAAGTTGTATTAATCACTTTTTCTGCATGACAAAGTTGCTTTCTTGGAAATAATTATTATCTCTCGAGATAAGAAATTAATAATTCGGTAAATAAAAGTCGTAATAGTTTACATGTAGGTTTAATAGAAAAAATAATTCACAAGTCGAATTATAATTTGAAAAAATAATAATTTTTTAGGAATGTAATGATGAAAGTTACTTTCCGGCTATTTCATTTGATTCATAAAAATTTTTAAGTACAATTTTCGTTTCAAATACAAATGCGAACTATAATTAACGAATTATTCTAATTAACGAATTATATTCTGTTCACCGAAACATGCCCGACAAAATATATTATTTTATTAAACCAAACAAAATCATAAGACAGTTTAATCACTAAAAGAGTTTTTTATTTTCGACAATTACGTCATTTTCAATCACGCACAAATAAAAATAAAATAAAAAAGTGTAATATTTATTTGTGCCTGCTTGAAAATGACGTAATTGTCGAAAAGCTTCGCGATAAAAAAACTTTTAGTGATTAAACTGTCTTATGATTTTGTTTGGTTTATAATTAATAAATTACTCTGTTCGATATATTCAACATTTAAAATATATTATTGTTTAGGAAATTGATGAATCAGCCGTCTATTTGAAAAAACCAATAATAATATAAACTGGTTTAGTGCAAAGTACGTTTTACATCGTAGCGATTAAAATTTTCCGCAAAACTGCAATTGTTCGCGATTTCGTTATTTTATTGATATTTACCATTTGATAGACGTCAGTTATCGTCGTCATTCGAGTTAATTAGTAGTTTATTCTACTGTTTGTCTTTCTAAACATTCGTCAAACAACCGAACTTTGTGCTCTAATATGTACGCCCAATTTTAAAATTAAAATTGTTATTGTTATTGTACTATTACTATGTGTTATCAGTTATCCAATATCATTATTATTATTATTATTATACCACCCTGTTTTGACTTACGGAATACTTCATCGGGGTGGTACGGCAAATTACTATATATCAAACCCTTAAGAATTCTACAAAAATCGATTTTAAATTTAATACTTCCAAAAAAAATAGTGATAAACTAGATAACAAGTTTTTAAGTGTAGACGGTTTATATAATCTGCACATATTACTGTTTGTATTAAAAAATTTAAATAAATTTAATGCGTCGAATTATGAAAGCAATACGCGGTTGGCTGGTGAGATTAGAGCGGTAGTTATACAACAAAAGTAGAAATACGCAAGCTGTGTATGTCGGTGCCGTTAAGTTCAACAAGTTAGCTAAAGAATTAAAAACTGATCTTATTCATTATAAACGTAGAAAATTATTAATCGAATACTTACTAGCTAAGATTTGTTAATTGTAAATTAATTAGATTCGTAATATTTTTAAGTAATACAAATGCTTGTCAATTTAACGCACGCATCATTGTAATACCGACAGTCTGATTTCCTATGGCTCGTTAGTTTTTCAACAAAAAATGTACTACATAATAAAGTAGCAATTTCGTTTTGAACAGTACTACCGTATGTTTCAACCTTTAACTTAATTGCAGTTTCAATGTGTGTAAATAATTTTTAAATACCCAAGAAGCCAAATGAGAGTGGATGGGAATGTTTGAATGTTTATCGTCAAATGTGTATATAATTTGAGTGATAAAACATATTATTAATCTATTTAATGTAGACAGTCGCTTATTATACAATATCTTTGTGGACCTGGTACACGTGCAGAATTATAACCGGGTTATATGTTTACATAAATATAGTCTAATCGATTAAGTTCTCTATTACGTGTAAGCTTCGTTTAAATATAAGTTCAGATTTTTATTTATTTTTAAATTTTTTGTTTTACTTCTTTGAAGAATGTCACATGTTATGTTTCGAACTGGTTTCTTTAATAGTATATTTTATGTTTGTATATATTCAAATGTACTGAACAAAAATCAAATAAATTGAATTGAATTGAATTATTATTATTATTATGTCTTTAATAAGTAACATGATAATGCATGGTGAAAAATTTATGCTTTGGTTTTTAATGTGGGTATTTTTTGTAAGCTTCTAAACTTGAATGCTCTCGTAGGGTTTGAGTTTGGCGTATGCTTATATATATTCGAATATGTATTTTTTCATTGAAATTTATTTTATTTTCCTCAGTTGAGTCAATCAGTTTTAGTCTGGTTTTCTTATTTCAATACTTAGTGTGTGTGTGTGTGTATGTGTGTGTGTATCATGAATTTACGTAGGTAAGCGTATTATTTTTTTTTCTAATCTAACGGATTGATAGAGAAGATTATACTTATTTTCTTACGTTTGTTTGTGCGTCAGTATATATGGGTACGTCAGATAAAATATAATAATTTAGTTGATTTTGATATAATAGAATGGATCTGAAGTCGTTTAGAATGAGATAGTAGATGCAGGGCGTTTATGGCTGGCAGCATAGATGGGAATTAACGATTAAACTGTAACATATATTTAAATTATAATTGTAACTCAATGTTAACGCATTTGCGGGTATAGCTGGGATTTTGTGACTGTAAATAGTATATAATTTTTTCCCATTTAAATTATTCTTATTAATCGTTCGTACTACGTTATGTTGGACATTCTATGAACTATATTGATTTGATTTAATTTGATTATTATCATCGATTTACTTCTATTATTATTCTCGATGTTACGAATATGATCATTATCATTTTTAATTATTGCAAAATTAAGTTTCGACGATTCAAGATTTATGTAAAAAAAACTTTTTTTATTTATTCGTATATTTACGGATACTTAAATATTACTTAATCTATACTTATATTATAGCATCAAATTATTTCTTCCCACCACCTTCCTCAACTCGGTAATGACATCCCATCAGGATGGGGGAAAAAAGTTCAGTACGTATAGGGTAGCCTATCATCATCATCAAGTGCGGTCTCCGTATTGGAGGTAGGCGACTACTTACTATGCATATTTTGTTGTACAGTGTAAGTAGCGTACAAGGTAATTATAATATGGCGCTGACGTAGATAAACACACACACACACACACACACCCGTTTAATGATTAAAATGTCTAGTTTTGTTATATGACGCAACATTTTAAACGAGTGAAGACTGAAGACTTGTGTTCGATAATGCATTGTGTTTTATCAACAACTACATGCAGAAACATCGAAACATATCCGAGAATTGATGTATCTGCATGAAGAGTGGATAGTCTTATCTTTTTATATGTATTATATAATATTCGATTTTGGCCATCCATGGACCATGGAAAAGCTATATTCGCACGATGTTAGTCTTAAATCAATTCTGTTCTTTCTTCCCGTTTCTTTGTCCAGTATTCTGTCATCCGTTTCGAATGAGTCTTTTTTCTTTCTTCCGTCCATGTTCGGTCCGTCTTCTTTATCACCGTCTCGTGTCATCCTGTCTATTCCTTTCGTTTTTTTGTTTATTCTTTCATCATTTTCGAATGTGTCTTCTTCCTTTCTTCTGTCCGCCCTGTCTTTTTAGTTGCAGGTTCATGGAATCCTTAGAAAGATTGGATCCTATATCTAAACTTGTTTCTATCTTTGATTTCTTCATCAGGTATTGCCATATGTTCCACATCGCTTTTGACTTGTACCATCCATGGAACTCTACTTTTCAGATTGTTGTTAAAGAAGTCAAACACCTTTTTGGTATTGTCCATTCTTTTTATGTGCCCATAAAAGGTGGCTCTTCTTTTCCTTATTGTGTCGTTAACCTTTTCTATTGTTTCATATATTTCCCTGTTACTGCTTAATTTCCAATATTTTTTACCCTCTCTAGGACCCAATATTTTTCGTATTATTTTCCTTTCTTTGACTTGTAATTGCTGTACTTCCTTGTTAGAGGTCAAATTTAGGCATTCGTCTGCGTACAGCCATTGTGGTTTAATGACCGTGTCATAGTGTCTTATTTTGGCATTTCTGGATATTGACTTTTTATTATATGTGCCCCTTGTTAGTTGGAAAGCCATTTCCAATCTATGTTTTCGTTCCAGCATCAATTTTTTTATCTCCCGCTTTCACTTGAATCATTTCCCCAAGAGATATATATATATGTATATATATATATATATATATATATATATATAATTATGCACTTTTATTGTTTTAAACAGTTTCCGTCGAATATCACACGTAAAGTAGTTAAAATTACTAAATTTTTTTAATATAAAAAGACAACGAGGCTTTTCGGCCGTTGTGCCATCATCGAGCGGGCATAAAAAATAAAATATAAAAATATATACGATAAAATAAAAAATAAATAAAATAATATTGTACATCTAAATTAAGTATTTTATTTCTTTTTCTGTTTTATTTGTCTTAAATAATATATATTTTTTTGTATTTTACTTCTTATGCCCTCTTGATAATGGCTTAATAGCTGAGAAGCTTCGTAATATTTTCATGTATAAAAATTTAGTGATTTTAACTACTTTTTTTTTTCGTTTATTTATAAAATTATCAGCGTAAGAGAGGATAGTCGTTATCCAAAATCGACAACTTTCTTCTTTCGTTTAAAATCGGTTCGACAATTTCTAACGGTACTCGATTTTTATGTTGCCGGTGTGACGCTCTAAATGAACCGGAATTATATTTGGATAGAGTCGCTTTCTGATTCGTTTTATTTAGTAAGGGAAAAGTCGACTTTCGTTCCGATTAAATGCGTATTTCTGCGATGAACGATGAAACTGATAACACTATCGGGGTGTAGTAATCCACCGAGTATTATGTAAAAAACGATAAAATTAAATTGTCTGGACTCGCCGGTCTCATACTTATTAAATATCGTTCTAATTCAACGTATTCTACCAAGCGTGAAATTAAAAAATGTCCGAATGATATTACGCGATTAGAAACAAATCCGACCTCTAAAGCCGTTCAACTTTGAAGAAACATTGTATAACGTGTAGGAAATACTTTATAAATTAAAAGCGAAATAAAAATAAAATTAATTATGATACAAAAAATATTGTCGTTAGTGGGGCTAGAGCACAAACTTCTATACGGAATACGATCGGCAAATTACCATTAGAAAATAAAAATATAAATAATTCTGATATTATTGCCTAATGGCAAACCACCACGCATAACATCATTTGCGCGCTAGTAACATATAGTACACTACAAAAACACGCGGGGCTGCATTGGGTCATTGAAACAAAGCGTTTACAATCAGTTCTCCTCAACTTGGGACGAGTCCCTTTATGATTGATTACGCCGACACGTTCCTTCCAAAGACCTACACAGCTTTCCAGCCAGATGATGGAGTTGCGGAGCTGTCAACTGTCCAGGTCCGAAACCGAGCTGGTAATTAACGACAAGTATCATCCAGTGAAACCCTCGCTAAAGGCCACTGTCCCCCAACAAGAAACACAAGTGCGACTTGTCAGGTACCGGATGATATCATCTCAGGTGATGAGTTTGAGGACTACTGCTGTACAGTGCAAACTTCAGTTCCACTTTGGAAACACACGAGATCTCGGTAGATAGACGAGGTAGATTTCTGACGGAAGAAATCTGTCCAGCTCTCCGCCAGCACACCAGTAATTTGATGATACCGGCCGAAGCCAATTTCCCTGGTTGTTGCTCGGCGACATGTACCTTCAGGCATATCTGCTCGTGCATTCAACAAGTGACTGATCGTACACGCTCCGCAGACACACTGACGACGCGTTTCCCTGAGAGAAAAACGTTACTCGTAGCATGCAAATGGACCGTGACGCGTTCCGAATCATGTCAATGCCCGAAAGGGCACTAACCATTCGTATTTTTCCCGATCAATTACACTCGGCAGTAGCGTCTTGACAGCACCTTCATCATCCAAGACTCTCGGCATCTCTCCATAAACTTTATTACGCAGAAAGCTGCTTATTTTGCGTCCCTTTGTAAAGACATCTTCTGTAACAATCTTGGTACGGTTACTTAATATAGGCGCGCAAACCAAGCTTCTGACTTTATATGCCCGCGGGCCTCGAAATCCTTTCCTTGTCATCAACAGTTATACCCATACTTACCGATGAATCATCATCATATAAGCACAATACTTCTCTCTGCCAGGTAACCCTTGCGTTATACCTTAATGCGCGCATAACAGGACGACAGTATACTGCTAGCTCTAACGGGAGTACACCAGGTAGAGCGATCAAAGCAACCATCGGCGCTTTACGGTATGCTCGGGTCATAGCGATAAGAGCCGGCCTTTGTGCGCTTCGTACTAGGTCAACTAGTTCAACATTAGCGACCCTATGAACCCAGACCGATGCACCATACGTATCGGTATCGAGCTATTCTATGGTACGCTGTTATTATTTTTGAAACAACATCCCGAAGATTTTCTGAGAAATTTCCGTTAGAATGTCACATAACCTTCAGATACTTCAAAGAAGTTGTCCAGCGTAATGGTTTATTCCCTAATCTTACCGCAGGTTGACGTTCAAGTTTCCCTTTAAGGGACATATACATCGTCTTTTCTGCGGAAAAGATAATACCTGAGATAAAATCGAAGCGACCTGTTGGCTCAGCGCTTCCAACTGTCTACGACTGTCACCGGCAACAACATCGGCATAATCACTTTTGTCCTCCCCCCCTAAAGCCAATTTGAGAAGCGGGTTTATAAAAACTCGCCAAAGCACGGGTCCTACCACCGCTTCCTTGGGGACAGCCCTGTGTTTATCCTCTACTGATGGTAGTAGAGACCTTAAGCACCGCAGTTCTACCCAGGAAGTAGTCTTCGAGTATTTCTATTAAATAACTTGAGACTTTAGCAGCGTATAACTCGCCGAAGACGTTCATCCAGCTCGGTCAAAAGCGCCCGTGATATCGAGGAAGATTCCCACTACGTGCTTCTGTTGGCACGACTGCACCCAACTCAGCAAGGACATAATTGCAGACTCCGAAGAGACACCGCGAGTATAAACTGAGCAGGCGACAGCCAAGAACGGTCGATTTCACTCTAAGCGAGCCATCAATACCGGTTCAAACAATTTGCCGACACACGAAAGTAAGCTAATCGACCTATACGATGAGGGCAACGAAGGATCTTTCCTACGCTACTTAAACAGTGTACAGCAAAATATGTATAGTCAAGTAGTCGCCTACCTCCGATATACGGAGACGCACTTAATGATGATGATAGAAAATATTAACGCGATTGATAAATATCGATGACGTTAAATTGTTATAGTACTAGTAAGATTTCTTTTAATTAACGCAAAAGTCGAATTTGTAAAAATTTTCTCTTCGGACTTAATATAATTTTATAAGAACATATTTTTACTTTTAATTTTGCGTAGGCCGAGCTTTTGATTTAAACGTCGTCTTGGAAGTCGATACTTAAGAGGAGAAAAGTAATATTCGAAAATTCCGAAAAAAAATAATCGAAAATTTAAACTTTTCTATCTTAAATTTCTTTCACACGGAGAATATCTGTAAAAGAGATGTGCTCGGCGATTTAAAATATATCGATTTTTTCATTTATTATTGTCTCGAGTTCGCCGCCGAGTGTTATTATTAGAATTAATCAATTAAAATTTCATATTTCCTAGAGCTTAATTTCTCTCGTAAAATGAATTTTTAAACTGATTTAAAAAATGATGGAAACATTTTTTAGTTCATTTTGAAATCGATTTGGCTTCGCTACTAATTTAACGGATTCATTCGATCGATTTTCCCGGCTAATTTCAAATTAACGTGTTAAAATTTTAAATAATTTCTTTTAAACTCGTGATATACCTACGCCACAGCTCTCCAAAATTAAGTGATTTTATCCGAGTAGACGATTTTTGATTTGTCGATGTCTTTCGATATAATCAGAAGGTTCACTTAAATGGAAAATTACACACTAAAGTCAAATTGTTCATCCGCAAAAAAAAAAGGTATTCTCCGTTTATACGATACAAATTAAAAAATGTATTTCGATTTCGGTATTCAACGAGAGACGAATTCTTCCTCATAGCCTTTTTCACCTTCAACAGAAGACTTTCGGAATTTGGTTATTGGAGTTATTAAGAGTGATATTTGAAGACGTACATAATAGGGAATTTTCAACATTGTACATAAAATGTTCAGTGTTGTCCTCGACGCTAGGACCGCGTAAGTTGCAATAAGAGTCACCTCGACAAGATGGAACTTATGTAAATAGGAGTCCAAATTAGAATGGATTTTACTTATACGATAAGGTTTTCAGATTAAAACGTACTTAAATAATCGTTAACGCGATGACTAGTTCTTAAATTTTTAATCGTAATTAATTTTATAACGTTCGAATTTATTTATCTGTAAATTTTTGAACTGATAAATTTCGATACTTGTTAGCGTAAGAATACTTTTATTTTACGTAGGCGGGGACGAAGAATTTTAGCGATAAACACTCGCAAATGAAGCGAAAACATCGTGTGCGCGTGATCCATAATTAATTCACACGTGTTTTCTATTCTTAAAACGCGTGAAAAATGAAATCCGTATAAAATGAATATAATTATAAATTTTTCATTGTAAGTAAATTAATGAAACGAAGAAATAGCGCCCGCACTAATGGCGGATAAATATAATTTTTATTTTATTTTTTTTTGCACGCAATTTGAATTTAATAACGATAAGCAGCGGTGAAAACATGTTATTATCAAAAATCAAAAGGAGGATAGCAATGGGTGCCGATTTACGTTAATTTAATCTGCAATCATAAGAGTAAGAGATTATTAGGATCTATGTTGAAGGCTGAATGGAATCTGTGCATTCGATTGAATTTAATGCAGTTTGACACAACAGGTTCTTTGCTAGTATATTTCAGCGTTGATTGAGTCTTTCTTTGTATTTTGCACTTGAGCTGCGGATTTCTAACCGAGCTGATCTTCAAGTCCTTAGAGATGCCGTCATTTCGTATGAACCAATGAGCATTCACAATTTTCCGTAAGATTTTTTCGACTGTGTTCTTCCCGTAATAGCTATATATATATATATATATATATTGGATTTAGCTGCAGTACCCCATAGCTGTATGCCATAAGTCCAAATTGGCTTCATTATTGTTTTGTAAAGTAGAATTTTATTTTCTAACGAAAGAACTGAATTTCTTCCAATCATCCAGTCCATATTTCTCATTTTCAGTCTGATCTGTGTAAGTCAATTTCCGGTGGTCTAGACCGAGGTATTTCGCACAATTTGCTATTAGAATTTGTTTATTGTCGAGATATATCGGATTGGTCGTTCCGTTTTTCAGTATAATACATCGAGGTACTTATCTTCGTTTACTTTTACTCACCGATGAATATAAAGGTATACACGCATGAAGTAATTAATGCATGTTTTAACCGGATATACCTTTTATACGTACGTCTTAGTGGCTGATGATAGTTGTAATCGCCGACGCACCTTAATACGTCTCCATATCGAAGACTTCACACGCGTTATTTTCATAATTACTATCTATGGAAATTTACAGGATATCGTGCATAGTGAATATTTTGAAGTGTGTCGCAGTTGATTTTGTATGGCCGGAAGTGGTGATTCTGTATTTTCTGCAAACGATTTCTATTAATTCTATTTACCGAACACCAAACCAGTGCAGACGAGGCAGTCTTAAACAGATAATTTTCACCTGTGATTGAAAATAGGGAAGAGCTCGAGTACTCGTTAGAGTGTTTTCTATAAATAATACGATATAGACGAGCACAAAAATTCTTTCTTTTATCATTTGGTACTATCTAATTCGCGATAAAGTATTTATCAATAATAGGTCTACGTCCAGTAAAGATAATTGATTCTGTTTTTGTGTCGTTTATTTTTATTTACCACATTTAAAAATATAACGGAAAACAGAATTTCAGTTGAAAGCCTATTACACATATTTGTACATTATAGACATACTTATGTATAGGGTTTTTTTTGGGGGGGTGGGCTTTGAAATGTCATTTATATTGATATAGTGGTAGGTGTAAAAACTACTTTTACCGAATCGATTCTTTCGAGTCTGTTCATTTAAAAGAACAGGTTTTAAAAACCAACTCTCGACAGTCGGTTTGAGAGTTAATTCTAAATATTGATCGATTAGTATGGATCTGATGTCGCAAATTCGTTTTGTTAGAGTGAATTATTCTTTATAAACGTAAACTGTGTACCTATAGAGATCCGGTTCTGAACCACTTACTGTGAGGAACCGTTTTGCCCGTCTCTATCATGGACTTATTAGTCGGGCGTGTTGCCGGTAATACATCCAAAAACTTATGTACGGAAATACCCGAATCTAAAGAATATTCGCTCATTCGCGATGATTACAGGATGAATCTGTTATCGAAAGAATAGGTTCTTAATTTCTCGAGAGTCGCATGAATTAACTCTCAGTTTGAAGATTGACTCTTTAAAACCAGCTAACTCGCGAGTTATTCATCTCGGATAAAGAATAGAAATGGCCAGACAATACTAGGTTGCGGACACGTTTTAGAGCAAAAATCTGTTTAAATTATACGAAATGATACACTACTAGTTTACTTACAGAAATTTACGAACAAAATATAAATGTATTTATTTAAAATCTCGAATAGATACATTATCAATTTAGAAATAATGAATAAAAATTTACAAGAACCTTTTTAATGACGACCCGATTTATCAAAAAAAAAAAAAAATCATTTGCGAAAGAAATTATTAATTATATTTATACAGTATTTTTTCCGTTTGCCAATTAGTATAAAACAAAATTTATAACACGTACAATTAGGTAGGACGAAAAATAAAATCGTTTAATTAAAATAATTTATTATCATTTCATTAATGTTAAGCCTAACAATAAATTAAAATGTTCGAGGTTCCAGTCAACGTTAATTCTGAAAGTTCATTATCATATCTTGTAAATTAATAAGTTGTAACGATATAACGTGTAAAAAGTAATGTAACGTCCATTTCCGGTATATTCGACCTGAAAATAAAAGTGAAAACAAAAAATTTATGAAAATATATATTTAATTCTGCGGGTAACATATCAGATATAAGTTTCATTTTATATATATATATATATATATATATATATATATATATTTATATATATATATATATGTATATATAGTGAAAATTATTTAACACGAGAAACGGAAGGGACTAAAATATTTTTTTCATGTTAAACGGTATTATAAAAAAATACACATACTCCTCAAAATTACGCTTATTAGAGCACATTTTATATACATTAGATACGTGTGTATGCATTTAATAAAAATCAATAAAACAATATTGTTTTATTGAAATTTAATACATACATAATTTTCAATTTTTTTGAAAACAAATATAAAGAATTTATTGTTTTTTTTTTTAATAATGCGATATTTTTTTACATTGTATTTTTTAACATCAAATTATGGACGATTTGAAGAAATAACGACTAATTATATATATTATAAACCAAACAAAATATAACACAGTTTAATCACTATTAAGTTTTTTATTGCGCAAAGCTTTTCGACAATTACGTCATTTTCAAGCATAGAGAATAAATTAATGTTTATTGTGTACACTTGAAAAGGACGTAATTGTCGAAAAACTTTGCGCAATAAAAAACTGAATAGTGATTAAACTGTGTTATATTTTGTTTGGTTTATAATTTATAAAATCACTACTCTCCGATATATTCAACAATATATATATATATATCAAAAGTTGAATATATTGGAGAGTAGTGATTTTATTAATTAATTATAAACGAACAAAATAAAACACAATCGCTAAAAGTTTTTAATCGCGAAGCTTTCCGACAGTTACGTCATTTTCAAGCGCGAACTAAAATTATTAAATTGGTATGAAGAATTTTTTAAAAATCTGTTTTATAAATGAAATATAAACATTTCTGATTTTTCATAAATATACGAAAAGATGTAATAATTTTAGTTCGCGCTTGAAAATGACGTAACTGTCGAAAAGCTTCGCGTTTAAAAACTTTTAGTGATTGTGTTTTATTTTGTTCGTTTATAATTAATCGTATATATAGGCATTTACATATTTATTAACGTATTAACACTTTGCAAACTTTTTTCGAGGTCAATTAACCTCAGACACGCTGCAGTGATTACGCTGCGTAACATTTAGATATAACGAAGAAAACAACTCGAATATAATAAGCCTTAAAAACTATTTGAAATAATTATTTTCAACAATACGATACAATTATTTAGAAAGAATGAAAGAGAAAAATAATATCTGTCGGACGGTTAACGGGTGGTTATTTAATAATCAATACATGTTGTATATACGTGCGTGGTATGCCCATGATGACCAGACCTGGTAAATGGAATATCTACCATACAACGACTATTATCGAGCTATGTTTCCAGATGGAAAGTAATTATCGGCGGTTTGCACGTGATAGATTTCGTAATTGTACGGCGGCAGCATCGTAATGTTATACACGCACCGCTGGGCAGTGAGAGAGGAACTGTGTGGTCCACTGATTGTGGACTTGTAAGGATGTTTTCCGCGTAAAAAGACGTCAAATGTGTAAAACATAGACACTTCGTTTCGATTTTGATGTTCTCAAAGGAAAAGGACAACGTTTCCAATAAAACATTTTCGGCGTTGTGTTAATGCACAAATAGAGTTACAATAAAATATGCGATAAACAACAATTGCGCGAAAAATCTATAAAAAGCTTTAACGAAAACGGTAAAAAACTTGCATAACTAATAACTGGTAAAAGACAAGCCTTTGTTAAGTTGCAGAATAATTTTCGCAAGATTCGAGTCGTTATACCGAAGCTATTTCGATGATGTCGAAAATGCGAATGATAATTCATTTTATCTAAATATTTCTAACGCCGAACTCGATGATACAGCTAACAGCGTCGACGATGAAGTGCTAAGTGCTGAAATTATGAAATAGTCACGGCGTTACGGGAAAGATGGAAAGATGAATTGACTTCGGTAATAGACCTATCACGACGGGAAAGGCGCGGAATAAATAGGTTGCGAATGGGACACGGTAGATGTGCCTATACATTAAATGGAAAATGGTTTCAAATCCCTTATGCGAATGTGGGGAAAATGAGGGTCGTCATTTGAACGACGTTATCATTTCAACTGAAATAAATAATGTAAGCAAAAAAAAGAATGTCTTATAGGATTACACTTCTCTTTAATTTTATTAGAGTGCGCTATAATTTTTTTTTAAATACCCGGCACCATAAGATGTTGCGCCGTGTAGCGTTATATAAGCTAGTTATGAAACACGAACGAACGCTAAAGTGCAAATATAGAACGGGGCTCGACGCTTATCGTTCGTTTAATTAGAGCGCTAATTTGTTTTCCGGCTAATCTTATTAAACCGACAAAGAATTACGTGTAATTCGATTATTATTTAATCACCGCGCTTATCGGACGGGTCATTAAACGAATTTTATCTCGAATTTTACGTATAAAAATTTTCTCCTAGTTCTTTATAACATGTAGGATAGAAAATTAATAAAAGAGATTCGTAGAATATTTAAATAAGACGATATTACATCGAAAATCAAATATGATTTTTAATCGTATTTCGGAAAAAAGATGGTAGTTGATTAAAAGAACAATTTGGAAATAGACTGTTTCGCAATCCCAGTTTATGGTAAAACGAGAATAGCTAAGCGTCGTTTTATAAAAAAAAATAATAATAATAATTTCTTCGACGGGAATCTTTATAACATCTGTTCTACCCTATGGAGGCGATCCTTTAGGTGTGCTCCATTTTACCTTGCACTATAAGTGTTTTTAATTCTCGTTTACTGGCGAGTTACACGACCGAAATATTTAATTACAGCTTTGTGTTATATTAAACTCATGGAATATATCCATCCGTGTCTATTCGTTTCGCAGTCTCCACGGTACGCGGAGTAATTTTCTCCAACATCACGTTTCGAATTTATTCAGTCGGAACACGTTGGTTTTATGATTCAACTGCGTACATTACTATCGAGAATTATACACGGTATGGCGAAATGTCTATTTACAAAAACGCACGGTCAACTAGTTACGCTAGTTTCTGAAATCCTGATGATGCTATAGACAGCGAAAATAGTCGATTGTGTTTGTAAATATAAATTAATTTACAGTTCTGTTTGACGGATGTTTTTATTTTATTTTTGTTCAATATCGGTCACCAAAAAGAAACGCTACAAATGTCTACGTATATAAGGAAATTTGATGTCTATCCCTCGTAGTTTTTACTTCGCTAAGTAGAAGTTCCAGAAGTGAAAAATGTTGGCATGATTCAAATTAGTTTATTTATATTTGCAGATTAATCTAATTTACACTTCTGCAGTTATCGAAAAATTCAAAAAGCATTTGAAAATTTCATCTTCTAAACTAATAGCGAGATTATGTAGATTAGGTTAAGAGATGAATTGGAACGATTTATTAGCAAATATTTAATAGAATAAACGCAATGGGTTAAATCAAGAATATAAATGTCCAACATTTATCTCTGTTAAGCGGCCCGTACACGATCAATAATACTGACAGTACTGTACAGTAATACTGATATAACTTCATCAGTATTTATGGGCCCTTACACGATCAGTATCATCAGCCATCAGTAATTTGTGTTTTTGATCGAAGCAGTCCTTTCTTCATGCGTACATGTTATTTAAAAGTAAATTAAATATGAAAAATAAGAGAAAAGCTCGTATAGGAATATTGCACTTTATTTCCAAAGTATCGTTCATCGCAAAATATGGATGAAAAATTGGCCGTAAAAACTGTAAAATTATTCTCACATCAATCTGTTACGTGAAATTTGGTTAAGTAGTAGTGAAAATTACTATTTTCAAATGACCTACGTAGTATTTAAAAAATTAATTAAGATGGTACAGCCGTTTTTACAAAAACAAATAGTAATATGCAAAGGAAGCTGTATCTTAGATACTTGTGATGCCTTAGCATATGTTTTGCAAAGGTATATAATAATAATCTGCATAATGTTTATGTCTTCAGACCAATAATGTATTTGGATATATTTTGACGTTTTTTTATGCATTTTTTGCTTAATTTTTGGTGTTCTTAAACTGTTTTTTTATTTAGTGTATCTATTTTAAATATTTTATATATTTATTATTTGCGTTTTATTTTTCTTAAAATAGAGTTTATGTAACATTAATAATGTATTTTTATACAGTTATTGTTTAATTTGGTGTTTTTAAACGGGTTTTTATTTATTTAGCATACTATATTTGTATTATTTTATGTATACGTTTTGCTATTCATAATATTAGCGTTTTATTTTACCTTATATAGAATTTGTATAACATTAAAAAACATGTTTCGTTTAGCGTCAGAATGAATAAAGTTTTTTACTAATTTTAATAAATAATCTATAACAGTAAGTAAATGTTTATTTCGTTCAGTATGAAATTGTGCTTTTATTCTGATTTTTAATATTATGGTGATCATTTTGTTTGAAGAACATACAGTTTTATTAATTTAAATACAAAATTAACAATAACGGTAAGTACATTTTTATTTCACCAAGTTCAGAATTTGGTAAAATTAGTATAAAATTTTAATATAACAATTGTTAATATTTCGCAAAATTTGTCACAAGTAATTGTTTCATATTGAACTGATTTAAACAAATTTCATTCACAGCAAAATGTGTAGGTATATAATCAATTAAATAACGATGTAAACCTATAATATAATCAGCAAATTAAAATTTATATTAATTTCATCAAATTCTGAACTTAGAGAAATAAAAATATACTTACTATTTTTGTTAATTTTATGTTCAACAAAACTGTATATTCTTTAAACACAACATTTTCACCGTAATATTAAAAATCAAAATAAAAGCGTAATTACAAACTGAAAAAAAGAAAATTTTTCTTACTATTATAAATTATTTATTAAAATTAGTAAAGAACTTTATATTATTTTAAACACGAAACAAAAACATTGCATTAAGAAACAGTGTCGGCTCGTGTAGCCCCCCACCTACAAAATTACCAGTATTATAATTTTTTTTTCATATTCAAAAATCAATTAAAATTATCCAAAATTTTGAAATTTCGTTTAAAAAAGTAATTTTTTCTCTTTGGATGCTCATTCTAGAACGTTGGTGAGGGCTACGAATGATGCAGCTCTTGTTGGCATGTTTAGGAAACATAAAAAACGTGGTTCCGCGAGAAAACGATGTTAAAGGCGCATGCGCAGTGGTTTCTTTTTAACCGCGTTCGGGCTGCACAAAAACCAGTAGACTTGTATTCCAAGATTAATATTCCAACTGCAGAATGAAATGTTGACGCGTGCGTTCTTCTATAATTGTTGCTCATTTACTTATGTTTTATTGATTGAATAAATATATTTATTTATAAGGATTTTATTACTTCGATTGTTTTGGTAGAAAGGCTAACTTTAATTATGGCTGGAAATAGTGATTTTCGTGAAAGTTAATTGAATTCGGTTTCGTGTTTGCTGAATAACAAATGTTTGCGGTTATCCTACAATTCTTAACTTCCACAGCAAGGTAACTGACCAGTTCGCGAAAATGAAAAACCGTCGTGTGGACTTCATATACAAATAAATTTTGAAGTCAGTGCTCTGAAGTTACACATTTTTTAAAATTTTCTTAGAATGGCCGATTCTAAATTTTATTTTTGTTTAGAAATTTAGAATTTTAAGGTTTTTATGAAATGGTAGCCTAGCTGTTTGTTTTTTATTAAAAAAAAATTTCAACTAGGTAAAACTTTCAGCCACTCCGCTTCGAAAACCCACGAGCCGCCACTGTTAAGAAACAAAGTAGAGAAATACTGAGGGAATGATGAAAATACTGAAGAATTGTCTTTACACGATCAATAATACTGTCAGTACACTAATAACCACGCCCAAATACTGACCACGCCTTAATACCGATGAGCGCGGAACAAAAAATCCGGATAACATCAGTATTTTCCATCAGTACATCAGTATTTTACATTACACGATAAGTAATATTGACAGTATTTATAAATACTGACAGTATTATTGATCGTGTACGGGCCGCTTTAGAGATGAACAGCGAGGAAAAAAGATTATTTTTACCAAATTAAACATTTTCAATCTGATACATCTCGGCCGGTAATCGATTAGTAATATTCGAACGATATTTTATGCATTAAACGATTTTCGACATTTCGCCCTATTAAGAATATGCCAAAACTCCGAATATCATTACAAAAAACCGAATTAAAACTTCAAATTATATTATGACGATTGTAGTTATTAACGAACCACTCGTGAAAGTGGAACGTGATGAAAAGTCCCATAAAACAACCTGGCCGGAAGACCCCTATTTTATATATATATTTAAAATAGTAACGTACAATATTAAGTTTATAATTGAAATTTTAATAATAATAATAATAATAGTTAGCTAACAAAATTATAGAATTTTAAACGAGTATTTATTTTATTTCGTGTAACGTAAGCTATGTTCACACTAATGAAATGTTATCGAACTTTGCAATTTTATAAATTGTGCATTCAAGAAAACAAACTAAACACGTACGTTATGTAACAATTCATATCGTACTTTCCCCCAATTTATTGATATTCATTTTCATAATTTAGAGTATAAATATTTTTATTTTACACACACACAGATATATATATATTTTTTAAATAGTAACGCACAATATTAAGTTTACAATTCAAATTTTAATAATAATAATAATAGTTAGCTAACAAAATTATACAATGTATTTCTTTTATTTCGTGTAACGTAAGCTATGTTCACACTAATGAATTATTATCGAACATTGCAATTTTATAAACTGTGCATTCAAGAAAACAAACTTAACACGTACGTTATGTAACAATTCGTATCGTACTTTCCCCCAATTTATTTATCTGCTTTTTCATAATCTAGGGTATAATTATTTTACTACATTTAGTCCGTTAAAGCGCGTTATTATTAAATATTTCTCCGTTATACTTTCTTATTTTTAGTTAAACAGAAAAGAAAACTTTATGATACTTGAAATTTTAATCATTTTTCCTATTTTGCGGCTAACCTGAAATGTTTCTCAATTTTAATACAGCGAAAATTATCTACAATTCGCCACGAAATATGCAATGCTGTATAAAATTTATAATTTTGTGTCAAAAATTAATAATGTATGACTGAAAAGGTTAATATACTAAATCGATTTTATTTTCGCGACTTTAAAAACTAATTTAAAAAAAATTATTTTCCACTAATTTTGAGCGTGTTTACAATATGATAATCGAAATTATCGCGTTAATACTTTCGGTTGTGCATTTAGCTATTTCATTCACGCATTGTCAATTTTTTATACAAAAATTATTCATTTTGATGTATTAAAAGAAAATTACTTGCGGATATAAAAATATTATTACAATTTTACGTATAGCCAATTTTTTCTAGATTTATAATGTTTAACGTGTTATATAAATAAGCGTGCAATGTGTCAACCAACTTCTCCTTTTTAACGAAATATATATATTAAAAATTTATACACCGTATCCAGAACAGTCTGACCGAAAAAGTTAAAACCTCAAATACCGTGTTAATTCTTGTCTTCGTTTTTGTAACACAAGATATGATTGTAGTACGAAATAATTGACGGATGTGGATAACTCCGACTTTTAGATGATCTCAGATTATTATATATAAATATGTTTATAATTAGAATATATTCAGTCAAATGCCCTTTATTATTATGAAAATGGGAGCCATTTTAATCTGTAATAAATTATTTGTGAATAATAATAAGACGTTAAGACGAAGTACACATAATCCGTGCAAATCGGGACAAAATACATTTAAATAATTTGGAAATAAATCTAAGTAATAAGACAATAACGAAGGTTACTGATATTAAATATCAGTTTCGTTAGATAAGTTAAATTCAAGTATACGGTTCGCATTTTTCGAAAAAAAAAAAAAACAAATGGAAGAAAATTAATTACGTGTTTTATTATTTAAAGGCAATTCTTTTCGACGGAACATTCGATGTGTTTATATTACATCAATCAGTTCTTGTAAAACCTATCGAATACTTAGAAAAGTCTACCTTAAAATCCATAATAATTAGTGAATAAGTAACTTTTTTGCGAGTTGTACAAATTGGAAAAATTAAACGTTTTATCGGAGAACCAGTTTAAATTTAATTAAACGGAAAACTATACTAGGAGGAATAGCCAAAGCAAAATTTCCATTCTTCACTAAATCTCGTATCAGAATGCAGCCGAGATACGTGATAGGCTAAATATATTTAACAATTTTCCTAAGGAAGTAAAAATTGATTAAGCTATAAACGTCGCCAGAGAAAAATATCGATATCATTTTAGGTTTTTATATAATTTCTTTTTTTCCGGCGATTGTACGTATATATAATATATAATTATTTCATAATAGTTTGTTTATTATGGTAATAACGATGTATCCGATAGGCAATTAAGTACACTCGTTAATAAGTTGTGTGTAACTTTTCTAATAAAATATTTGTTTATTGTTTTATTCTAGGTGAATCCAAAGAATGGATTACTACGAATTTCTACTAGGGTGACATTAGTGCAAAATGCTCGATAATTAATTTTTATACTTACCGAATGTGACGTATGTCGTTAATTATTATCGTAGTATTTATCGCCGATTTTAACGTCGAATTTAACAGACGATAAATGAACCGGAGCCGGGTATTGAAAATTTATCGTTCGTCCGAATTTGATAATTTTTTCATCGACCGTCGAAGATGATCCATTTCCAAGTCTAAACATTTTCCAATAAACCGTCCTCATAGCTGTACGACCGCCCACAAAACGACTCGTCGACCCGATGAACATTTTTTAGAGCAGAATCGCTAGTGCTTGACTATAGGTAAATTTAAAACTGAACAAAATCACAAAATAAACAACGGGAAATCTAAAAAATGTTTAAATTTTCCTTTTGAATCTTTTTAACGCGCTGAAATATTTTTTTTTTGCACATACAATTTCGGTATAAATTTATAATTTCGATATTTTTTTTCGCTATTTTAATATTACGTAAAAATTAAAATTCAATACTCTATATTTAAGTCGGTATACAAATTAGAAATTTATTGTCGCATAAGAAATAAAATTTAAGTCGCGAGCTTTTAAACCGCGTTACTAAAATAGATAACTAATGTTTAATTTTTCGATTTCGAGCAAAGACCCCAAAAAAAGTGATGCAAGGTACCGGATAATCGACCAAATTTTGTAATGGATACGTGTCTACCGTAGGATAAACATTTTGATTTAAAAATAAACACGTTTAAAAAAGTGAAATAACCGACCTCTAATACGAATGTTTTTGCACTTATTTTTAATAAGGAACATCCTACGAATAATATATGTTGATAATGATGTAGACAGACTTGTTTCGTGGAGCTAACGAAAATTTATATATTACTGTAAAATTACGAATTAAAAACTACTAAATTAAAAAGGCGTCAATAATTACTCCGAAAAAACGATAAAATGTACACTAACGAATTAATTTCAATAAATTTATTTACCAATTCTTACCGTTTGTTGCTCTCGAACAATTCAAGATGTAACGCGATAAATATTTTCTATATTACAACGCTAGAATTGCAAAAGTTCGCAAAAAACGATTTAACACATCGCACGATATTACATTGTTTACGAAAATCGTGACGTTGCAATATATTATATACACTTTAATGTATTTATATTTTGTGCGTGTGTGTGTGTGTATATGTGGTAGAGGAAGCGGCTTAACCGATGTAATTTAATTAATTTATAACGTCTGCTAAATAGAAAATAAGAAGGTTATCTCTATGTAATCGTCTTCCGTTTAAATAAACTGATAAGAAAAATTAAGAAGTCGAAGTTTTTGTTAAAATTATACGATAAACTTTCTTTTGTCTCCGTATCACGTCGTGTGTTAAACAATTATCTCCTTAACAATTTCCGGAACTTTGTTATTTTTTCTTAAATCACGTAATCTATAATCATGATCACCCCCCCCCCACGAGGAGAGAACAACTATTGCTCCGTGCCCCAAATGAAAAAAGACGCTAAAAACTCAACAAGTTCAAATTCCCTTATTCCTACGTTTTTAGTCAGAAGCTCGAATGTGTAAATGCACTGTTTGTATTAACACGTATGTATATATCCGTTTAAATATACAACACTATAATTAACGAATTCGAGACGTACATGGTCATCGCGAATCTTACAAAAACCAATAACAAGTTAAAAATATCAAGACGCGTGTTGGAAAAACCACGATCAAGATAGTTGGTTGACAAGATCACCATAAAAAACGAAAGCTAACTACTTGTGATTGTTCACAGCGGGTCTACTTCACGCCATCATACACTTCATTTATAGTTCATTCGTATTATTTAGTATAAAGTCTAAAATCAACAAAGCGGGATTAATGGGAGTACTTTATTTTTTAATTGATTATTATTATTTAATTTTTTGTAGGATTACTGGATTTTGAAAAATATTTAATTTTTTATTTTTCATTTTAACGGGCCCAACTATATTTTTGTCCAGCCCTAAATTTACGTGGCAAACCTGACCAAGAGCAAGATCATACGAATAATACGTACGTAAAAGCTGAAAATCAAATTTGATATGATGAAAACGGTTACTTTAGGTAAAATGATAAACAGCTAAAAATTCCTGTCATACAAATTTTATGAAATATTGAAAACGTAGTAATAACCAGATACCTATAAAGTAGAACTATCACGTTTATAAACAAAATGCACTTTCGTATACAAAAAATTATTTTATACGTCAAATTTATCTGAAATTTCACATTAATTATTTTAATCGGTTTTCTTAATCATAACGAATTGAATTAGTTTTTCTCTACTCGGAATTTGGTTTTATTAAAAAAAAAAGTGATATAAATCCCATTTAAACATTTTATTATAATGTAATTTCAAATTGACTCGTCCGATTTTTTTTTTAAAGGGGAGAAATATTACCTTAAAAATTTTACATATTTTTGTATTATCAAAATGTGTTGGTAAATAAAATGCAACGCTATAATGTGACCACGTATCTCCAAACATCAATTGTTAATGTGTATAGCTTGCTACTGCCTCGTAGACTAGTCTTTTGTTTTTCTGCAGACCAAATTGGATACTCATTAAAAAAATTTAATGAATAACTAAATCGACAATTTTTAATATGTGAAATTCTTCTAACTAACGATAAACCATGATAATGTTAGTAGAAAGAAAACATTGTAAAAACGATGCAAGCTTTTGTAATATCCACCTCGTATAATGAAATTTGTACGTTTTATGTTACAAAATATAAACTGCTTCAGCCTGAGCTTCCTTGTCTACCATGGTTCTATAATATCGAAATACAAGTGAGTCTGCTCCGTGGTTTTATTGTCGCTTTATGTCGACTACGTTTTGGAAAGAATCGTCTATCGGCTACACTTTTACAAATGCATCTTGTTGCTTCTCCGTTCTGTCTACATCCTTCACATATCTACTATATCGCAGACGCAAATCGAGTGTTCATATTACCGCTCCACTCGTGACTCCTTCTATAATCACCTCATATCTCTAAACGTTCCTTTTCCTGTTAATATTCCTTTCTTACTCGCCACACGTAACATGCACATATACATATGTTTATTTAGGTTTATTGTTAACTGTAACATATCCGTTTTTTATTTCTTTTTGTCTATGTTAATATAGCTTAATGGGTAAACTGATGTGGAAGCCCAATAATTAAAAAAAAATTAATGTAGAATAAGGCGCGGTAAATAGAATACACGGTAGGGATCACGCGCAGGCTGCTTAGCAGCTATTACGTCATTGGTGTCCAGTCGAGCTCGACGATGTACAACGTAAACGCTACTTTCGGTTCCTTACTCTAGCTGTGATTATATTTACAATTTTACATTCCTCTCTTTTCGATATAATTAATTTATTTTAATTTTATAACAATTACATTATATCTATTAACATTATTTAACGCAATTAGTATATCGCTGTTTTGTTTTTCAACTTGTTTAAACGCAATAATTTCGTTAAAAATTGTAGTATGAGGCAAGTTTCATTTAAATTTTTGAATATTTTAAATAATACCAAAAATATGATAAAAATTTATTTATATAAGCAAATATTTCACTCACCAAATTTTAGTTATTGCAATTTTATCAATTTATTCCTTTTTTTTTTTCGTCCATCGTCGGTATTTTTGCTTCCGTAGATTGTTCTTTTACTGGACTTTTTTTTGTTTAGCGTCTTAATTCTGATGAATGTTCGTGTTCTGACGAAACAGGAAATGGCGAATTCATCAATCCCGATGCTGCTGTATCTCAATTTTAAAATGTTGATCAATGTTTTCATTACCTCTGAATTCCTATTGATGTTATCACTGCCGTGGTAATTGCTAAATTCTTTTTCCATATTATATACTATGTCTGTCCACTGCTCGGTTGGATTCATTAACGCACCCCTCGATGTTGTTGCCAGCCAGTCTGTTTGCTTAGGTGGATTTATTTTTGTTCGATGCCCGTACTCAAAAACAGTATCTAGTCCTTTTTTTTTACACGATATGCAATGTAACCAGCTAGCATTTTTAACAGATCTTTGTTTTCACCTTCTACTTGACCCGACTTTTTTTTATCATCCGATAATGTTTCGATCACGCGAGTAAAGTCATTTTCTTCTTCGTGAAAATGTATATCTTTTTCTAATTCTTCGCATTCCGATGATTTACTTTCGCTACCTTTTTCAATTTCATTTATTACGTCGGCGCTTAATGTTACCAGCGCTTCATTCCACGAATTAAGAGTTTTTATTATCGAACCCGCATTTTTACTAAAGAGAAGGCACTTAATTCTTTGATTTACAGCAGTTGGCGAGGGATGATCATAAAATTTACCCAAGCCTCTAATCAAAGAAAAATAAGATTCAAGAATATCTTGGTTGCACCTCGCCGACATTATGTAAGAATATCCTTCACAATATAATTCAGAGAACATCCGCTGAATACTTCGAATAGAAACCTGAAAAGCAATTTGAAATGGTAACAAATTCGATCTACCGATTACCCTCATCGATGTGCACAAATTATACAATTTTTCCAATGTCTCATTCTGTTTCACTAAATTTTTACCAAATGCGTTTTTCATTTCATTAGTTGGATGAAAAGGAATTCTCGAATTCAGCACATCGAAACCGTCATTAATTGTAAGAATTTTAAAACATGATCGTTGCCTGGAAGTGTATAACTAATAGCATCAGCTACTGTTCTTGAAAGTAACTCAGCTGCTATCCGGACTTTTTGTCTCTCGATCCCCGAAAGAAGTAAATGATTTTAATTAATCTTATAAGCAAATTTAAGATCTCATTGTTTCTGTAATTCAATTAATTTTAGAAAAATGTCTTTAGTTACAATTTCACCGCTAGATAATTTGTATCCTTGATCAAGAAGATGATTTCTCAATAGTTTCAACGCATGAGGAACATCGTAAAAAGCCCAGATCTTACGATTTTCACAAAGCGGATGCGTAATATTTGTTTTATCATTATTAACACCAAGGTCGGCCATAAGTTTCGTATTTGATGGGCCCATGTCACATACAAACGCACGAACTTTGAATCCTGTAGATTCTATCATTCTAATGACTTCAAAAAATAAATTTTTATCCACTGCACAGTCAAACTTATAATATATGGGTTGTTTCCATTTTCCAACGAGGCTACGAATAATCATAACCTGCACGTAAGAATGAGGACCGCGGATTATATCCGAAATGCTGTCGTAACATATATCAGATTGAACTTTCATTTCATCGAATGAAAGTACAACATCTTTTTCAAAGTCCGTAAATACTCTTGAATGTGATGTCAAAATATTCAAACTTAAATTTATAAAACCCGGGGCAACTACAAATTCGCTCAAACGACGTTTTATAGTCACTTCACTTGGAATGGGATACTTATAGGCTTCTTTTACGAAGTTGAAAGATTTTTTTGAAATACACCTTAACGATACTGCCTTCGATATGTCGTCAGAAGACCAGCTGGAACATTTTCCACTAACGATTACTTGTTGTTGACACTTCGAGAAAGTTCCTTCAAACGCTTTTAGCCGAACTTTTAAACTCGTAATTTCAGCCTTCGCTGTCTCCAAATCCTTTAAAAGGCTTTCATTAGTTTGTTTTAAGGAATTATTTTCTAACTGTAATTTAATAAATTTATTATTATCGCTAATATCAGAGTTATTGGATGAACAAATTTCATTATTTGTTAAACCTATGTCTTTAGCCTTGCTTCCTAACAAAGAATTTACAACTTTTTTTTTAGACTCACGTTTGTTATACCTTTCACTTCGTTCATTTTGAATATCTGACTCGCATTCAATTAATGTTGGTATTCGCAAATGAGGAATCGAATCCTTTTTTAAATTTTTCTTTTTGGTTTATACCCAAGCAATTCTGATCTCAAATCACGTTCAAAATCATTTTCATTAAAGTGACGAGAACAAACGCGGGCAGTTTCAATATTAAAGTCATCAGCTATTTTGCTCATATGTAACCACTGTTTCCTTACAGCTTTATCTTTGGGAAACCGATGAAAACTGATTCCTAATTTATGAGCGTTTCTGTCATGATTAGAACACCCAGCGATGACACAACAAGGCATAATAAAAATATTAATAATAATAATAATATAGCATCAAAGCGATCTAACCATTTCTATGTTGATGACGTAATATATGTATAAAAATTGATAACATAGGCAGTATTAAACGAAAAAAAAAACACATAAATTGCATAAGTTAATTTGTTGACCGTAATAAAAAATAAATAAAAAAATACTCGAACAAGCGGCGACAGAAGCACGAAATAATACGGAAGAACACGCGAAACAACGGAACGACTACTACACTACAGTCGACTGTCTGAACTAGTGGGCACCGGTGACGTCAAAATTTCGTTTGACTACTGCTCAACTAGTTCGTGATAACTACCGTGTATTCTATTTACCGTGGAATAAGGTAAATCTTTGTTTATATTATACAACATCGACATTCGTTTATGTACTAGAATGTAAATAATGCAAATTATTACTTCTGTAAATTCTTTTAATGATTTTATTCTTAAAAGAGCGATGTGGTTAATTGTTTTAGGTAATTGCATTACAACATTGCTGTGAAAGTTAAAGTTACTGCTACATTTTTATTTTTAAAAAAAGAACACGTGTTAAATATAAATATAGCTTGATGAACCATATCCTAATTTAAATTAAATTCTGCCGAAAACAAGATAAACGCTAGTGAAGCCTAAAATTTACTTTTAAGCTTAATTGCATTTATAACATTTTTCAGTTTGCATTTGTAATTTATTTCTTCTAAAATAGTGAAAATATTTTCCTACTGTTATTTGTATATGACTTTATTTGATGATTAATGCATAAAGTGTTATAATAATAAAAGTAATTTATGAATAAAAATATTTGTGTTACTATGACTTGAAAATATTCGTGTTTTTAATACCGGATTCCGAATCCAATTAATGTAAACCGGCAGATAATCGTTTTAAAAATACGTTTTAAAATGTTTAAAACTAGGATAAACATATCGTGTTTAGCACGAAACATTTTTCAGAATGTGTATACACCTGTACACAACGGGCAATTGTTTAAAACATCAAAGGTATGAACATTGTTATTTATACATTTATATAGGTAAACAACAACTAAGTAAAATTATCTTCATTCTAATTGCTCACAATTTTAGATAATAAAAAATTATTTACTATTTGTTGTAAAGTTTGTAATGTAATATTGATAATTTTATATTTTTGTTAGAGTTATTTGAAGGTTAATAAACGCTTGTTTTCGCAAGATGCCCAGGTATCGTCTCCAAAATTAGTCGGTTATTGGCTTTTAACCTGTAGTGGGATGGTTTTTATCGCCGTTTCTTTAGGTAAGGCAACACGTTCTAGAATATTGTTGTTTCTGTTTTAATGAGTATAAATTGAAAAATGGAAAAACGAAAAATCTCAAATTATTTCATTAATTTATGCGGATTAAAGGAAATCAATTAAATAAACAATTGTAGTTTTATGTTTAAAATTATTACGAAACCTTATATGCCTTAGTAAGTTGATCTTTTACTGGAGACACTATTAATTTACTCGGAAACAGAAGAATTAATTTCGATTAAATAAGTAAATAAATAAAAAAAGTTTTATTCGTAATTTTTATAAATTAAAATTCTTTTTGTATCTAAATTTTGTCCGTTCCCCACAAAAAATATATATATATACATATATAGTTTATTATGTACTTGTTTATAACGGTGAAATATGTTACGCATTTAATACTAAAAATTTTTAACGAGTAGGGAGATTATAACACCAGCAGGATTATAATTGTAACCTATTTATATTTATATGCGGCTTGCTTTTATTCGTATTGATTTAAAAATAATGAAAACAATTATTTGATAATTATTTCTTTTCATATAATTGTAAGTTATTCATATATTTTAGGAAACATAAGAAATAATTTATAAATTTTAATTTTATTTTTGCAATATTCATAGGAGGCGTTACAAGATTAACAGAATCAGGTTTGTCCATGGTATCGTGGAAGCTTTTGGGAGAAAGAATGCCTTTAAATAAAACGGATTGGGAAGCAGAATTCGAAAAATATAAAGAATTTCCAGAATTCAAAATGTATTTTTTTTTTATTTTACTATATGTGCTTGTGTAATTATCATTATTTTCTTGTGTTTGGTAGTAAAAGTTTATTAATAATTGTTTTTGTTCATTCTTACTCTTGTTTCTAAATTTGTTACGTGTAAATTATGTGTATATGAATGTTTTTTCAGCATATAGACAATTTTATACTGTATGATTTCTTTTTAACATTCCTTATTGTAATTACATGAAAACTAGGAAAAATCAGCGCATTACGTTAGAAGAATTTAAATGGATATGGTGGATGGAATATGGCCACAGAATGTGGGGCCGATTTATGGGTGTAGTTTTCCTTATTCCAGCTAGTATATTCTGGTATCAGAAAAAATTGACACCGTCCTTGAAACGAAGAATTGTTGTAATGGGTTCTTTAATAGCAGCACAGGTTTACCTAAAAATACAATTTCTTTGCGTTCAATTTAATATAATATACTTGCAGCCTTATATCAATTTATGGTTTCTTACAACCTTATATCAACTTGTGATTTATATAATACTGAATTTCAGGGTTTAATGGGCTGGTATATGGTGAAATCCGGATTAGAAGAACGATTTGACGGTCCAAATGATGTTCCTCGAGTATCACAGTATAGATTAGCTTCGCATCTTACATTAGCCTTCATTTTATATATGATGTTCCTTCGCGCAGGTTTGGATGTTGTATTACCCACGCAACAATGGTCCGTTATGGAAAATGCAATAAAACCCCTTAAAATGTTGACACATTCCAGCAAAGGTCTAACATTTTTGACTGCTATTTCTGGTAAGTAAGCTTATTTGAATTTGTAAAAAATCGTAAAAAAAAAAACAATGTCTAATTTGTATTGTAGCAAAAAAAAATATTTAAGAAATTATTTATATTATTTCTTTTTCAATTTTAGGTGCGTTAGTTGCCGGATTAGATGCGGGATTAGTGTACAGCTCTTTTCCAAAAATGGGCGATAAATATATTCCAGACGAAATTATGGAAATGACTCCAAAGGTGAAGAATTTTACCGAAAACCCAGTAACGGCGATGTTTAATCATCGAGTTTTAGTATGTATCATTTCTAATACGCGTTTTTTTTTTGTGTTGTTTAAACATTGTATATTACCAAAACGTCATAAAAGCTTAAGTGATTATATAAACGATCGTATAAATACTAAAAACTATTTAAAAGCTGTTGCTTGTACGTATAATAATACAACATTTGGTTATACGTTAAGTGATTGGTTTCATCATGTTACACTTCGAAACGTAATTTCAATAGTTTAGGCGCCTTTTCTTTAAAAAAAAAAAAAAATAAAATAAAATAAATTTTTAGGAATATCACTTAAAGCAATAAATATCGAAAAATGCATTGATATTGTTACGCATTTAAATCATAATACGCAGATTACTTTTATGTATTTTTAACAAAAATCTAGATATTGTACGATAATATAATGAAATGACTTGTGACAACTAAAACTAATAGTAGAGAGAATTTCATATTATATTTGAAGATATAGATTAAATTTTTTATGACAATTTAGTAACTGTTTTAATACGCGTGGATTTTGGTTAGGAAACAAGTAGAATATAATACAACATTTACGAAACTTACGTATTGAGCATAATTAAAACATTTCGCCGAATTTACTGATAAAATGTTTAGAAACGTTCGTAAACTGACATGCTGATTATTCTACTTATGAATTTGGATTTTATAAAGTAACCCTTATTATATGGGTTACGTATTAATTATTTTAACATTTCGATTTCATGAAGTTTACGAATTTGTAGTTACATAATTTTCTTTAGACTTATGTAGGCTTCAAAGTAAGTTTACTCAATTTTAGTTTCGATCTTGCCAATTTAAAAACACTTACGTATAACATATTTTAAATATAAACTCGCTTGTCTAAAATGAACAATAGAGATTTCTAGTCGGTTATCATAACATCCTATTTAAAACGTTTGTTTAAAATTTTCTATTATAGGGACTTCTAACACTATCCTGTATTGGAGGAACTTGGATATTTTCAAGGAAGCTGGATTTACCTCCAAGAGCTAAAACGGCCATAAACGCTTTATTATTTTTATCCTCCACCCAGGTTTGTTCAATATTTATTTCACATGATGAATTGTTTAATCATTAATGTATTTTATCGTTAATTGTAACGAAAAACACGATCGTCCGTTAGTTGAATGTTTAAAACAAACAACATTTAAATTGACTTTGGAGCTCGCCTTTAATTAAATATTAGCAAATTGTTATTTATCTTTTGGAAAAGTAATGTAAAAATAAACCTATCTTAAAACGGATGTGAACAGAAAACAAACTTATCTGCGGTTATCATGTGTGGACATTCGTTAGAAATAATAATATTCTATTTACAGTACGAACTAACTTGTAGACTATATTTCATTTTTCTACATAAAACAAGAACAAGGCTTGAATTTAATATTAATCCAATAAAACGAAACGTTATTTTATCTCGTTTAATCATCGTTTTCTTTATTTTAAAAATATACCAATTATCCTAACATACTTTGTTTTAATGTAATCTAAGTTTGTTATGACATTAATTTAATCATTCAATGAAGGGAAAAAAACAATATAAATATAAAATCTAAAGAAATAATTTTAGAAAGTTTTTCTTCGATTTCCGATTTATTTGACTTAAATATTAGTCAAAAAGATTTACGTTATTTTAATGTATAAACTTACAAATGAAATATATTTCGAATCTGTCGAAACTGTGTAAATTCGAATAAGTGAACACAGTAGTAGTAAGAAAAATAATTTTAAACTTTTCATGATTTAAGTTTTATACGTGTATATATATTATTTTTAGCATAAGTTTATTTCGAATGCAAATAACGGGTAAATGATTTTTGATGTTATAAATCAGATCGAGTTTAGAAAATTCATATATCAAAATATGAATTTAAATGCGTCGATAACGAATTCTCTAGATATTAAAAGTTATTTGTCCACATTCACAAATTTGATTAGTCTTTTCGTCGGACATTTTTTACCCAAAAATCTGTGTATAATTTTCCGCACCTATTCCGTCTACGTTGTAGAAATTCAAAAACCGCATTCGAAGATTATACGTTAAAAAAAAATCGATACTTGAACCCATCCTTAAAAGAATGTTAACGTACTTAACTCAAAGCTTCCACCTAAAAACAGCAGTCTTTGGAAAATTTAAAAACAATATAAATTTCACCATTCTACGATTCACGCTTCAATAGTTATGTGTATAGCAATGTAAGAAAAGCTTACTTGCTTCTGAATACTGAAAAGTCAATATTTTTTTCAGTTATTTGGTAAACGAAGTTTCAAGTTCAAATGACTGTTAAAAAATATCTGAAGTAAGGATACTTATAACGTCGATTATATCACTCCTAAGTAAGTCTCTGTCCTTATAAATAAATAAAGACTATATCTCGTCAAATATCGACCGAAGGTTTCCCACTCGTAAATGTAATAACAATATAACATATGAACATAAATACGTTTTCGCGACCAAGGAGAACCCATCCGCTGTCTGAAGTCATCTGCCCACGTTATCGGTTATCTGCATGTACTTATTTTATTGTAATCTGGAAGCCACTTGATTACATCTGCGACTAAACCGTCCCAACGAATCATGTGACCAGCCCAGTTCCAGGTTAGTTGCCGTCATTTTAGTTTAACGTCTTATAGTTTCCTAATGAATTCGGCCAATTCTTCTAATTACAAGGACAGATCTCTCCATTGATCTATGTGCACGACTAACTTTGTCAATATGTGCTACTTTCATAGACCACGTTGGAGAACCATATAACAAAATTGGTACGGCGTTCCACAATATTAACTTTTACTTTTAGGTTAATTTTCCAGCTTCTATTTTTTTTTTTAATTCCTTTTAAACTCCAAAATGTGTTCCGTAGTACGGTAATTTTTCTTGTTAGTCCAATCGTCGAATGATAAGCGCTGGCCCAAATAAATGTCCTGTTCCAATTCTCTACTAAGCCGAATGTCTTCTGCCGCATTGTTAATAATTGTTTTGCTATTGTTTATACCTAAACATACATTTCTGCAGTTCTTCTAACATTGTTTAAAGTTCGTTTGCATATATAATTATGTCGTCTGTTAATCTAATACCGGATAAATATTGTCCATTGATATTTATTTCTTTAGTTTCCCAGTTTAATTTCCTTAAAGCGAATTCAAGTACCGTATTAAATAGTACAGCAGAAATCGGGGGGCCACATTGTTTTCTTCCTTTGGATTGTTTAAATATTCTATCTTCTAATAAAATGTAAATCCTACTTAGTTTGTATATTTCCTTAATTAAATTTATATATTTGTTTATACGCCTACATGTTGTAAAGTATCGAACAACGCACTGTTTTTAATCCTACCGAAAGCTTCATTAAAATCTATTATAACAATGATGACACGGTGTAGACCTCCCCGAAGCGCGATATTAATAGATAATAATAAAAGAAAATGAGATTGACGTTATTGCGCTTCAGGAAACACATACGGAAAAAGATACAGACGTTTTTTGTTTGTACGTGGAAGTATTCAAGAATATAAAATTGCAGATCACATACCTCGCTCAAAATACGAAGTAGCCACGTATGTACGAATTAATTTGGCCTTACACACTGAAGTTATAGGAAAATCAACTCAAGGAACCTGTTTCGCTATAAAAGTAGATAAGTTGACGATCGTCGACGTATATAAACTACCTAGTATATAATGGAACACGACCACTGCCAAGTTAAAAATCGCCATGTATTTATATTGGAGATTTTAACAGTCACAGATGTGGGGGTATGCAAAAAATGATGAAAATGGAACTATCATTGAAGATTGGATAGAACATTCAAACATGGAATTGCTATTTAATGCTAAGGATAATGGAACATTCAAATCGGCAAGATGGAAACAGGATTACAACCAAGATCTTTGCATATTTCTAGGAGAAAATAGTGCTGCAATAAAGACTACACTATAACGGTTCTTTGCGATTTCCCAAACTCGCAGCACCGACTCGTATTAATTGATACAGGAGTATATATTCCAGGTGTACAATCTATTCCAATAAATAGATGGAACTTTTAAAATGCTAAATGGGACACTTTTAAACAGACTATTGAAGAAAATATTCGAAACATATCATCGATAATTGAGAACTACGGCAAATTTGTTGAAATAATTTAAAAAGCTACTGATAAGAGCATTCCACGATGTAGAAGAAAGAGCTATTGCTGGACTGAAGAATGTTCGAAACTTTATAATGAATTTAAATCTTCAGATAATCAGATTATAACAGCTGAGTTATTAACAAAACTCAATGAGGAACGAAAAAATAGATGGCTCAGTCGAAAATATTAATTTCACGCATAATAGTAAATTTTATCTTGAATTCCTATTATCCACTTTTTCCGTCTAATAATGTACTTTTTTCTTAGCACAAGACACGGTAAATATTATTATAAAACCTTTTCAAAATGCGTTCTAACATTTCCTCAAATTCGTTTTTTTGGCTACTTTATCTCACAGTGTATACACGATTATATTTGTATTACGCATTTTTAACGGTTTTTCAAATTTTTCCCTTCATTGTAATATTTTTATTGTCGAATCAGATGGTTTAGTACTCTTGATTTTGTTTTTTTATAACAGCTGATTTTTGTACGCCTAAAAAATGTTTCATTAGGCGTTTTTTTTTTTTTATTATATCTGTCAGGCTAGTAAATATACTTATTTTTTGATTTATAAGAAATGTTATAAACATTTAAGTTATCAGCGACAACGATATTACCATTCGGATATACGTAATTAACTATTTTGACTGTTGTTTAATTCTTGTCGTTCTGTTGGTTAGGTTAATATTTTTATTTGGTATTTGGTTCCAGACGTTTTCTATTAAAATTCCGTGTTAGGTATAGACTGTTTTAGTTAATTGATTAAACACAGTCAATATAGTCTCTATTGTATAACATATAATTGATATGAAAATCTTATTTTAGCATGTTTTATCGATGTTTAAACAATTTAATATTATCGATAAAAAATAATATACATACAAAATTATCTGATCACATAACACATTGTTACAGGTTAGCTTAGGTATAGCAACGGTTTTAATGTATGTGCCGATTCCACTTGCGGCGGCTCATCAATGCGGATCTTTGTTACTGTTGTCTGTAATAGTTTGGCTGACGAATGAATTGAAATACGTTAAAAAACTAACTAGAATATGAACCTTACATCTATTTTTACGTTGTCAAATTTGGATAACTCGTCTCAACATATTAAAAAAAAAAAAAAAAAAGGTAATATTCATAAAAATTACTTTCTATTTTAATTACGTATAATCAAGTAATGAAAGTGACTGATTTTTTAATGAAAACAAATGAAATATTTTATAGTTCTCTACAGTGTTTAGGTTTTATATAATTTTCTTTATAATAAGGAAAAACGTGTATTAATGTATATAGAAATGAATAATTTGAAGAACGTTTATTTCTTTATGTTACGACAAATGTATACACATTAATTTTTATTCGGGTATGATCATCTCAAGGATAATCGAGATATGAGACAATTATTGATTCTCATCGTGACACATGACGATTAATTTATTGGTCAGCATATTTAATCGGTTACTATGTATTGTGAAAATGTAATGTTGGACTCAACGTGTTACGAGGTATTTGAGAAATAAGATGGATATGTATTATGATCAACTACAAGTATTAATATAATTCCAGTCAAAGACTGAAAAATCTTAAAAGCAAATACAATTAGAGTATCCGATCAAGAATTGAACAAATCGAATTTTTGCGATATGGATAAATCGCTAGAAGACCTTTGTAGAAATTTCGCATCAGATAACATATTTAGAACGGATTTTTACGATGTTAAAGTGAAAAGTTCACCTCTTTTGAGTCCAGAAACTTCGATGACGTTAAAAATAAAATTAATCATATAAATTTATCTAGAATTATTTTCAGTGAAAACCACGGTTTAGTTCGTTTCTGATGATGAATGGTGTAAGTCCATTGGAAACATTAAATTTTTTGAATAATCAGGACGTGGTTTTCACCAAAAATAATTCCGGACGAATGGAAAACAACCACGAAAGTTTTAATAAATACATATAAATTTATATGAAATTTTAAAAATGTGGTTATAGATCTTAATGATTCAATAGAAAGTTGCTATACAAAAACTTCGACCAACACCGGTTAATTTTGATAATAAAACTGATACATAAATTCGGAAAATTACGTAATCCAGTTAAAAACAGCATAGTTTTCATCATTGCGCGATAAGAAAACAAGAATTTGTTTGCATTTGTATTAGTTCAAATTACGTTAAACGGTTCGTGTATTATTAAACATGTGAACAAAAGTCTAACGGATATAGGAAAACGTTATTCGCAGTTAGATAAGTAAGCATATTCACCCTTGTGGGGTGTCTTTCACTCACGATAAATCGTTTAATCTTAATAATAGATAACAAGCCGATACAATTATTTATTTCAGACAATAATAAGTACTTAAGGATTCAACGATGACATATACTACAAGAATATGTTTTCAGACATTCACAAATCATGAAAAAAAAAAACACTTTAGCAGATCCATTATGTATTTTTAAAACAAATCAAAATGGAAACAAGATAAAAAAAATTACGTTATTCAAAAACGATTAAAACCGGGTGATAATTTATATTAAAAAATCTATAGAAGAAAATACATGGAATACAACTCGCGTTGAAACATAGTCGAGACGTATACACGATAAAATATTTTACTCCAAGCAGAACAAATTCGAAAAAATTCATGAACAAATTGTCTAACCCATAAAGATCATTCAGGAATAGTAAATTTAACAAGAAGGCTTCGGTTCGAAAATATATACAAGGACGCACAGAATTTTGAGAAAAGTTGTCATTCACGATAAGACTTCGGCAAATACAAAAGTAAAACTTTTATCCGTCACTCCAGCGGCAGTTACGTTAATGACCTTAAGGTTACATCGCCAGAAAGGTTCGTTTGTCGAATTGTGTTGGTTATTCTTTATCAGTCAGTCCTTAACAGATTGGTTAGAGTGTGATAAACAGGATAAGGGTTTTGAAATTTTGACGGATGAAGATATTGTATTTAATGTTCAGCAGTCCGATAATGATGAAATTGATGACAATGATGAAGAATCACAGCCATTCAGAAGCTGAAACAAAGTGCATCAATTGGTTTGAAGCAAACTTTAGATCTTTTAAGGAAAAAAACGAAACATCGGCGTAAAGAAAGAAGCTCGAGCTGCAAATGAACATAAGACATTTTTTTTAATTCGTAAACAATTATGACGGTAAAGAGAGTTTTCCTATGGTAATTGTATTACATTGCATTATGTTATACTAAATCCCTAAAATAAAAATACAGTACTTTTAAATATTGTCAAATTAAATACAGGTTTTTTAAATTTCTTTCCTAAATGATTTAGTCTGATATAGTACTATATATGTAATTTGTTTGTGTTGAAATTTCGACTATCCGTCTATTCAGTTATCCGTCACATCCTGAGGGTGACGGATAAAAAAAGTTGTACTGTATAATCCGCCTGAATTTCTTCTTCGTCTCGTGGCAGCTGATGCGATAATGTTTATAATTTGCGTACAAATAAGGTGAAGGTGTTGTTAATTCGTTACGTAATAAATGTATTATGCCTTTATAGCGCGTTCTTTAATACTAAGTAACTAATATAAAACTATATATATATATATATATACAATTCCAGACGCAGGATATTAATTCATAACGGAAATGTGTACTATACTAAAACATAAGAAAAAAGTACTTATTCTGACGGACACCGTTGAGTGTTCTGCAACTTTCTAGATGAGCAAACGAGAACTATCGATCCGTCAGTTGATTACGAAACTACACCACACAGTTAAAATAGGTGCTTGCCCATTGTAACTTTCAGGGAAAAGGATACTAATGAGTTCACTCGATCATGTTAGGTGGAAATCGAGTAAAATTTTAAATCAAATTGGAGCAGTTAATATCAAAATTGAACGAAATGCTCTACAAATCCTTTCAAGCGCATTTAAAATGTAAATGCTTTTAATGAAGAGAAAAATACGCAAGTTTTAAACAAAACATAGTCGGACTGATTTTAATAGAGTTTATAGATGCATTTGTTTAAGAAGTAACCAGAATTGTACACCGAGATATTCTTAGAGCGGTGTTTGTGAGTTTTGTAACACAAAGGATAATATAAAAACGTAGGAAAGCTTATAACTATAGATAAATAACTTATTCAAACTTAAACTGACCCAAAGCTGAAAGCCTCTGTTCAATGATTAGTGAACGAAACGGTAACAGTATTATTTAACTTCGTATAAACATTTTCCGCTTGAAGATATACTCTAATTTGCTTTAAAAGTGAATTAATCCACGATTGATTCTAATAAACAACGTATAAAATACAATTATAACTTATTTTCCATATATAATATATAATAATTAGTTATAAAAATAAACGTACTAATTAAAGAAAATGGACAAACGAAACGAATCAAATTTATATTTTAAAAGATTTAATAATGTTTAACCTTAAAATAATTGTTATTTACATAAGTTAAACATATAAACACAATTTATCGTAAGCCCTTATTATAAGGAACTCTGATGAAACCTTCTCAAGCTTATTACGTGCACAAATTAACGATATTATAAACTCCGCAAAATGTTACTTTTGATATTAAATGATCGAATGAAAATTATTTTTTATCAAAAATGTTAATAAATATTTTGTGTGTATAAAGAAAACTGTATAATTCTTTATCACAAATATCGCCGTTTAGAAGCTAATCTTAATATAAAGTTTAATTAAAGCCGAATGAATTAGCGTTTCAGCAATTGAAATATGTGTAAATGACCGATCGTTCGAAATAAATTACATTTGTTCGATATAGTTTAAATAATTATATAAAGAATTCTCATATTACACCGCGACCAAACAACTGAATTTGTTATTTAATATAAAAATAGGCTGTAGTAGTGTTTTATATATATATTTTTTTTTGTATGTTTGTTCTTAATTTTTAAATTTTTTAGTGCCTTAAAATTTTGTTTCCCATTTTTCGTTTATTTAGTTTAAGAAATACAACGCTACCGCAACTATTAATAGTCAAATTTATATTGGTAATAAAGAGTTGGCAAATATTTATATTTGAACATATCGCAAATAATTCGATCAAAGCATAGAAATAAGAAGAAAAATTGAAAAAGCGAAAACGATTTTTGGGACTACGTTAGTATGTCAACTTTTTACTAATATCTCAAAGTTCCTTATTTTAAACACTTATTAAATTAAAATATTTTTAAAAAATCAGTCGTTTCAAATAAATTTCACATATATATATATATATATATATATATATATATATATATATATATATATATATGTGTGTGTGTGTGTGTGTGTGTGTGTGTGTGTGTATAAGTAAAAACAATTTGAATAACTATCATACATTATCTTGGTGCACCAAAACATATTTTTTTTCTTTTTGTGAATTGTATATATGTACAAATATGCCAACTAATTCCTCAAATTAAAATTGTGACAGTTGAAATAGATTCAGTAAACATACATACATACATACATATATATATATATATATATATATATATATATATATATATATATATATATATATATATATATATATATATATATATGTAACGCATGCAAGCACATTTGTTCAAATTTTTAAAAATAATAGGAAATTTCTTACATAATGTAGACCAATAAAAATAAAATCTAACATTAACCAAATTAACGTTAATATTTATACCTAATACATGTATGTATATGTACACTAATGGCACTAATTATTCTATTTAAAAAATATTACACCAATTATAGCTTTATTTTTAATGGCATTAAATATTTATTCATAATACACGGTACTTTTTTTTAAAAGAAAATATCGTTGTTTCTTAAATTTTAATTAATAATTTCCTAAACATTAAATATGGTATCGTATTTAATAAACGTTTATTTATATAAAATTAGCAAGCAGTCTATGCGTAAAATTGACAGAATAGGAAGGTTTAATTATATAAATGCGTTTAAATAAATTATATGTATGGATATGTATATAAATAATATTGTAAATAACTTTATAAAATTTCACAAATTCTACGTTTAACTGTAAGCAAAAAATTTTACGAATTATGTGGTCTACATTATTAATAAATTAAAATTTTTCTGAACTTTTTAAATTAACTGTATTATTCTAAGCAATAATAAAAATGATAATTAAATTTAAAGTAGGCATTAGGAAAAATATTTAAAATACATTTTTCGTAAAGGAACGGAAGTAATGAAAATTATTTAACAGATATGTTATCTTTTCGAAATAATACGCATAATTAAACATGACTTCATATTCCGGAATTGACGATAACTTGTATTATATAGCCTGGTGAAATTTTAGCATCGTCAATTAAGACCTTATCTCCTAATAACTTACCAGAATAAAACCACCTTTGATGAGCTGGATCTACACCTGTTTGAATCTATAACGCAAGAATAAAATTTATATTAATGTGTCATTTAATTATTTAATTTCATACGGGTTAAATACAAGATATATATTTAAAAAAAAAAAACATGAAATTAACTATATTTTAAATATCAATAAACGTGACAGTAAAATTATATTAAAATGAATATGTTTTTGGTTGTATCCTGAACAATTAAATTATATCTTAAAATATACGATTTTTTTATTCAACTGATTGTATTTAAATAAATCAGTTCTACATATAAATTTAAACAATATCTTTGAACATTTATACATTAAATTTGAATAGATCACCAAAAAACTTAAAATTTATTTATTTTTGTGACCACATTATAATTTTATTACTCGTATAACATCTTGAATTGATACATTATCCATTCGGCTTTAATTAAACGAAACATTTCTTAAAGTAGAAACTACATCATTATTAAAAATTAAGTTACGTCAATAAGTGTTTATATTATTAAGTTTAATATTTCATAATTAATTAAGTCTGTAAATTGTACGAAATCATTACACAGTACAATAGTATATCTTAAAATTACATTATCACGCATTACCTGTAGTTTTTTCTTGGCAGTAGCAACTGAATCACTAGTGAGAACAGGTAATTTAATATCTTGACAATCTGTAGATAGTCTTACTTTTAAAACTATATCAACTCCATTGATAGTAGTTTCTAAAAAATCAAAAACACAACTTTATAAAATGCACATTTACATATATAATTATAATATAAAATAATGGCAAAATAGACATTTAATTCCTTAATTGGATAAGTTTTTAATAAAGATTTGTTTTTATTCAATCTACCAGGTTAAGTTCATTAGTAATCTACGATACATTACACAGAAAAATAAACTAAAAACATAAGTTGGGCATAAAATAAAATTAAAATTATTTCAAAATAATAAATTAACAATTACACAATAATGACGTATATTCCATTATTACGACAGTATATTATTAATTGTTTGAAATATTTATGTACCTTAAAAGAATTATACTTATGAAAAATGGAATTCCCTAGTCTGCTACTATAAGACTCGTATAAACAAGTTTTGCAATCATTTCTAGATATATCATAATGTTAGTTAAACTCAAATAAGAATAATATACCCAACGTCGGTGATTCCCTTCCGCAACCTTCTTTTATTATGTTAATAGGATACGAAAGACAATATACTGGAACTTGATACCTAGTACCTAATTCGTCGTAACATTCAGTCAAATACCCTGAAATAATATAAAAACGGATTCCTGAAAATTTTATGCAGTAAAAAAACAGTAACGTAAATTAGAATTATGTATAACTGGAATCACAAGTAGTTATTCATAAAAAAATATATTAAAATGAGAATTATAACACAAGGTAAATAAGCAAATAAATAAAAGATATGAACATTAAAAATAAATAAACAATAATTTGGATCAAAATATCAAGAAAATAAAAACTTTAAAACATTATTACTCGAATTGATTTATCAACACTGGCATAGTATTGCTTAATTAGCTCAAATATTTTCATTAATACATTGTCGTAGAAAATATAATTTTAATTACGAGAATACAAGTTTGAATAAAGAAGATTAGTGGGTATTACACTAAAATGTGAAATTCATTAAAAGGATTTTATGTCAAATAATGTAAAAAATATTGATTAGTATCTCACTTTGCTTTGTGATGCTTAAATGCTAATTTCTCCGTAACGAAGGTAAGTTGACAAAACCTCAATTGTAGTACAGATGAGAGAATGATGGTAGGTCTGAATGATCTAGTATTGTAGATGAGAATGAATAATTTATTTTTTCTATAATGCACCATAAATCATAAGCAATGTTGATTACTAATAAACATGTTTTAAGATGAGAAATAAACGGAATAGGAAGTACGAAAGAGACGAATACATAAAGATAATTAATTAGTCTGGTTACTTTAGTATGATAATAGACTAGTGTTAAAGCAAATAAGATATTTAGTCGAAATTAAATAACATGAGGCGATGACAGTGAGGATCGACCGTCAGTGTTATTCTAGGTAATTGGAAAACACATCGCGGCACAATTTTCTTAACATTTTTAAATATTTCCCAGAATGTTTAGTACATACATACATCTGATGATCGAATTTGAATTCCTCGGCAACTTATAAAAAAACTTCTATAATATTTTATATAAGTATCTTTGACGAGTGATAGAAATAGATTGTGTGCAGTGTTAAATTTGAAACATATGGCTCGGAGGTAATATACGAAGTATTTTCCAGTGTTATTTTTGAATCTTTAGTATATTAGATATTACGGTTGTACCGTATATTTCCAATTCATACCTTTAAATGGGAACTAACATCGTTAGTTTTCGCTCGATGTTTAAATTCTGAGTCGATGTTCTTTCTAATAATCGGTACAACAATCTACACCAATCAAAGACAGCTTTCTTTGTTCGAACATGTAAACCGCCTGGCATATGCATCTTCAGATGACGGACAGTAAACTTATGAGACTACTGAGTTATAAATTTTCAGAGTAAGGCAAGTGATGTGTCAATTTGTGAATGTGATGTGCTGACATTTTAGTGGATTGAATGTTATACCCCCAAAACTGTACCCGATCTACTATACTATTTATATGGTTCCGAAATATAAAATTAGCATATTCCGCGTTTGAGCTGGATGCAAATATGGCGATTATAGTCTGGTTAGATGTATGTCAGCTGTCTTGTTTTTTCACATGTTTTTTAAAATACGATAGATTTACCAAACATATTTTATAACAAAATAAATATCACGACAGCTACTACTGAAGTCGCGCAGGTGGTTTACTTGGTAAATTTCAAACTGAAAATTATACAAATCTAAAACAGAGCGATAATTAGGATATTGTTCAAATTCGAATTTTATTTTTAGAACATGTTCAATAACTGATTACATAATTGATTAAAAAGAACTTACGATACTAGAATATTTGTATAGGAGCAGTGAAGAATATACTGAACATGAGTAAGATATAAAGAAACGTAAAATTAAGATAGCAAATTTTAATATTTTCCCGTACTAAAGGCAGCCAAGTTTGTTGGAAGACCGGTTAAACAACAAATTCAGTTTTGATTAAGTGAATGAAAAATCAGAAAATCGAGCTTCGCCCCGAGTTTTTTTAAACGATAAATCCTAAGATAATACAAGTGAAGTTTGAAAACATACATATCACACTTAATGTTAGTTTCCAAAACGTTAGGTTTAAATTTCAAATAATTTTGTTTCATTATTTTTATATATAATCCTTTCGTAATATAAACTTTTCAATGTTACCGCCAAGTAAATTAAATATATATCAAACAAATCTAATGTCTTAATCAAATATATGATTAAAAGGAAACATCAACATCAAAGATAATACCTTCTTCAAGGTGGTCTTTTGAAGATGAATAAAAATAATCGTAATTATTGATAACGCAAACAAGGTTTGTAAAAAATGATTATTATATAAATTTTTATATGCTTCAGTAATAAATTAGGATATTAGTACCATTTGGAATAGAAATGCTAGCACCATCGATAATTGCCTGAGCTAGTTGAAAGTCCCCAGCTTCAAAGGCCGATGCAGCAGCTTTTAAAGCATCCCATATTTCGCCCTTTCCTTCAAAAGCTGGTGCAGTATCCCAAAATTCATCTCTTTTACTCTTTAACTGGCCTTCTGTTAACGGTACGTCAGACTTCCAACATACTGGTTCATGACACAATGGATGATTTTTTCTGGTAATTGATAAAGTAACAAAGCCACCGTCTAAACAATAAAACATACAGGATATTTATGCCTACTATGAATAGAAGAAATTATTAAAAGCATATTAAAATTTATTTGTGCAACTGTACACTTTTAATATTAATGAGTTATTTATAATCGCAATATTTACATGGTAATTAAATTTTATTCATTCAGTTTTCTTCTGTTAAAAATGTACCTGAACTTCGTCTGGAACTTGTATCTGACAAATTATCATTTCGTGTGTTTCTATCGTGATTCATTCTAGTTCTGCGAGTTCCCAGACATCCGCCCATTTTGAAAATAATTATGCCGATTTAGAGGCATAGCGTTAAATAATAAAATAAAACATTTTATTAATAAATGTATAAATTAAAGCAGTCGGTTTTTTTGTTTAATAATTTAAAGTAAAATGGATAAAAATATTTTCAAATAGTCATATATGTTACAAATGCTTTAGCTTCTTTAAGAAATAGTATAAAATAAATTCATTATAAACCAGAAACTATAACCAAACAAACAAATCTAAGTTAGTGATAAAGTAATAACACCACAACGTAGTTTTTAAACATTATCACTAAACTAATTGTGATTTGCAACAGATATTTTTAAACGTAAGATAACGTATCGAAAAGACCCTATTTATGTTTCTTTTTTTTATATAAACGTAACTGATTATGAAAATACATCATTAATTTATAATAAATGTAATAGTTCATGTTTGATATAAATTATATATAAAATATATATATATATAAAAAATAACATTTAGGATTATTTTCTACCAAATATATTTGAACTTTTTAATATATAATCAATTAAAAGTAACATTATTGGTATTCTAAATAATATTAAGTATCACGTTGTACAACGTCAATAAAATTATTAGTTTGGTTCCAAAAGACTTAAATGCAGAAAATTTTACTCTATTTTGTTTCTTAATTGATGCAAGTATGTCTTTGGAATTGTCGGAACTAATAAATCAAATAAGTACAAATGAACTTGTACCTGAAATGTGTATTAAAATTGTTAATGGTAATGTAATATATATATTTTTTAAATAAATGTTCAATACTGTTCAGTTTGATAACAAAAGTTTAACGAATATACCTTTTATATAATACTGTTTAAAAGTAAATTGCGCATTGCTCCCAGCATAAACTATTTATACATTATAGCAGAGTGAACACAACGATAATTACAATTTAAAATATAACATCAGTGACTAAATGATATACATAATGTAGTTACTGAATATTTCTATATGTTAAAATAAATATTTCTATTAATCGCCTATTAAATCTGTCTTGTAACAAAAGATAAAATTTAAGGAATAATAATTGATAAAATTTAACTATTAAATATTTTTGATATATTAAATTGACCGTAAAAAATATTTTCTAAATATATTATTTCAAAATAGTATATTTATTAAAAATTACAGAAATATATGTTATGGAAACTTTTACGGTGACAGTCCAGTTAAGTTTATTGCCACAATAAGCTCCATTTACAATCTTAACTACATTTTTTAATAATAATAATTTTCTAAAAATTAAGATGATATACATAACATTGAAAAATGAACTTATTAATATGCTAAGTTATATCTTATTTCTTGAATAGCTAATTTATTAAAATCATTATATTTATTATTTACTAGTTCTATCGTGTTATAATCTAAAACTACTTGCTTGCAATTACAACCTTGCAGGATATGGTAAACTGTATCCTCAAATTTATATGCTCTATAATTTTCAGTTTCTGCTATTCCGAAACATTTTAAATATTTTTTAAAACAGCCATGACCGGTAATAAATTGAACATAATAAAAATTAGGAATAAAATGATTATTATTGTCTAAATATATTATTGAGAACTAATTTTTCTTTGTAATTTAAAACGAGGCTATAGACATTAAAAGGAAATTGTTTCTACACTGTATATATATTTCACTTTGTAATAAACGTGAAATCTGTCAACATAAGCAAAAATGAAGTCAGTAAAAAAAATAGATATAGGATCCAAAACTAATTAATATTTTAGAAAACTCGAAACGTTACATTAAAGTTGCAATTTTTTTAATTTTACCACAAAATAAGTTACATTAAAATATTTAGTGTAAACTGTTTAATTTGCAAAATTTAAAATAAAACAGATATTTTAACTATAAATTTCAGTTCATTGTTTTTAAATTAGTAGCTAACATTTGATCATTTATCTAAAGATCGTATTTTTTTAGATATAAAAGAAGGAAACATGACAATAGTGTCATTAGTGAATGGTCTGGGTGCATTGTTAACTGACTCTGATAAAGAAAAGAGAAAAAATGGTATAGAAATTTTAACCCTTATTTTGAGCCAACTATCGGTAAACATTTTGGACGCTACAGAAATAACGTACCTAACAGAATACTATTGTGGCTGTCTCCTGGATCATCATTCCATGCTACCATTTATATTAAAAGGCATTTTATCACTCGTAAGTATTGAATAAACAAATTAGTATTAGGAACGATATGTATACCTTTTAAGCGAAACCACATATAATCATCTATGCGTACTTTTTTCGTGTTTCTTTTTTAATATTAATATTTTATTATCAACGCGTTTAAATCGTTCCAAGTTATTATCATCTATAGTAATGAAATTTGTAGAATCCAAAAATATAATAAAGATGGTTGTTTTGCGAATGTTTTATTTCACGCAAATGCCTTTAAAGTAGTTCAAAGTAAAATTAACACTAATATGTCTTTCCTTTTTTGATAATTAAAGATAGTTCGCACGTAAATATATATGTGTAACATCAAAGAAAAAGCATGGGATTTGTTCAAGACTGAATGCTAAAAGCAGGATGTAAAGGAGATAAAAACGGGAGAAATTAATCTAAACAGTTTAGAATTTGTAGCTATAAATCACAAAATATCGAAAATATAAATAAAATTACGAAACTAATTGGACAAATATTTGTAACTCTGACTGTTCTCAACAATGCGAGTAATTGAAGCAGTAATGTATATAGATAAACATGCTCACAATTTATCTATTTGTCACGTTCGTAAAATAGGGGTGAGTTAATAAATAATTTTAAAAAGCAGCTAAAGTTTTACATGTTACTAATAAGAACTAGGAGAGAATTATATCAATAATTCCTATTGCAAAATGCGAATGTTTATATTTTTAAAACACCTAAATTTTAAACTAATAGGTATATATATATATATGTGTGTGTGTGTGTATGATTGTTGCCGTAGACGTTTTTCTGAGCTATAAAATTAATAATTAACAATGTGAAGAAAGCATTATGAATTATAACTAATTCATAATTTGGAGTTGGCAATAAATCGTAATTTAGTCTAGACCTAACTAGCCAAAAGATTATGGTGGAAGGTAAACGCGTATTACGCGGGAAGTAATCGAAATAATGTTCTATAATAGCGTACAGTAAATTATCATGATTGAACAGTATTCTGCGGGACCTTATTTACATTTGGTTCAGACAATTTCCGTGGAAATTAATCGTTGAAAAGGAATAAAATGAGTAATCACTTATTGATAGTGTACACTTCCATTGGTTAAGAAAAACAAAAATTATCAACATTCAACACGTATGGAGCAACGGTTGGACTACAGCTTCAAAAACAAATCCAGATCTATCAACTGCTCATGTGTGATCTTGTATCAATTTGATACGGTGTCGTCACGTCAAAAAAAAATTAATTATAAAACTAAATTATTTTTTCCAACTTTCATAAGCCCATAATTTTCATTACTTGTTATGATCACATAATGCAAAAATGAAAAAAAAATCGTGAAAACCACTATCAGTGTGGAAGGTAGTGACTTTAAAAAATAAGCAACAAAAAATTAGTTAAAATCACTAAATTTTTAGATATAAAAAGACCGCAAAGTTTTCTACTATCAAGCTATTACCAAGTGAACATAAAAAAAATATATAATATTTTATAAACGTTATTTCATTTTGCTTTTTTTTTTTCCTGTTTATATTTGTTATAAATTGTATGTACTTGTATATATATATATATATATATATTTTTATGTCCACGTGATAATGACTTAATAGCTGAAAAGCTTCGTGATCTTTTATATATAAAAATTGATTGATTGTAACTACTCTTTTTATATATATATATATATATATATTTTATATTATCATTGATATAAATTACTCACCGAAAATCGAACGTTCTTCACTTCTTATAATTTCTCAAACGTTATTTTAGCGTTATAGACTAACCCATATTCGTAGGAAACCAGATTTTGATAGCCAGCTAAATATCAACATTATTATCGAAATGAAAGGATCGGATAAAATATCAGCTTAACTGTTAGATTAAAATATAATTAGTCATTAAATATTTCCTTCTTTACAAATACAATTGATAATATCCGTATGTTTTTAGGCAATGATGGAAAAATTTCCAAAAAACGCGGTACAGAAATTATTTACCGTGTTTAATCTTCATTTTATTTGTCAGTCACAAGAGCGGGATGATCGATTAACGTTTTATAAAATATTGTTTCAACTCATACACGTAAAACACGAAGGTAAAATTATGATTATAATTATTTTATACGAAATTTTTCCTGAAACTTCGCTTAGATGGAACTATATTCGCGTTATTTAAATAGATCATATTTTTAAAAACAATTTTAATATTTCGTTACGAATTCGAAATAGTTAACTATTTTACTTTATATATTAATCCGGGTTATAATTTTTATTCTAAAATTTTAAGTATAACTCGTGAATTTTGCTGGGTTTTTTTTCAGATTTATTAATTTTGGGGCCTGATTTTGTATTTGGTGTTCTATCTGCGGTTAATGGTGAAAAAGATGCTGTTAATTTATTGTATCTATTTAAAAATTTACCTATATTCTTTAATTTATTTCCACTGGGTCACTTAACCGAAGATGCATTTGAAGTAGTATCTTGTTATTTTCCTGTCGATTATGAGGTATGTAATATAGGATAGTTTCGTTATCGTCATTTAATTCAATTCTATATTTCCTATTTTTGGCTTGTATATATTTTATGACTGAAATTATATGTAAATTTATAAATTTATCATAATACATAATTAAAACCAACTACTTATTGAATTGATTTAAAACAAATAATAATATTGCGTATCGAGTATTTTAAGCGCGGTAATTCGTGTTCTGTAACGTACGAAATTTTATTTAATTTTTTTAACGTCATCGTATTTTTAAAATTGGACTTTTGTTTCAAAGTTGAAGAATAAATTATATATTCGACTAATACACAAAACTACTTAACATAAGTATTGACATATGCTGTATTTATTGTTTGTCTAAATAAATCATTGGTCCCTATTTATAGTGTTTTTAAAATTTCGATGTTTACGTGGATACATTGATAAATATCTAATCGGATTTTATTTTTACAGAGTTCAGCCACTGTTACTAGAGAAGAATTAGCCGAAAATCTAAATAAATGTTTAGTTGCTACGGATGAATTTGTAGAAGACACTATAAATCTTGCTTTAGATAAATTATCATCAGCTCTCAAGATTTCTAAAATGGATTCATTAGCGTTGTTAGTAAGTGAATATAAATTTAATATCTCGCATTTTGACTAATTTTAAATAATATTGATCTTTACATAAAATTAAAAATTACGCCTTAATCTCACTTTATTTTGGGAGGGTGGATTATTTTTTAACTAATAAAAATTTGTATTATTTATATTTAAGATAGTAGCGTTATTTTAAGGAAAATATTTATTGTTTTTGTATATTTAAAAAAAAAACGGTTTCTTAATTTTGTACAAAATATACAGAACTTGTCGATTAAATTAAATTAATTTATGAAATTTATTATTTTAATTGTTAAAAGTAATCTAATACGTTAAATCAGTTATTTGAAAATAAGTTGAGTTACATACGTATAAATTTACTTAGTTTCCAGTTTTAATACTTTATTGAATGCTGATATTTCAAATTTGTCCTTTTTAATGTATAGAAACTCAGTTTTAGTAAATTCAAACGTGAAAAAATTTCTCCATTTGTTCGAAATATAACATCAGCACTTTGGCAAGAATTACGCATTGGTAATTTGGATCCCGATATCCAAAGTGAAATTCATAGCACCGTTGTAGTCTTAATAAATACGTGCATTGTACAAGAAGCCGGACAAACAACTTTCAATACCGTTCTTAATGATTCATACAAATGTAAGTAAATGTTTATATATATATATATATATATATATATATATATATATATATATATATATTCATATATATTCATATTCATACATAAAAGTAATACATATTATGACTCATCTTCAGAATTGTTTAATATCTTTCAAAAGAATTAATACTAATTTATAAACGTTAAATAGCAACTGAAATTATTAACTCCTTTGAATAGGTCCATGTATTAAAATCAAATTTTTCTATTTAATACTTTGTATAATTTCTACTTTGTTGTCATTCATCGCGATTTTCTATTTATAGTGTTCAAACTTGTTCAGTCCTAAACAACTTATTTTATGCGCCAATAAATATTCATTTGTGTATTGGAAAAAGTAAAAAATAAAATTCTTTGACGTAATGTATATACATATTTTTACAGGTGTGCATGGTTTCCTTACTGATTTAAACTTTGCATCATTTACACCTGCTCTAACATTTTTGTTGACCATATCCAAGACATCGTTGTTCGCCTGCAAATTTATTACCAGTAAAGTATGTCAATTTTATAGTATACGTGCCGGTGATGTTAGCGAGTCTGATGTACGAGTAAAAACGACTACTCGATATTATTTTTCAGGTTTATAATTATATTCGAGGATCTTAGTCAACATCTTTCGTTGTTCGACGTACGAAATCGAAAATGATAAATAATAGCTGCGTAAGGTTCCATTTTGATAATCGTATCAAAATAATAATTTATCTATATAACGTATAATTTATACGGAACTTTTTATAATTATTCTTTTAGCTATTGGCAAGTTTGGCGAGTATCGTGCCAATCACTACATCGGACGCTATCTCGCTGATGAAAGCGTACAATCGTGTGATTAAAATCTGTCATCTTTATTCCGTTAACCCGTCCGGTATGATATTTAACATTTTTTTGAAACTACTTATCTTTTTAATGCGCGCAAAAAATAATTTTACGTTATTTTATTCTGTTCTGAATGGATATTAAGAAAATCTATAGACGGATGAAATCTTCTTCGGTATATACGGATGACATAACACTGATAGCAAATGATGAAATGGCAAAACTTCTAGGAAGAGTGGAAATGTTCGGCAGAGAAACCGGTCTAATACTAAATGAATCAAAATGTTTCTTTAACGGTGGCGAATAAACAAATTCTATCGCGGCCATTCCAAATCATTAGTGACACGGAGGAAAAAGAAAAAGCGGTTTATCATTTTCCGTACGTTGATAACAAATAAAGGTCTGTGTGAGGATGAAATTAAGAATTGCTATGGCAAAAAGTGCATTATAAAGATTTACCACAATTTGGAAACATCGTCGGATTTCAAAAGACACGAAAAACAATCTACTTCAAACTTTAGTGTTTCTCCCATTGCAACATAGAATCTTAAACCATAAAAACAGCGAAATAGCCCGGATCAAAAACGAATAGAAGCATTTGAAATTATATGTTATCGTGAGATGCTACAAATTCCGCGGGTAGCTAAAAGAAGCAATGCATCAAAAACTCGATAAATAGGATAATAAAAGATTGTTAACGAGAATATACAAAAACATGTTGACATTTTTTGGCCACGTAGTAAAATCCGATGGAATAGACAAATTGGTCATTCAGGGAAAAATGGAAAACGACGAAGAGGACAGTGCCCCAACTGATACATAGATAAAGTTAAGGACCGCTCTAGAGATTGCGGAAATGATGAGGATCGCAATGCACAGAATACAAATTAAAAAATCGGTTGGTCACGACGTTCGGATATATCGACAATGATAGTGTCAGAATAAACAACTGTGCGCCCGTTTATCGAACAGTAAATGTACGTTTTATTATTCGTAATTTGAAATTTTAAAAAATAGTGAATTTAATAAAAAAAAAAATATATATATATATTACTCTATTTTAGAACTGGAAGGGGTAGATACGTGCTGGAACGAAATATTGCAATTGTATATTAGTTATATGGAGACTTGTGACGTTTTGATCATAACGCAAATAATTCGTTTCTTTTCGTACGTTATTTCGGTGCTGGATGAACATAATCGGCGTGAAGCTTGTTCCCTATTTTACCGAAGCTTTCCAAATGGAAATCAAAAATTTCGGTAATTATTTCATTCGTCGCATTTGTAATATTACAAAATAAATGTTTTTTAATAATTCTTAAAATCTGTTAAACGACGCTGGAAATAAAGTCATATAACAAAGAATTTTGTTATACTATTAAATGTTTTTTAAAACTTTTCCTTAGTTATAAAATTCACTTTCAATAAAAACCAAACGTTTCCAGCGGACTTCAGTCGCGACTAAATCGACAGTTTTGTCTCTTTAATATTCAGCTTCATTAATGTTATGAAATATTAATAGTTTAAAAAAAAACACTACCTTGGAGAACCCCTGCTTGTATCTGGCGAACACCCGGATAAGTACGATTGTAGAATATTACATAGGTTTGTTGGTAAACTACGACTTAATTTAACAATAAGCCCCTGGTGCCACACACGATCGAATGCTTTTTCAATTATGGTTGTTAGACGATGTACTCGATCGATCATAAAGCCGAACTAATGATCACGTAGTTTTGCGAAGGGTTTGATACGTTTTAAACGTAGTTTCTCAAATAGCTTTGATATAGCCGTCAGTAGTGAAATTACATACCATCGATACAGGATACAACTGCAATGTTTGTTGATGACACAGCCATCTTAGCAGTCGTTCCCAAGTTGTAGGAAATGATAATCTGCGGCGTGCTCTGGATCATATAGCAGAATGATTGAAGGGTTGGAAAATTCAGTTAAATGAGCAGAAATCCGTTCATGTCACTTTTGCTTTACGCAAGCGTGATCCATGTTAATCCACATTAATAACTGTTATATTAGATTAAGATATATTTAATATTGTACTATCGATATGTGTAATTCTGTAACATGGAGACACTGTATCTCGTTAAGGAGATCACGGATTTTAATATTTAGATAGTTTTTAAGACATGCACGTGTTGCTTGTTATTTTAGTACTAAAAATACATTTTTATAATATTAATAACGTAACATGGCGCAGTCGATTATTTTAAATTGTAATTTATTAAATTAGTTTAATTTAAAATGGAGATGGGTTTTGTAACGCCAAAAGAACTTGTTACAGATAAAAATATAAGCCAAAATTGGCTTAAGTTTAAGAGTTCAATAAAAAACTATTTAATTGCTACGGAAAAGCAGAAAAGTCAGATTTAGTGAAAATTGCAATATTATTTTCCTGTATTGGCGATGAAGGTGAAAAGATATATAATTCGTTTCAACTTTCGGAAAAAGAATCTAAAAGTTTTGATACAATAATATCTAAATTTGATGATTACTGTATTCCAAAGAAGAACGTAGTACTGGAAAGATTTAGATTCAAGAAATGTGTGCAACAACCAGATCAATCAATAGACACATTTGTAATGGAGTTAAAGAATTTATCTAAGTATTGTGAATTTGGTGAACTAAAATGGGCTTAATTCGCGATCGAGTCATTCTTGGTATTAATAATTTGAATATGCAGGAAAAATTATTGATAGAGCCTGATATTACTCTAGAACAAGCCGTTAAACTGATCAGAGCAGTAGAAATGTCGAAAGAACATTTTAAAGAAATATCTGGAGAAGAAAGGTTGCCGGATGAAATCCTTAATATTAAATCAAGATCATCGAAATTTAACGTTAGTCACCAGTTTCGGAATAAAATGCAACCAAATTAATATAATTGTAAAAAGTGTGGTTATAAACATGCAGCTAGTAACTGTCCTGCGTTTGGTAAAATCTGTAACGTGTGTGGAAAAATGGGATTAAATAACGTTAAATTATATACAGATAATAAAATTCTCTTTGACTACAATAATAATAAGATTGATACATGGGGATATTGTTTCGTAACTTGTAATACTATTAAAAATGAAGTACATAGAATTAAATTTTTCGTAACGACACAACCTAATCACAAATGTATTTTAGGCAGAGCTGATTGTGTTCGTTTTAACTTTATTAAATTAATTGAAAATATTGATGTAATTGATGATAAAAGCAAAATTATTAAAGAATATTCTGATGTTTTTTTTTTCTAATAACGTAACTAAACCTTCAAATAAAATTAAATATCATATTGCGTTAAAGAGTAATGTTAATCCTGTGGCGGAACCGCCTCGTAGAATTCGGTTTTCATTATATGACAAATTAAGGAAAACGCTAGATATTTATGAATCTCAAAATATAATAAGTAAAGTTAATACGCCAACAGAATGGTGTCACAATTTGGTTTTAATAGAAAAAAAAAAGATGGTAATTTACGCATATGTTTAGATCCTCGTAATTTAAATAAATATGTTATTAGAGAACAACATTTAATACCTCTACCTGATGAAATTTTAAAAAATTTAAAAGGTAGCAATTTCTTTTCAACATTAGATTGTCATAACGGTTTTTTTTAAATAGAATTAGACTAACAAAGCTCCCTAGCATGTACTTTTAATACTCCTTTTGGTCGTTATAAATTTAATAGATTACCTCAAGGTATTTCGTGTGCACCAGAGGTGTATCAAAAACATAATTTAGAAATATTTGGAAATATAAAAGGCGTTTATATATATTTTGATGATATAATAATTGGTGCTAAATCTAAAGAAGAACATGATAATATATTAAAGCAAGTATTAACTAAAGCTAGAAAATGCAACGTAAAATTTAACAGTAATAAATTTCAATATCAGCAAAATAAAGTTAAATATCTAGGTTATGTTGTTTCCGGTAACTGTATTAAAATTAATAATGATTATGTAAATGCAATTTATAACTTAAAATCACCTTCTAATGCACATGAATTAAGACGTATTTTGGATATGATAAATTCTGTTTCTAAATTTATTTCTCAGGTAGCAGATTTAACAGAGCCTCTTAGAATTCTATTACGTAAAAATGTTGAATTTTTATGGAGCGATAGTCAAGAAAAGGCATTTACTAAAATTAAAGATTTAATTGTTAAAGATTCTGTACTAAAAATTTTTGATTCCACAAAAGACATTGTAGTACAGTGTGACGCCTCAAAAGATAATATTGGAGCTTGCCTTATGCAAGATAAACATCCCGTACAGTATATATCTCGTAGTTTAAGTGAAAACGAAAAAAATTGGGCTCAAATAGAAAAGCAACTATTAGCAATTTGTTTTTCATTTGAAAAATTTGATAAAATATTATATGGCCGCCCTGTTAAAGTACAAACAGACCACAAACCTTTAAAATATATTTTAAATAAGCCACTGCATAAAGTAACACCTAGATTACAAAACATGGTAATGTTTTTATTAAAATATGATTTTACTATTGAATATATTCCAGGAAAAGATTTAGTTATAGCTGATACTTTAAGTAGAGATGTAAATAATACAGATAATACTGAAACACCTAATTTTTCTAATATTAAAGAAATTCATGGCATCGAATATGATAATTTACCTATGAGTGAAAATAAAGTAAAACAATTTCAGGATGCCATTAATAAAGATAATAGTTTGCAAACTATTATTAAATATATTAAAAAGGGCTGGCCTAATAAAAATAAAATTCCAGATAACGTAAAAATTTATTATAAATTAAGAAATGATATCTATTATCATAATAATTTACTCTTTCTTAACGATAAGATTATAGTTCCTTATGAATTACGTAATTATATATTGAATGTGTTGCATGAACCTCATATAGTTATTGATAAAACTAGGAATCGAGCTCGTGAAGCTGTATATTGGCCGGGTATAAATGAGGACGTAGAAGATTATATTAAACACTGTAAAATTTGTGAAAAATATCAAAGGCAGAATACTAGAGAAACATTACTTAATCACGATCTTCCATTACGGGCCTTTTCAAAAATAGGTATTGATTTATGCCAAGTTTATAATAAAGTTTAATAATAATGGACTATTTTTCAAAATGGATTGAAATAATCCCAATAAAATCTAAAACAATCGAAGAAATAATTGATAACATAAAAATTGTTTTTGCTACTTTTGGCATTTCTAATGAAATTATATCAGATAATGTTCCGTTTAATAGTTATCAATATAAAATATTTGCTAAAGATTATGATTTTAAGTATACTTTCATAAGTCCCAAATATTCTCAGTCAAATGGGATGGTAGAGAAATGAGTGCAGGCTGCTAAATTATTAATTAAAAAATCGTTTGAGGATAAATCCGATTTAAATCTTAAACTTCTAGAATATCGTAATACTCCTACTCAGAGTTTAAAATTATCACCAGCACAGTTAATGTTTAATCGAAGATTACGTACTAAATTACCTATTCATAATAAATTACTAAATCCTGAGATATTTAAAGTAAAGAATGAAATTGAAGCACATCAGGCTAAGCAGTCGAAATATTATAACAGAAATGCTATAAATTTAAATCCTTTAAAACCTGGAGATAATGTAACCGTATTTCAATCATTCCACCAAAAAGTGGCAACCAGGATTAATCATCAATTTGACTGATCAGCCTCGCTCGTATTTTGTTAAAAATGTATTTGGTAATATCATTAAGCGTAATCGTATACATTTAAGGAAATCATTTCTAGATTATAATAAATCAACTATGGGTACGTTTGATATAGAACTTCCTGTCGAAGATGTACCTAGCGGTAATAATACTGCTGATGTATTTAATAATAACACAAATATTGTAAATAGTAATAATAGTAAAATCTCTACTAGAAGTGGAAGAATAGTTCGCCGTCCACAATATCTAAACGATTATATTTAAAAGGGGGAGATGTTATATTAGATTAAGATATATTTAATATTATACTATCGATATGTGTAATTCTGTAACGTGGAGACACTGTATCTCGTTAAGGAGATCACGGATTTTTATATTTAGATAGTACTGGCCTATATAGCTCTAAAGTGAAGCTAGAGAACAAGCTCCTAATATATAAAACTGTTATACGTTCAATACGGAATACAAATATGGGGATGTGCTAAAGCATCGAATCGAAAAGTACTTCAAACAGATCAAAATAAATTTCTTCGGCTGATCACTAATGATCGTTGGTTTCAACGAAATGACGCACTCCATGCAAATCTACAGATGGGTCAATGAAGTAATATATGATTATACTCGACATCATCAGAAACGGCTTTTTTGTCCCATCCAAATCCGAAAGCATCGGCACTTTTGTCTACTGATCTGGATTTTAGAAGGCTGAAACGTATCAAAATTCATCAATTGGTCTTTACCGATTAATATAATTAGCAGAATTTAATCATTGGGCTATTCCTCTGCGCATGTTACGTTATTTAGAAATACTGTTTATATAGTCCGGATCTAAGATAGAAATAAAGCGGCTATCCTTTTTAGGAGCTGTATTAAAAAAAAAATTATCGCCAGTCTCCATTAGAGACTCGTCAATTAATTTATCTTTTACGTCGATTGAAAGAGTTACATCTTGTTCTCTCCAACGTCATTGACAGTAGGATTAAAAAAAAATTACTCGGAACACTTCGTCGTTGCTACTTTACCCATTTTATGCGATGTAAACGATGATAATACCATATTTCGAAAGTATATGGACTTTCTGATTTTCCATATTTCCGAACAATAACGTACTATGAACCATACGTACAATTTTAATATTTTCAGTCGTAGATTTATATAGGGTAACCCCGAGAAGACGGACGGTTGTTTTTTTTTTTTTTAATAGCGCAGTTGGTAACACTTCTACAATGCAAACCGCGCGTGCTCCACGTTTAGTGTACATACGAGAGATTTGTTTTTGTCCAGTTTTGGTTATCATGGCATCCTATAAGTTTTATTTTCGGCGTGAATCTATCACGACAGTACGAAGTGAGTTTCGAAAAGAATTCAGGGGATACGTTAAGGGTCGCGTTTACGAAATACTTCCACGATCGGATTTCTGAAGAAATTGCAAAAATTTAGCCATCTATGCTTCAAAAAAATTTGTAAAAAACTGAATGAATGTATTATTGCAAATTACTGTTATCTGAACGATATTTTGTTCCACACATCATTGTAAGCTAATCCCCGTTTTCCTATTTTTAAATAAAATTTCATTTAAAAAAATTTGGTCGAGTAGTTTTTGAGTTATTCAAAAAACAACAATATCGTTCGTCTTCTCTGGGTCACCCTGTATTATTTATGTTCTCGCCTTTTTGTCTCTTAAGTGTGTATTCGAGATTATTAAAGGCACAACTGGCTATTCCCATCACTATGATCTTATTTGTTGATGGTATTTATCATCGTTTTGTAGCTATAAATAACCTAGTTATTAGACGTATTGAAATCTTCCGAAACTTGTTTTGTAAATTATTTTTTTTTTTTTGGGGGGGGGGGACTTCCATACAGTTTACCCATGTCTGTATATTATGGAATGAATAAGAAAGAGCTACTTATAAATTAGGCAGAGTAAGAAGTAATGTAGGGATGTGTAAAATTAAATAATGATACCAGAATCTAAAATATAATAGGGCCGTATATACTTCAGCATTCTGAAGAGCTAAGAGAAATGCAATATTTATAGGAAACGGAACTTTAAGGCTCTGTGAAGAGCTTGATAAAATGCAACACGAAAATTACTACGATGGGAACACTCTAGGATAACATGGTCTGCATCGGCCACTAAATAGGTATCCATAGGATGAGAGCAATTAGGAGAACTAATAAGTTTCAACTTGTGTAACGAAGCAGGAAGGCGACTACAGCCGAGTCTCAGTCGACAAATGGTAGTAATAAAACCCCGCAATTTGATCGTTTCAACTTTAATATTGTAGAACCATGGATTAGAAGATATGTCGGGTTGAATAGATTTATAATGCTTTGCAGTAAATGGATCGGAGATTTTTCCATTATTTCTTGTGCGCATTGAAGAATAGCTGTAGCTTCTGCAGTAAAAATGGAGCATATTCTATTAAGGGTAATTTTTTCTTTTTTTTTTTTGAAATGTTGAGAGTGGGGATTACGAATGCAGCTCCGACTGAAAAAGAGCACCTCGAGCCATCAATGAAAATTAGAAGAGAGTTAGGTATTAATCAAGGAGTAAAAATTATAATTGGCGGCTAGTGGTAGAACATTGTTCTTAAATGAGGAAAACAATTGTATGTTGATATTAAGGCTAACGGTATTATACTCGAAAGGAATCGTATAGAAGGGAGACGAGTAGGATGGAAGAAGAATATCACTTGTACCTGGAAAGATGACCAGAGGAATGACATAATAAAGGACGTCGAAGTATAGAGAAACGCCGGATGTGAAAAATTTCCAAGTATAGAATATACAAAGAGGGGGCGGTATGAGTGAATGCTTTTAGAAGAAATTTATCTGACAGAAACATTCTTCGTAAGGATAGAGGGGAAACCTTTGCCTACATCTCGAGAGCAGGTACAGCGGTAGCACAGAGTGCTCCTAAACATCTGCGTAAGCACTCATTTTGAATTTTATCTAGCCTAGAACGGCAGTGATTAGAAGCATTCCCGAAAATAAAACTGCCATAGTCGAGAATAGAACGTATTAAATTTTTATACAAAAGTAGTAAAGTTAAAGGGTCCCCACCCCAAGGATTGTGACTCGGTACTTTTATAAGACTTATTCTTTTAAACGCCTTGGTATAAACTTTTTCCGTATGCAGTCTCCGTGTTAACCTGCGATCAAGAATAAATCCTAAGCACTGATGGTAATGAACAAAGGGTATGAAATTGTTATTAAAGTCCGTGCGAGTTTGTATTGACGGTTCTATATGAGAACATTATCGAAGCACATTTGTTGCGCGAAACAGTAAAACCTAATTTAGACAAAACTCGGACTATGGATGTAAGCGATGTATTAAGAGTTTGGATAGCATTATCTAGATTATCGTGCGTGACGTAAACTATTATATCGTCTGCGAAAGATAAAATTTTCACTGTACCTGGAAGGGGTGTATTGAGAAGTTTAAACAATACTATATCAAATAAAATAGGGCTGAGAACGGACCGTTGGGGAATACTTAAGTACACCATGCGGGTTTCATATTGGAATAGAAGGTAAGCTGTCTTTTGGTGAATAGGTTACACAATGCTTCTTTAAATAGAGATGGGACTTCCAAGTTCGTCAGAGACTCGTGTAAGACAAGAATTAAGATGTTATCAAAGGTTTTATTTATGTCTAAAAAACAAGTTATTAAGTACTTCTTGGAAATGAAAGATTTGTAGATATCGCCTACTAATTGCGCCACGCAGTTTAAAGAGCTAAGATTACTACGGAAGCCGTACATTCCAGGTGGAAATAGTCGACGATTTTCCAACCACCAGGTTATCCTGTTTTTGAGAATCTTTTCAAAAATTTTTCTTAATCTTATTTCAACTTACAATACTTAATAAAAAAAAAATGAAAATTCAGCGTTATAAAATAGTCATTCACTTTTCATTTTGCTTATTTCGTTATTGATGACAGGAAAAAATTACTCAGAGGTTGGAAATATGCGGCAAAAGCGTTTCCTGATGAAGTTGAATCGTTTTTAATATTACAAATAAAAAACGACCCAGGTATTATACCTTTATTGTAACATAATTTAAAAATAAAAGTTTTATAAATCGCTGCAGGTTCCTTTATTATTACAATTATTATTATTTTGTAATTTTCAGGTAATTCTACGGAAACCGTTGAAAAACATTTGACCGTATTATGTACATTATGCGTTGCGGCGAATTTCATTCCCCACTTGTGCAGTTACATCGAAGTTTATATGGTACAAGATAATCATATATATGTACCGTGCGTTGTTCAGTCGTTAAAGTGCGTTTATTACAAAATTCGATCAATCATTATTATTATTACTATTATTATTATAACCTTTAAAATATAGGATTATTTTAATCATGGAGTTTTTAAAACATGATGGATACCATTGTTTACGTGAAATTTGTATCTAAAATGACACACATATATATATATATAAACATTGATATTATTAGAATTAAAAATTCGCTTATTTAGGGGTGGTGAAACTAATAAATTATTAATCGTTACTGTGTTGTTAAAAATCAGATTATGGTAGATGTTCTAAATTAATAAAATATTTGTTTCTTTTCCAAAATAATGTTTTAAAGCTAGACATGAATCGGTTGATTTTTTTAATGTATTAAATATAAAAAATCGGATGTAGACAGATTAATCTTAATTATTGTTATCAGTTTTTATATTATTTACTAGGTGTGGTAATTAGTATATGAAAATCGATATTCATCCTTTAATTGTTAGTATATTAACACAAAATGATAGATTTTGTATATTTATTTTTTTTTTTTTTTTTGTTATTTTTTAAAGCGATCCTTTGTTTTGTTAATATTACGGTTGTATCTATTTATAGAGATCATATAGCGAGATTAAAAGATGAAAAGGAACGAAGCAATATGTATGTATTTTCAGACGTCGAGACGCATTCTTTTTTAATTAATTATTTATGCGACGCGTGGCGAAACGTCTTTTTAGCGGACCAACGTAAAAATCATTCGATTAATAGGAATTTATCTATAATACTTCTTCGGCTTATCAGCGTCCTCGAAACAAGGTGAGTATCATAAGTTTTAATTAAACATTTTTTATCGAATCAAATTTTTAATTATTGTTTTTAAATGTTTTCTATTTTTTTTTTCAAAAACTATCTGTTTTCGGTTAAAAGTATTACCATCATTAAAAACACATTGATGTGAAATATTGAATATAATCATGCAATAATTTATCAGTCACGTATATATGATTTTTAATAAAAATATTTATATAATAAAAATTATCTACAATCATCTAAAAAGCGATATTGTTTAGAAAATATTAAATTTTCATCTGCTCGAGTTATTTTGTCAACATCGTCGTGCATCGAAAAAACAGAAATATCGATCGGAATATTTTTAACTATTTTATTTAGCAATCTTTAATTGCATCGCGAATCAATATTTATAATTTTATATTAAGAGTTGATAAAATGCATAACCGAAGTAGTTAACCAAATATTACGTGATGCGCGTTGTATTTTAAAAATATAATGTAATAATTTCAATTTCACGTATAATTTTCTTTTAAAAAAAAATATATGCGCATTTATTTATTGTACGACGTTTAATTTTTTAGATACCAGATCGAAATTTTGAATAATCAATCAACTCGGTACTTTAACCTTCTGAAAGATTCCGTATCTCCTGTAAGTTTCAATTTCAACATAACGGAATCCGTGTACTTATTTTTGTTTGTATTTATTTTTATGACGAATCTATAACTTCGATTAACTTGTTCGTTATTTATTCTCGAGATAATGATTGTAGAAGGAATCATCGGTGGTGTAACATCGGAAGCTTTAGAATACGTCGACGTTTGCTTATTGCTACAAGAAGTGATTAAAGCCTGCATTCGTGTTACCTCGATGTCGGATTTTCATTCTGGAGGCCGAATTGTTGCTAGCATTCTAAATAAAACAAGAACAGGTTAAAATATTTCATATTTATTCGGATAATGGAAGAAAAATTTTATGTGTGAACTTATTATTTGCTTCAACCAGTATTCTCTCTTTTATGCATTACGGTTTCTTGTATTTTTTTTTTTTATTTTTTCGTGCGTGTACCTTTACAATTACTATAAACATATTTTTTTCAGTCGCTTACATCCTTATTATAATTTTACAGTTGAAATCACATTCCATCTATTACCTCCGAATAAATCTTCGTCGTCCGAATAAAACAGTTTGTAAGCTCACCTGCATACGTGTGTCATTTTGTTTGCTTCAGTCTGTTATTACGTATGAAGCTATTACATTTTTGTATTTTGTATCGTAAATTGTTTTAAGTGTTACCGTTATTATTTTTGAAATATAATTTCTAGTCGCCAAAATGCAAGAGATCCAAGATGTTGTTTTATCTATGGCGGAAAGTAAAAACGAATGTATTGAAATCAGAGAACGCGCTGTATTACTTCTGGCGTATGCTATAAAAGGTCTGCTTCTTCGCGAACACGAATGTGTTGTTGACCATTTAAATAAGGTAACCGTATTTAAAACTATTACACTATCTTACGTTTATACGTAGTGTCGTATTAGTATAATACTATGTAAGTTTGAAATTTTATTATAGTACTTAGATTATAATAACGATGAAAACGTGGGCAAAATTGTCAGCGAAGGTTTCAAAATAATGATGACACGCGACGATTGGTTTTTAACTGATTCCTGTCATGTTGAAATCAGGTGACTTATTTATTTTATTATCGTAGATTATGCGCATATTTTCGTATTCGTCACACGCATACATATAATATAATATAATATAATATAATATAATATAATAAATGATCATTATAAGAAATTCGAATTTTCCTAAGTAAATTTTTGATTTTTTTTTTTTTTTAATTTGTAAAAGTATTTTGACTATGTTTTAAAATAAGCCTTATAAATTCGCTAATTTATACTTTAGCGAATTCTTTTAATTCATTTGTTGTCTGTTATTTATTTCGAAATATGTAGCGAATTTATATTTCCACGTATTAACCGGATTCCGATTTATTCGTACAACCTATTAAAAAACGATATACAGATAACTCGACCGAGCAAAAATGACAGTTTTTATCGAGTTTGCGATAAATTTACAAATTTTAACATAAATCAGGAAATATTTCGATTAAATATTGTGTTTCCGATAAAGACATTTCGAATTGTTTTAGGCAATTTTTGTTCGTCTACTATATTTGCGTTTTTAAATTATGAAAATAATTAACTTATTATTGTCATTTTATAGATCGATTTATTTTGCTCGGTGTAATTTTGTCTTTTATCGATGAAACGAAAATAATATCGATCGATTATATTTACGTTACGCGTTGCAATTTCAGACACTCGTACAAACGTACACTTTTTAATATGACCGGATTAGAATTACTGAACAATGCGAAAGAAAGTTCAGATGCTTCCGTTAAATCCAATTGCATAACATCCTTAGCCTGTCAGTTACTATCAATCGACTACACTGATATTCGTGACATTGTAAATAAGGTATAAGGCTTTTGTAATTAAACGAAAGTTATTTTTCCGGTTTTTATTTTTTCTTAATTCCTTCGGATAGTTTTAATTATATAATTTATTTTAAAACGGTTTATTAAATTTGATTCGTATATTTTTTATATTTCTAAATTTTATCGTGTGCGGTTTTTTTTTTATTAGGCTTTGCCGCAATTTATAGAAATGTTAAATACGAACGTACCATTTGATAATATACTATCGGTATTGAAAACATTCAGAGAATTATTAAAAAATACTGAAAAAATTTTCCAAGAGTATATAAGCACGTTGATTCCGATATTTCTTCGACTGGCCAAAGATACACGTTGCGTGGTAAATTATTATTATTATTATTATTATTGTTATTATTTATTTATTTATTTTTTTTTGAGAAATTTATGTTGTTTTCCATTTATCGATAACTCGACTAGTTTGACATTCGTTTGATTTTTTTTCATGTTTTATTTACTACACATTTATTCGTAATAATGTTTTTTATCGAATTTATCTGTTCACAGGAAGTGCGTGTGTGTTCGTTAGAGTGTTTATATTATTTGACAAAATACGAAACCTATATGATTTTACCGTACAAATCGCAGGTATATTTTTTATCTAAATATATTTATTATCGAAAATTATTATAAGAATTAATTTTAAAATCAGTTTTATAAATTAAGGTTACTGTTAAATAAATTTAAGATGTAAGTTACCTCCGACTAGTTGGTGTGTCGCGTAGACTATACACTCCCTAACGGAATATAGGTCGTTGATATATAAATATTAAAGTTTATCCGTAACATTTATTGTGTACGCTTAATAATGACGCAATTGTCGAAAAGCTTCGCATAATATATAAAAGTTTATAGTGATTTTTTTTTTTGTAATTAATATAATAAAATCACCATGATCACCGTATTATAAATAGAATTTTATGATGAATCCTTTCCGCCGTGCATTATAAAATTTTGACGCAACATAATAAATTTTATACAGGTGTTTATTATACAATACTGCTCCTCCTAGGTGAATTGTAGATAAATGTATTTATATAAATATTTTTAAAATTGAGACGTTTCACGTCGACCAGAAATCTTATGTACCATGTAATGTTAATCGCGACTGAAATTGTTAATTTTCGTCTGGTTAATCAAAATTCATCTAAAACACGTTCGAGTTTGAGCAACAGACAAAATCGTTTTTGGTATTTCTGTCGCTAATTTATAGATTACGGTTATTTCTATAATGGAATCCGTAAAAATCGAAATCGATTATATGATGTAATCATTATATTTATCGACGATATTAAATATAGAAACTTGTTCGATGAAAATAAAACATTTTTACTATAACGAAACATTGATTATTTCGAATAGTTATCGATTTAAACGCTACGTATTCGCGTATAAATACAAAATTAAATAATATTAAACCTTACAATTATTTAGCTTGATATGAATAAATGTTATTTCTCGTTAATAGGTAATAGCAGAACTAGCGACATGTTTAAATGACCACAAACGATTAGTCCGTCGTGAAGCTGTTTCGACACGGTGCATCTGGTACACAGTTGGCATATAATGTTCAGAATGATCAGATCATTACACACACACGCATATATATATATATATATATATATATATATAATATGTTTATATTAATGTATCTTCCATCTATTTTTTAATTTCTTTTTGTTCTCGTTCAAATAGAATTTTTGAAAGTATGACAATATTTTATATATATATATATATATATATATATATATATATATATATATATATATATATATATATAATATTTAACATCAATCTTTTTTGTTATTTTTTAATGATAGACCGAAAAATATACAGTTCGGAAATATCGTCCTATCTCCCTACTCTGTGTACCCAGCAAAATATTAGAGTCAATTTTATATGAAAGATTATATAAATTTTTTTTGCCTAGTGTTGTTCCTGAACAGCATGGTTTCTTAAGGTCTGGATCTACTACAACTAATCTCGTTACATATACAAAATTAATTACTGACTGTTTGGAGCAGCGTCTTCAAGTTGATTGTATTTATACGGATTTTAGTAAGGCTTTTGGTCAGCCATAGTTTACTAAGTTACATAATTACGGATTTTCTGACGATTACATACAGTTATTTAGATCATATTTAACTTCGCGTGTGTGTGCTACGTATTATTTAACGGATACCAGTCAAAACAATACACTCCTACTTCCGGAGTACCACAGGGGTCTAATTTAGGTCCACTATTATTTAATATTTTCATAAATGATATAGGAATTAACTTACATTCAAAATTTCTATTATTTGCTGATGACTTAAAAATTTTTAGATCAATTAAAACTGTCGGTGATTGTGAATTGTTGCAAGATGATTTGTGTAGAATGGTGTGACATGGAGCGACAGTAATTATTTACCTTTTAATTATAAGAAATGTGTTTATATTCGATTTTGTCGTACAAAAAATAAATGTCTCTTCGATTACTCTACGGGTAATGTTCCAGTTTGTAATGTAACTAGTGTTCGGGATTTATATTGACAAAGGGGTTAAAATTTGCAACTCATATTGGTAATGTTATCAAAAATGCTTACAGAACTATGGGTTTCATCATTAGAAATTCATGCGTATTTCGTGATCCTTAGACTCCGCTGATTCAACACTCTTGTAACATCGCAATTAGAATACGCATCTGTGGTTTTTCCTTTCTACGCTAAATATATTCGTACGGTGGAATAAGTTCAATCTCAGTTTTTGAGGTATATTTATTACCGTCAAACTGGTGTCTATCCAACATTTTTAAGTTATAATATTTTATGCGATTTCCTAAATATTAAATCCTCCAGTGCTAGAAGATAAGTAAGTTGAGGTTCCTGCATGATCTTTGTAACGCTCGCATAGATGACAATTATTTATTATCTACAATTTCATTTATGGTTCCCAGTGTTAATAGTAGGTCACATCGTATTTTCTATGAATCGCATGCTCGTACAAATCTAGGTTACAACTCGCCACTTTTATCCACCTTACGTCTATATAATAACGTACTAAATATTCATCCGCAGTTAGACATTCATTTCGATAGTAAATTTGTATATAATAAATTTTTTTAGACTCTATATTTCAGTTGTTACTTTTCAGTAAGTTTATTTTATTTTGGTCATATGTGCGTGCCCCGATGGAGAGTTTGTTTACATGAGAGTATGTATGACTGGTATATTTCTGGGGGGTTTTTTGTGCTTTTCGGATGTGTGCTTGTATGTGGGTATTGTATTTCATTAGAATCATTTTTCGGTTTGTATTAGTAATTTTTTGTTTTCAATCTAAATAATATTTATATTAATTATCGTGTTGTGTGAGTGTGGTTCAGTTTTATTTTTGTTCATACTTTTACTTTATAATTATTCTGTAAGAGCGTACACTGTAATTGACGTTATGCTGTACGCCATATTGTTTTGTAAATAAATAAATTTAATTGATACTATAATATTAATTTACTTTCGTCTTTTTATTGTATTATTAATTTTTCGTCTACGTAAACTGTTGTCAAAGTTGTTAGGGAGTCATTTTGAATAGAATTAAATATAGAAAAATTCTTTCACATTATAAAATTTATACTCTTTTTCCGGACGAACGAAAATTGAACGGCAAAGTAGACGATTGCGGTTAATAATTTCTTTTAAAAAATATATTGTCGCCGTTTTTAAAATTGTTAATAATAATTTTACCTATCGATAACAAATCTACAAACATTTAAATTTATTAATACGGAACTACGCATATAACGTATATATACATACGTGTAATAATAACATAGTAAGGCATGAGTATATTTCTATCGCCCGATAATAGTACAGTAACATTAGTACATTTTGGTATTCCATCTTGAAACACATTACATATTTCGATAAGACGTATAAGTCTCGATATTCAAAATTAAGTTGATAATAGTAATTACGTTTTCGTATTTTCCATTAATTTCTTTAAAATTAATGTAATCCTGTTCGTAGTATATTTGATTTGATTATTTGTGAATTTTCACACATCAGCTTTTCATCTACGTACATGTCGAGGTATTTTTAGCGTATGTGTCAGTGAGTATATTCTTCATTTATCAACATCGGTTGATAACTTCTTTTCTCGACGGTAAAATTGATACGGGGGACCTATTTATTTTTATTTAGCTTTAATTACGCAATCACTAGTCCGAGACTCGATCTAGATGTTATTACAATTTCGGGGGTTGACTTTTCCGAAAAACATATATTATACATCTAAATCTGCATCTCGTAGAATGTATATTACGAAAATAATAGAGAAGTCTATTTTTAATTAGGAGGCTATAAAAATAAAAGTGACTGAAATGTAATTAGTTATTAAACCAAAGAAGCAGGCTTTCGTTAAGTAGTACACTTTTACTTTATAACCAAATAATGAAACCTATATAAGCATGTCAACTGCGGGGGTTGTACTAAATCGAATAACGTATAAAGTACGCAATGAATGCGGAATAATATTCTTTGAATTGGTGCGAAATTCATCGCGATCTCGAAGTTCTAGCGATACCGGGAAGTGATCGAAATAATGGCTAGAAAACATTAGCAAAGAGTACAAACGCGTGTACATATGGAAATAAATAAATTAGAGGATCACAAATCGAGGATTCAAATGAACAAAACCGCATAGGAAGATACCGCAGAAAATTAAACTTCTGTTAGGAAGATGATTTTATTTACCAAAGTAATGCTGAATGTTCCTGAACAGATCGCAAATATCACTTTACAAAAAAAAAAATTCATATTGTGACTATCGATTTCCGTCGTACGACTCACATGCGACCGTTACTTAATAATCGATTATCGTATTTTTTGCTTACGTTTTATTACTGTATTACCTTTTTTTTCTACGTCGCATATACTAGATGTCGAAATATTACATTTAACTCTTTCGATATTCCCCCCCCCCCCCCTATAATATTTGTTCATTTTGTAATATACGTATAAAAGATACGATTCATTGTATTTTAGCTAAATCTATGTAGAGCTCGATTTCAATTGTAAAAATTCGTATTTATAAATTCTTTATTTATAGGTGTATTTCGATCGGTTAAAGTTATTTCTACTTCATTAGCTCCACTTTCTCGAGTTAAACGTGAAATATCATCTCATCATCTTCAGCCTATATCAGTCAACTACTGGAGACTTTCTCGAATTGTTTCCAGTTAATAGAATCCTGAGCTGTTCTAATCCCATTTTTCCGTGCCAATCGTTTTAAGTCATCACACCGTGGGTTTAGCGGTAAACTCCTGTTTCTCTTCTTGTCGACTGGCCGCCATTCCAACGCACGTTTTATCCGTCTATCTATTTTTCGGGCTATGTGTCCGGCTCATCAACACTTTATTTTCGCGATTCGCTCCGCACCATCCTATTTATTTGACTTTCGATCAGATAGTTTTATGTGCAATAGCAGTTTTTCTTGCGCTACTTGTGTCTTTCTTAATTTTGTTTTTCCATATTTGCGAACCGTATATAAGAGCTGGTAAAACATGTTGATTATATAATTTCCTTTACTAACAACAATTTCATGGCTTGTAACTAAAATTGAGAAGCTTTGTTTAATTTTCTAACAAACGGTAACGATAATTACTTTATTCGTCAGAAGAGAATGACAGTTTTTCGATTAATATGTACCAAACGATAAAATACAAATTGACGCGAATAATAATAATAACGAGATTAATCCTTTAATTTGTATTTTATTATCTCATTGCAAAATTCTCCGAATTATTAAAATACAGTTATAACATAATACACCTTGTAAGTGCGACGTGTCGTAAATAACTGAATAAAAAAAAAAACACGTTATGTTTGAAATAAATGATTAATTTTCGACGAAGACGAAAAAAAGTTAATAAAATCAATTTTTGACTACAAAAAATACATTATGATAATAACGTTCCCTTACGTGTAAAAATGAATAAAATAGAAAACTACTGGCAAAAACACAATTTACACTTAATAATCGCCATAACTATTTATTTCAAATTACACTTCCATTACAAACGTATATACATAAATGACATAGACTATGTAAATATCGGTAATTACCGGCTATGTGCATCGTTGCACAAGCGCCGTATTTAAATCTTATCGTTACCGTTTTGAACTCGATTTTTAATATAAATAACATCTAATTTCTTACCTTAAATTATCCGCAAGTCGATTAATGACAATTTTTAAAGAATAATTAACTTAAACATAAAATAAATATTTTTAACCCCTGCAAATCTTCCCTTCCAGCACATCTCTGAAGTAAGTTTAAAATTTGCTGGCGTTTATGAATAAATATTTTTAACGTCTATCTTCCATTCTGACACCAGCACTCTCCGAAGTAATTTCAAAAATTTACCCAGGTGTTTATTTTTAACACCTCTGACATCATACCGGTGAAATTGTTTCACTCCGTATTTTAATCAAATTTCAAAATTACTACTAACACTTCGTGCATCTGTATGTATAAATTTTTGAATGTTTTGCTACCACCGCAATCTCCTGATATTACACTAAATTATATATATTTCCACCTACGCGTACGTGCCATAAGCGTAAGATAATATATATGTGTATATGTATATACACGACATGCCCGTAAATATATATATATATATATATAAAAAATGCACGGTAGAGAAATGTGCACCCAAATATTAATATAAAGTAACTATTGAAATAATTTGCTATTCATTTAATACGTGATATATTTTACATATTAATATTGAATTACCGCGAACAAATCGAAAAAACGAAAAATTACAACACGTTATCTCTCAACATATATTGAAGACATAGGCAGTCGTTTTAACTCCTGCTCTACTTCTGCTGGTGAAAAGGAACGTGTAGGAAGAGAAAGCTGTAGTGGGGTGTTCAAATAATTATACACGTGTTCAGTAAATTGTTTATCCTCAATGTCTGTGTTCGGTGAAAAAACTTTAACTAGGTGTAGAGCAAAATACTGAGCCTTGTCAGCGTCACTTTTTATCCATGCTCCAGATTGATTTCGTAAAGGTGAAGTCACAGTATGCTCCTTAAGGATGTGTTTGGTAGTTCTCCAAAGGGAATTATCCGTTGTATTTAGATTTTGTAAAAATACTTGAAATGCATTGTCTTTGTACAACCTTATTTCTGCTTTCATCTTGTTCCTAATACGATCATATTCTGCACGAAAGCAAGGATATTTGTGGCGCTGCCATAATTTACGCGCTCTACGTGTAGAAGTTATTAGTTCTCTAATCCTTAATGGAAGGTAATTTTGTTTCCTTTCGCAATGGGAATAGGATGTAGTGTTGATAGCGCAATTTTTTAGCATTGTTGTTAGATTTTCGATATGTGCGTCTACGTCAGTAGGGAATTTTAACCGAGTTTTGAACTCAGAACACTTCTGCAGGAGATTATGAAATAATTTCCAATTTGTTGTATTGTTGGTCAGCTGTATGTTTTTTAACGTACTGTAGTGGAACTGTATCCAACAGAAGGACAACTGGATTCAGACGTCAAATCCGGCATCGTTTTGCAAACATTATATAATTTTTCAGTTCCTTTTGTGATGAAAAGGTCAAGTCTGTTATTATGAGACGGCCAATATGTTGGTTCGTTCGGGCTATAAATTTATAGTTTTCTGACAGTATAACTTTTTTATAGTATTTTGCCCCTAGGATTTACTTGTTTCGAACCCCATAGGGTATGCTTAGCGTTAAAGTCCCCTCCGCATATGAAGTTACGACCTAGATTCAGAAAATGATATTTAAAATTATACTCATGAACAGCATAACGTGGTAGGCAATACATAGCAGCTAGTGTTAAATCAAAAATCGTATTTTGGACTGTTATCGATGCGATCTGTATTGCTGCGGAAGAGTTATTGTAAGCTACATAGGTGTTCGATGTCATTTCGTATTAATACGGCAGCACCGCCATGCGCAGTTCCATCAGGATGATGACTACTATGTATCGTGTAGCCAGAAATCGAAAACGAGCTGTTTACTGTGAGATGCGTTTCTGTGATGAGTGCTACATCAATACGTTTTCGTTTAAGAAAAAGTTGAAGCTCTAGCTTTTTTTGCTGGATTCCATTTGCGTTCCATAACATAATTACTAGGGATGATTGAGTGAGATTAGTGGTAGCAGTCATTTAGATTGGGTTAAAACTACGTCTATCACTTTGGTTAGTAAGTTAATTAAAGGGTTAATTATGGTTTTTTTATTTTTAAACTGTTCTATTACACTACTAGGACAAAAAATTATTTATTAATTTATCCTTTCTTAAAGTATCATATCTTATTTTAAACTCAATGTTGAATCTGTAAATTAATTTTTTTTTATAGTATACTGATATTACCATTATTTACACACATATATATATATAGTATATGTTATATTTTTATATAATATATATTATATGTTTTATATATATGTATATAGTGTATATTATTATATAAAGGTAAAAACCTCAAAGTTCTGTGTGTTTTATAAAATAACCGCGAGAAAATAGCCAGTGCATTAACATATAGAAGCCGTACGTGTGTTAATATAATTAATTTACCTTGTGCTTTTTGTGTGTGTATGTTCTTTATATATAGGCGACTTAGTTTGCGATGATGTACGATTAGAATACGTTATATTACGTGACAAAGCCAGTTATATGGAATATACTAATTCAACATGGCCGATGGTATGTGCAATTTCTGTTACTCATTTTAGTCGTAAGTTGTGAAAGCTTTTGTTTATTTAATTTTATTACTTTTATTGGACTTTCACGGTAATTTATCCGCGAGACGTATTAATTAAATACGTTAACTTATAATATTTACATTTAATTCAGAAATTGTGTATAAACATTTTAAAATACGAGTAAAAACTAACATAAAAAAAAAAAAGTGACGACAGGTCGAATAGAGTTATACCATCTAGAATAAAATAATAGAATAGGGAAAAAATTCGAGCGTAATTAGGAGAATGTAGTCGGTAGGAAAATGAATATGCAGCGAAATTAACCGGTTGTAAAGTATTTTCGAATCTTTAAATAATATACTTTCGTTAATTCTCGAATAGACGTTTTTTCGAACCGCTGTTACGGTATTTTTTTTTTTACGAGTTTATACGAAAATCGTATAAATACGAAGCGGAACTGCTGTCGGAGGTACGGAAAACGTTTAATAGAATCCGAAGAAATAAGATGTAACGCTAACCTCTGGAAATAGAGGGGTACGTATAATGTCGCTGATAGATGCGCGATATAAAGTATACGAATTGCTTTCAATACTTCCCGGAAAGTTGCGATAAGATTTACCTTTAGCGAATGACAAAGATCCAAAAATTAACAGTATATATATCGATGCGGGAAAATAATAAGTAATATAAAAATTATTAAGAAATATTAATCGGGAATAAGTTTATATAGTAAATAAGTAAAACATATCGAAATGGCGAACGATAAAAAAAATTTTTAAAAGACCAATAATAAAACATTCGTCTCCGTATAGAACAATTTCGAAGAATCGGCGGGTATAAATACGCCGACGGGGCCAAGTATTTCGGCGAATGGAATTTGAACGGGCAAAGACACGGAATCGGTCACTTATCGCTGTCCGATGGCTCGCGTTACGACGGTTGTTTCTATAAAGGTCTACCATCGGGTCTGGGTACATTGCAGTTCTCCGACGGAGCCAGGTTTAAGATTCTTTAATATTACATATTACAGAAGTTATTGTATGTCTGAAAATTATTTTCTAATCGAAATATTTATACGAGTTTAAATTAAAGGAAACAATAAATTATGGAAAATCAATACGAATTTCTTCGAGCGAATACAACTTTCATTTATTATAAGAGCAAACAAACGGTCGTTTATGCTAAAATTATCGTTCGATTAAAAGGGCTAAAACGTGTTTATGTTAAAAAGACTTTAAAAATGTCTGACGCTAATATTATAAAATGATACGTCAGGTATAACATTAGATATACGAATAAAACACGCATGTAGCGAATAGAATTACTCCCCCGACTTAATTCGACCTCTAGCGTGGCTCCTACCCCAAATAAATTAGATTCAATCCGTATATTGAACCCTTACTTCATTACGGTCTAGCCGCTAAGAAGAAAAAGTATTTTGTCGCTTGAAAAAATATATATGTAAAAAAATTAACCCGTCTTCTGTCATTCTCTTATTTATTCAACACCACACCTAGCTGACTGCCGAAGGTTAAATTTCTTCCGTTCCTAACTATTGAACAAAAGTTCGATGACTCCTCTCTCAGATTTCTTGTCCGATATCTAAACATTATTCGTCCTTCTGGTCGATACTACAAGCGTGTAACACGTTAATAACTTTACAACTATTTCTTTTATTCGTTTATATTTATTATTATTATTTATATATATATATATATACAAATTGCAATCTGGCTGATGTAGCCAATAAGCAAATGGAATGTAAGATATGACACGATGGGAGATGTCACTCAACAATGACACTCCGAATCTCCAATCATTTAAACCGGTGGGGAAGATCTAGAGGTGTGCGATAGTTTAAACTGGCGAGGCCCGTTGGCATGATTTAATAAATCTACAGCCAGCTGGTTAGAGGGAAAACCTGTGCAAGTAACCTTTACTGCTATCTCGAACTACTTCGTGCACATTTGGTACTTTTAGGTCTTTATGAAAATTTTCGTTTCGTATATACCAGGATGCACCTGCTATTATCCTTAGTATTTTTGATTGGGATTGCTGCACAATTTTGATATTTGATATCGATGTTGATCCCCAGAGTGATATGCCATATGTCCACACCGGCTTAATAACTGCTCTGTAAAGCAATAATTTCGATTAATTCGGAAGTTTTGCCCAGGAGCCAGTACGTGTTCCGCAGTTTAAGTTTTATCTTTTTAACTTTGATCCTGATGTGTTCCTTCCAGGTTAAGCGGCGATCAAGCCACATATGCAGGTATTAAGATCAACAGGTGGGCATGTGTTCCGTCTAGTTGTAAATGTAACATGTACTGACTTGGACGGGCTAATTTTAACCGTCCATTATCGTGCTCAGGTGTTCAAGTCGTTTAAACCGCGCTGTAATTTTTCTGACGCCGCTACCGGATCATTATCTCCCGCGAATAATACGCTGTATCATCGGAAAATGACGCCATCTCCACATTTGTATTTACGGTAAGGTTGAACATATATATGAGAAAAAGGATTGGCCCCAAAACAGAACCCTGCGGAACTCCAGCCTCGACAATGTTGATATATCACTACCGAATTTAACTTGAAAAAATCTATGTGACAGGTATGAGGACAGTAGTGTGTAGTAGGGATGTGGCGGGGTGCGTTTTATTTGTAATCATCCTGAAATACATTATTTAAAAAAAATTAAAAATTAAAATCTTCCAATACAACAATCGAATTATATCTGTTTTGAGCATTCAGCGAATTATTTTAAAAGCAATTCGATTTATTCGTTTGTAAATGTAATTTAATAAAAATTAACTCGTAACTTTTTGTTCGAATAGATACGAAGGTGAATTTGATAAAGGTTGGTTTCACGGTTTTGGAATATTTTGGAGAAGCGACGGAATGAAATTCGAAGGTCAGTTTTGCGCTGGTTGCATCAAAGGTTACGGTAAGTAAATAACGTATATATATATATATATATATATATATATATATATATATATATATATATATTGTTAAATTTTATTTGAAATCTATGTTGTGTTAAGTACTCTTGTTAAGTTATAGAAATTTGTGAACTGTGGAATGTAATGAATTTTTAACAAATAAACAAAAAAAAATATTTAAAATCGCGAAAAAATTTTCTTTATGAAAAATCACAAAGCTTTTCGAGTGTTAAGCCATTATCAAGTGAATAAAATAAATAAGATATGAAAATATTTATACAAATGCAATTTATAAAAATATAAAATGTAAAGAAATCTCACTTTAGATACACAATTTTAAAAAAATATCAAAGTGATAAAACGATATTTGTAAAATGATCTGGTAGTTATTTTACAAATCCTGTTTTATCGCTGATAAATTTTTTTAATTCTATAGGTAAAGTAATAGTTTTTATATTTGTATAAATTGTATATATTTTTATATTTTATTATATGTATATACAGTCAAACCCGCTTTTAAGGGACTCCGAATAAGAGGGACAACCGTTTATTAGGGATAATCAGCAAAACCCCGAATCAAACGTATCAAATGAAGGTTATTTTAGTTCGCTTTAGTGGTACAACGCCTCGGTTATAGGGACAAAGATTAATAGACTTTCAAGGCAATAAGTAGTGAGACGGGCGATAAGCCAGCTGATATAAAATGACACTTCCGGGTCGTAAAACGAAAATATTCACAGAAACAAAAATTGAATAAAAAATGTTTTAGTCATTTTTACAATTCGTTTTTGTTTAAGTGAACATTTTTGTTTTTCCTTCGTTTTGTTTGAGATGTGCTTGTGTTGACATTCTTTCATTGACGCTATACTGTTTTTTGTTCTGTACGTTTATTAATAATTATGCACTCTCCGATAGCTTATTATGTTCTTAGTTTAGTTCTGCAAAAACTGTAGTGCGTCTGAGGTTTTATTTTTTTTTCTTACGAAAATTTTCTTTTCTTTTTTTAGTTCTGGTGAATTTTTTGTATGAATAAAATGACGGGTAAATGTTTATCATTAAAGGAAAAAATTTCTATTTCAGACAAAATCGAAATTCAACCTCCCAATATGCCTATTCGGGAGTTAGCAAAAATCATGGGCGTCTCCAAAAACTCCATCTCCCATTTAAAAACAGATGAACAGAACTTACGTAAAAAATGTAGTAGTACTGAAAAGGGCCGTCAGGTGCTCCTACGGCATCATTAGATAACTATGCAGATTTTGTTCGCACACAGCAAATGAAGAATTTACACCAAATAGCTATAGCGTATTTTTACAGTAAATGAACAACTTTTACAAATATCAGGTCTGGTTCTTTTACCTTATGTATGCCTCCTGTATTTTTAATTTCCATATAAATAAACATTACGCATTAATAAGGTTATAAGTATGTTAATTGTTTACTAAACTGTATATATTCTAACACCCACTCGCTTCAATAAGAGATTTTAAAAAATTCGCTTTAAGGGACAATTATAAGGGACAAATGACTTCCGCCCGATGTGTCCCTTATAAGCGGATTCGACTGTATATATATATTTATATATATTCGCTTGGTAATGATTTAATAGACGAGTTTTTTAGTGATTTTAACTATTTTTTTTTAGTTTATTGAAATATAAATTTAATATTTAGTTTATTTAATATTTTTCCAATTCGTTTACAGGTTTAGTTACATTTCACGATAATACTCACGGCTTTCCTAGAAATGAGGGTTATTTCGAGAATTGCCGAATGGTGCGAAGAACCAACTGTATAGATGTAATTCAGAAAGCTCAAAAAGCCGCTTTCTTAGCTCGTACCACAGGCGGTACCGCCCAAGAATTCAACCGAGAAACTTCGATTTAATTTTCTATAAGCTTTTCCGAGTATATGTAGTAATTATTCTGTTAATTACGTTTTTTTACTTCAGTATAATTTGGATGTTGTAAAAAATTTTGTGCGCAAAAATTCGTTAAAATATATCGATTAATACATCATTATTGGACGAAGTAAATTTCAAACTAACTTTATAAAGTAAAAATGAAAATTTCGATATAACGATAAGTTAAGCGGATATACTATTCCGACTGTTATTTTACGTAAAGTAATTATTATAATTTATTTTTTGCAATACCAGTTATTTTAAAAAATATATATATGGATTAAATGATGCGAATAAAAATTATAAAAACTGGGGAAAATCTTCAAGTTCGCATTATAGCGGATACGCAACTTTGCAATTTTTCTCACTTTAGGTGACGCGTTTCGGTTAATAATGTGTAAAGTATTCCAAAACCTGTACTAAGAACGCATATATTTCAAAGGGGTCCCCATGTAATCGTCGTAATGTAATTCGTCTCGAAAAAATTCGTTATACTTTTAAACATATCGCAGGTGATCCCATGGCTTAAGCAGAATAATCATCATTATATCTAGTGTACTAGTCTAGTTCTTCACAGTTCGATTACATATATATATATGTACGTGCACAAGGCCTGGTTTATATATATTTTTTTTTTTTTTATTTATTTTACATAATTACAACTAGTCCATTTGGACTATCCAGTAATTCTGATATATGAAAGAAAATTAACGTGAAGAGGTTATCCGTCCAGTGACAGGAGCCTCAGAAGAATATGAATAAAATTTGTTTAAACAATATCATAAGGCTTATTCCGTTTCAGCCTTCTTGTGTTATTTAGGTTATCTAATGTAATAATTGCTTCCGTATTTGGATGCCTAATCTGTCTTCGTGTTGAAGTGCATACCGTCTAATTTCTGTAATTACAGTAGGAACATTTAGGTCTCTATGCAAGTCATCGTTTCTTATGAACCAGGGCGCATTCGTTATCATACGAAGTATTTTGTTTTGGCATCTTTGAATTATTTTGATGTGAGTGGTTTTTGCACAACCCCACAATTGGGCGCCATAGCTCCAAGTTGGTTTAATAATCGCTTTGTAGATTAACAATTTATTGTCGATCGTTAACGTCGAGTTTCTTCCAATAAGCCAATACATGGAAGCTATTAAACGGTTAATCTCTTTCTTTTTAGCAATGATGTGTTGTTTCCACGTAAGTTTCTGATCGAGTCGCATACCTAAATATTTGATCTCATCTAGTATTGGTATTTGATTATTGTTTATTGTAACCGGAGCATTATTTGTTCTTCTGTTTGTGTATTACATGAGCCGATTTGTTTTCATTTATACTTATTTTCCACGTTTTTGTCCACTTGCATATCTGATCTAAGGAATTCTGCAGGTTACTAGCGGCAACGTTTTCGAGGGTATCGGAAGCTAACACAGCAGTATCATCTGCAAAAGTAGCAGTTAGTGTGCTATTTGAAGCCGGAAGGTCAGCTGTATAAAGTATGTAGAACAGCGGCCCTAAAACACTGCCCTGCGGGACACCAACGCGTATCGGGTATATTTTGGATTCTTCTTCCTGAACTTTTACTTTGAAAAATCGTTCGTTTAGGTAAGAAGAAATTAGTTTGTACATACTATAGGGTACAATTTTTTTGATTTTATAAAGCAGTCCTTCATGCCAGACCTTGTCGAAGGCTTGAGAAATATCTAAGAATACTGCTGAACAAATTCGTTTCTCTTCGAAGTCATTTTCAATTTTATTGACGATTCTGCGAACTTGATCAAGGGTTGAATGTTTGGTTCTGAAACCAAATTGGTGATCTGGTATTGGTTTCTTTTGATCAATAATCATCATTATCCTTTTCATAAATAACTTTTCGAAGAATTTGGATTGGCATAAGCGATATTGGTCTATAGGATGAGACGACGTTTGGAGGCTTGCCAGGTTTAAGCACCATAATTATTTGAGCCATTTTCCATTGGATTGGCACATGCTTGAGTCGGAATATAGCATTGAAGATGTACGTAATGAGCAATATTCCTTTTTTCGGTAGCTCTTTTAAGATATTGGCTGTTATTAAGTCATGACCTGGAGCTTTGTTTCTTTTTAAGGCTATAATTTCATGCCACACTTCTTTTGGGGATACAGGTTTAATGCGTTGTTGATCATCAGGAATATATTCCAAGAACTCTGAGATCTGTTGCTCGTGATTACTTCTAGGTTCAGACGGATGTGGTTGGAATACGTCCGCTAGGTGTTGAGCAAAGATGTTAGCTTTTTCAGTATCGCTTCTTGCCCATTGGCCTGTTGCATTTTTAACAGGTGGGCTGTGTTGTTTTACCTGTTTAATTTTTTTAGTTACTTTCCAAAGGGAGTAATTCCTGTCCTGGGAAGCACTGAGGCTTTGCAAGAAACTTTGCAAACTTTAATTTTTTTTCATTTTGCAAAAGTCTTCTTAATTGCCCAGTTATTCGATTGTATAAAGTTTTGTCACACGGATGCCTGGTGTTGTGCCATTTTCTACGAGCTCTGCGTTTTTCAGCTAATTTTTCCTTGATTACCATAGGATAACTGATATTAACGTCAGTATTCAACGATTCAGTTGGCGTGGAATTCCATGCTGCATTTTGAATGGTTTTGGTGAGAGAATCGACAGTTTCTTCCAGCTCTTGAATAGTTTTAAGCTGAATTTCTAGATTTATATTGTTTGCAATTTGCCTCCGAAAATTTTCCCAACACGTTTGCTTATTTGTAAGGAATGGCGGCTTTTCTTTCCTTATAATATTTGTACTTATTGTTAGAATAACTGGTGAGTGGTCGGACGCTATATCAACACTTTCTTCAACTTCAGTGTAGTGTAGCGATATCCCCTTGACGACAAAAAAAGTCTAGTAAATCAGGTATTCTAATAGGATCAGTCGGCCAGTAGGTTGGCTTACCAGATGAGAGATGGTTAAGTTGCAAGGAATCCATAGCTTTTTTCAACTCGCGTCCTCTTGGCGTAGTTAATCTGGATCCCCATAAAGTATGTTTAGCGTTATAATCACCGCCAGCAATAAATCTTTTTCCCAGATATTGGAAACAATCAGCAAACAAGTCGTTTTTTATTGCATATCGGGGCGGACAATACACCGCTGCCAATACAAGAGATGAGTTGAGTTCTTTCACAACAACGCTTGTAATTTGGGCATAATCTTGTTGGTAAGAATTATACTGATAATGTTGAATACCGTTTCGTATTAATATAGCGCTCCCTCCGCGAGCAGTTCCATCGGGATGCTGAGTATGGTATAAACTGTAACCAGTTATGTTAAAAAACGTTTTGTTAGTAAAATGCGTTTCTGCCACAAGGAGCACATCAATTTTCAGTAACCGAAGGAACGATTCTGTTTCTAGACGCCACTGCGCTAGACCATTAGCATTCCAGAGTGCAATTCAGAGCGATTTCATTATTACGGAAGAATTTTCGTGATGAGCTTAGTTAGAAGCTCCATCATTATCTGATTTTGCTTGTTCATTTGTTCAAGCAATGATTCAAAGCGAGTTAAGATAGTCATTAGGCAAACTTGATCAGAATTAATTGGTTGCTGTTGTACAGCTGTTGAGGGTTGTCCCCTCAAAGCATGAGAGTAAGATATGTCTTGAGGTTTCGGCTGCTGCGTGAGTGACTGAACCTTTATTGCAGGACTATTTGTAGTCGTTCCGTCTACTGTTTGATTAAAAATCGACATATTAGGTTCATCACGCTTCTTAGTCGTATCGCTTAATTTTGGATGTGAGCTGTTAACGCGCTTAGTACGCATTTTCTGTAGTTCCTTATAAACTGTACAACCCTTATAATTCGCAGGGTGGTTTCCTCCGCACAGTGCACATTCGGGAAGAGTTTCTTTACTTTTTGAGCATTTATTTGTAGGGTGAGTAGCTGCGCATTTAACACACTTAAATGCCCGATTACAGAAATGTTGCGTATGCCCATATTGTTGACAACGTTTACATTGAGGTATTTCAAAATTTTTACGTGGAGACTCAACTTTGATTTTATTAATTTGATAAATATCTTTATTAAACTCATTTGGTTCGAGGTCAATAAAAAATAATGGCAGAGGTTGTTTAGTGAGATGGTGTCGAATATTTATGACTTGACGCACTTGGAAGCCTTTTTCGTTTAAAGCGGCCATAATATCAGTTGTATCAACTGATGGATGTAAATGTCTGAGTACAACTCTGTACGATCTTTCACTTTTTATTTGATAAGTATAGAAACTAATCTTCTGGCTAGTGAAATACCTTGTTAAATCACGATAAGCTGAAGCTTCGTTCACGTTTACTTTTACTCTGTTATTTGCCAGGGTACGGCAAACGTAGCCGTCATTTTTTATCGTTTTTTCGATGGCATTTTTCATTCGTTTAAAATCTGTAACATTGTCTATGAATATTGGCGGTGGTCTTTCTGTTCTGTTATTAACAGATTTGTTTGCCTGATTGTCATTGTTTGTTTCTTTATTTATCTGTAGTGCGGAAAAGCGATTTTTGGTTTTGATTGTATGGGCTGCAATTTGATCAGCATGCTTCACTCTCTTGGCACCCTTCGAAACGTGCTGCCACGCATTATCGTTGCCTTCTTCTCTATGTTTGGTATAACTTTCATCATCGCTATTACTAGTTTTCGAAAGTTGTCGTTTAATGCTGAAGGAATTTCCAGATTTTTGTAACACTAGTGGGGCTACAGAAGAATCAGTAATATTAGCGTCGACGACTGTTTCGACATCAGTTGCTTCAATATTATTTAATTGATTTTGACACGCGTTTTTAATAATAATTATATGTATATATATATGCATGTAGAAAGTTTCATTTCATAATTATGTTAACTCAAATGTTGACGAAAACTGTTTTTCTCGCGTAACATTGTGCTTGTATAATAACAAAAATGGCTTGCATTTTATTAATTAATTTTTTGCGTTAGGTCTCTCACGTGCGGCTTGTTTGTCATTTCTAACTATTGAGATTATTACGACAAGCGCCCCGTGTTCACTAATATTTTAATTGTTTTAATATAAGTATTAATGTGATAGCTATGGTTGTAGTTTTGTTCGACAGAACATACTCCAATGTATTGCCCAAGTCGCACCGCTTATTAATCGAATGAAACCCTGAGCACTTAGGACTAAGTATGGTATATGTTTTCATATCAGTTGTCTACAGCACTCTATCGGTTTTGGATATGTATGTAGTTATGAGTTAACGCGGTGTGTCCTAACTTTGAGACTCGAAATTTACTGCGTGAGATTTTTAAGCCACCTGAAGGCTCAGTATGTTGTTTTGAAATGTGTTTTTTGAATTATACCGACGGTGCCATTTTGAAACACAGGTACTTTTGAGATGTTATAATAAACAACACGGGAGGTAGACTTTTTAATACGACGGCATTACCAAACGGGCGGCAATATCAACTCTTTCACTACCTGCTATACAGGGATCCAGAAAAAATATGTTTTGTAATTCGAAACAATAACATATTTTACTAGTTGAATTTTTGACACGGATAGACGTTTACTGTATCTGTTTATTAGCGTAGTTGAAGCTTGTGACGAACCCGTAGCAATCTCTTGCATGCGCAGGTACGTAGCGAAGTAAAACAGTATTTCACGTAATTCAACGTCTATGATAGAATCACTTGATAAATCAAAAAGTTTTTAATTACGGTGTTTATTTAGAAAAAGAAAAAAATTGTAAAATCCTTAGGAGTATACCGAAAAATTTATACCAGATTTGTATCTAAGAAACAACCGATTTTATTATACTGCCCTACACTTCACCTCTATCGACCACATAACGTTCTCTGGTTTCCAACAGTCCTTCAACTATTCCTTCAATTATACAATTCCTGTCCTGTTCTAACCTCATCTATCAAATCACTAGTGCCGTAATAACCTCGGTAGTTACACGCGGCACTATGAAAAAAAAAAAGGAATAAAATAAATTATATAAAAGAATGATGTTCACGATGATCGGTCGAATGAAAATTATATTTTAAAACGGTATCGTGAAATTAAAATAATGATTTACGTGCGCTATTACGGATAATAATCGCATAAACAGAACGTTACGAATTTAGTAAATATATGAAGTAAACCTTTAATTAAAATGGTGGATAAATGTATAGATTGAAAAAAATTATTCAAATAAAAGCGTATTCTTTAGTGATAATATAAAACAGACATAATCAGTTACAGAACTCAAAAGTTAAAATTAAGGAAATTATCTCATAGTTACAGTTTCGAGTTGACGCGGCGTTAACCGATTCGTAAGTAAAATATATTCTAAATGAAAGTAAATATAATTAATTCATCGCATTTCGGATACTATATATATATATATATATATATATGAATATTTATAAATGTGTATTGCAATTTTAGACTAATGTTTAAATATATATATATATATATGGATAATTAATTAATAATTAAACACGTATAAAATATTAGTTCAACTAATTTTTCTATTATTTATATATACCTATTGTTTACATAAAATCGTTCGGCTTTGCCGTCTAAGTGTGTTTGGCACAGATGAGTTGCCTCAATACGCGTACGTTTGTTGGAGTCGTTTTTCATGCTTGGTGGAGAAGTCACAGATAATCTCGTCTAGATTCGGATCTGCATGTACATACTCGTGTTTACTCGATACCAAGCTGCATTGGTAATTGCACGAATAACTTGATTTCTGCCACGCTGAATAACCGTTCGGCTTTAAGTTAGATTCTATACTACAGGTACAGAAAGGTTTGATGATCGACTGTAGTCTTTTACTGTAGGGATCGAGTTACGAATTTCTAACGACCGCGACATTTGAAAGTCGGATTTATTCCGCTTATGCTTCCTATAATTTAAGTGAATCGTTGTAAAGAAATTTTAACTGCGTTTTGTGTATTTGCATCTTTTATATCTTATTATATCTTATTATATCTTATTTTTATCTTATATAAGTGGTTGATTAAATTCAGTACGGGTTAATCTTTGTATAATGTTGATCGTTGAGTATTCACTATTATACGTTTTTGTACAGTAGATGCTGATTTCGAGCAAACTGGGAAAAACTATTGAAATTCGATATTAGCTCATTTTCAAGGATTACTTATTTTTTAGGGTTTTTTTTAATGGCATTTTAAAGATAGTACCGAATAACTTACAACATCGATTATGTAAATAATTATATCAGACAAAATGATAATAGGTATTTTCGCAACAATCTAATATTTTTTTTCGACTTTCGATTATAATCTAAAATTATTATACCGGCATCTATCTTTCTTATTGAACTACGTAATTTGCCGAACATGCATCCTGCGACACAAACTGTATAAACATTATCTATTAAATAAAAACATCGACAAAAATGGTCAAATTAGAGCTCGACCGAATCTATTTACCGTACGAATAATAACCTTGAAAACCGCAACAGGTACGTAAACTATCGGATATATATATATATATATATATTATTATACGTGAAATTTTTTTGCCGGAACATTTTGTCCTCGGTACTATGTATATCATACAAATCAGTGTGTTTGTGTTGTGTGCCATATTTAAAGATGACGGTATTTTTCGTTCCTCTAAGCAAATATAAATAACGTCTGTACTTGTTTCTTACCTCCATGTTTAGATAGCCTTCTTTCTGTGCGCGATACAATCCTCTTTCGTTTATCATCTTTTACTTGAACACGACGAAGAAGGGAAATTACGTCAGCTTACGTGTGCTGATAACGATCGTAAATTGTTCAATGGTTCGTTATTATTGTTGCACCTTTATTCGTTTTCGGTTAATGGTTAAATAAGTTACTTGATTTTGCGCGTTTTCCGTCAAACGGAGATAATTTATCGAATGCGTCGGAGAATATAAAATATCTCGGAAATTAAAGCAGGTACGAAATACGATAATGGCCGAAATATGTATTATTTCTACACGTTATTACGTAATTATATATTTACGTGTGCGCACATACGAGCATATAACCGTACCTTATAAAATGTTAATTTTACGTACTATTTCGAAACACCGTTTTTTTTAATTATCGGTAAAAAATATCCTATATTCTTTTTAAAAAATTTCACAACCCCCCCAAACGGATTCTACACTCTGGTATGGGCAATGTTCGCAATAATAATTACAATAATTCAAGGTGAAAATTTTAATACATATAAAGCGAACGATAAAAATTATTTGAGATTTTATATGTTAACCTTATAATGCGAGTTGTAAGTAAATTTAAATTATAGATATAAAAAAAAAATAATGCGAACATATTTTATTATTAATTACATTAACGCGGAATTCGCGAGATACGAACATCTAATATTATTAAAAGAAAAATGTTTATAAATAAATTTCATCATAACAATTCCTCAATATCGTTAAGAATCGGTATTTGCGGAAAGCTAATCTGAAATGTCGCAGAATTCTCCGGATGGAATATATTTCATTTTTGGTCTTCCTTTCGATCTTTCTATTCGACAGTTATTTTAATTTTCCCGTCTTTTCAAATTCTTCCCAGTGGCGTAGCCAGGGGGTTTGGGGGGTCTGAAACCCAACCACTTGGAATCAATTTGATAATAAGAAAATATGTACTCGTTGTTAAATGCAGTTTTGCATTTGTTAAACCTATTTCGTTTTTTTTTTTATTTTCATTTTATTTAAATTTCGTCCTTTTCGAAGTAAATAGTTTTGTAATATAGAAGGTACTAGAAGAATTTTGTAGAAAAACGCAAAGAATAGATTTTAAATAATTTAGTTCAGTATTATACTATTCCGTCAAAAAATATAAAATCATTATTTATCGTTTATTTTTTTTATTGTACTTTGTAACCATCTCCCTCTGTCCTCAATAGTATTAGTGTGTTCCAGTGACGTTAAATATTACTGCCGTCTGTTGCTTCTAATATACATATTCGACGTCTAATAAGTATAAAAATAACTCTGATGAGTTGGATCGCTTTAACCTACTTGAATTTCGGTTATTTACTTATTAACTTGGATTTACTGTTATAATTTAGTTTTGTTTGAACACCCCTCTTCAACAAAGTCTGGCTACGCCGCTGATTGGAAGACCTAAGTAAATGCATTTAGTTGAAAAACGTATTTATGATAAATTTGAAAATTCTCATATCGGTTGATATTTCGTCGATATAAGGAATACATCATACGGAGTGTTAAATTATTTAGATACTGATGAGACGAAGTATTATTTTCTATCGCGTTGTTGCTGTATTCGATTATTTTTTCACGTAATAACGTACAATTTCAATTCCGTATTTCTAAATTAAATCTTTCAAAATTAAATAGAGATGTTTCTGTTGTAAGGTCAAGTCTCTAGAACAGCGTATAATAATCTCGTTCGCGACGTAACAATTTTCCCCCATTACAGGCTACTACGCGCTTTGCATAGGGAATTTCATTAGCGTCGATGTTTATTGCTAAGTTTTAAAAAATATATATTTAAACGAATAATTAGGAAGAAAAATTTATGTGCGATTATACGATTAATCTGTACCTACATAAAAAAAAAAAAAATAGAGTATTATGTAATAGGTATCAGTTAGGAACCAAATTTAAATATAACGAGAAAATAATAGTTTATACCTGAATGAAATCGATGTGACAAATTTTAAACAAACACGTAAAAGTAAAACAATTAGCGCTAGTGTTACTGAACGCAAAATTTAATAACGAAAATTGTCGCAGAATACTTTTTAAATTTTAAACGCGATTATAAATATTAAAATAATTAAAAATTTAAATTGGCTTAACAGTGCGATGCGTAATTATTTTTTTTTTTAACGAATTATTCTACTATTCAGGCAGCACCAAAAATCTATCGAAAAATCTATAGTTAAAAATGCAGGATTGCAATTCTTTTTCAAATAGTAGATCTAACGCATAAAATTACATATCAGCAACATTATGCACCGTATAGGGTTTTAAATAGCATTTTTATAATATGGAGCTAAACAAATTGTCTAGTTTTGTAAATACAGTTTTATAAAATATTATATGGAAGTGAAAAAATAGAAACAGGTAAACAAAACAAATTTATTCGATAGTATTACGTCACACAATAATGGATTTCATTTTGACCGACGTCTTTAAATTTTTGACAAAACTCTCACATCGTCTCGATTTGTGACTGAGATTTGATAAATTAATATTTTCTCGTTTTTTTGTTTCAAATCGATACAATATTCTGTAATCAACTATCGAAATTATCGTTTATTATCGGTTTCACTTTTAGGAGTAGTCGTCAGAAGGAAGTCGTTAGTAATAATTGCTCTTTAACATGGTTCACTTTAATGTCACCAATCAAAAATCGAATGGAATTTCTACGGTTTACGCGGGTGGAAAAATAATTGTTATTGTAGAAATTACGTGTCAATGGAAAATTAAAAACTAAATCAGTATTCTTATATATATATATATACATCGTTCCAGATAACTAACGAAATAAATGTTAAACTGAATCGAAATAAACTACCTACGATTTGATATATTATTATTAAATCGTTCGAAAAATGGAAATATCGTTATTATTAATAATTGTCATTTTCGATAAATTATTTTTTGTTTTGTTTTGAAGGTATGTCATTAACGAATTCAATATAATAATAATAATAATAATAGTAATGTATTTAGCTGTTGTAAGAAAGTATTCGCCCGCATAAAAAGGAAATCGATAATTTATTTTAATTTCTGTTTGTTTTAATATGAATAATTTAAAATTTACAATTTCACAAAGGATATTACTTCTAAGTAGGTGTACATCGTAACAAGATCTTTATATAAATATTTGCATTATTTCGATAAATTAAACTAAGAACTAAATATTTTCTCGCCTACGTTGAAATTGTCGAGCTTATGATCGATATTTATTTGCACGTCTTATATAATCCTGTATATTAATCGGTCACTTCGAGCTTTGGTTTACAAACCATATTTAACATTCGATCCAGTAAGTTCGCTGAGTAACGGTGTATCGCTTTATATATATATATATATATATACACGCGTATGTAATTTTTCCGTTTTATTACAACTATACAAAATGATGTCGCATTTTCAATTCTTGGTAAGTAGTTGAGCTTTTAAATAAAAATAATAATTTATATATATATATATATATATATATATATATATATATATATATATATATATATATATATATATATGAAGTAGTTATTTCTCTATAAAACAGAAACAATAAACTAATTAGTAAAAATCACTGATCGTTAATAATTGATAACGAAACTTTTTACCAGTTACGGAATTTTGAAATTAAAATAATAATAAATAAATAAATTATATATATTAAGAAAAGTAATATATAAAAAATATGCGCTTGTCCATAAACTAACATTTAGAAAATTGAAGATCAAGGCGCTTGTCGACGGATACCACCACATATATTACAATCTACAATTTTCCTCCACACTAAATACAGTGGTGTATCCAAGGGGTTTTGGATCTGAACCACCCCCCCTATTGGAATCAGTATTATAATAAGTAAATATATAATCGTTGTTAAATGCAGTTTTGCATTTGTTAAACCTATTTTTTTTTCATTTATTTTATTTAAACTTCGTTTTTTTCTTTAAGTAAATAAATAGTTTTTTAATGTATTACAAATAATTATTTTTATATTATAACTGTGTTCATCTGTTGATTTCGTTTTCGTTATATTGAGACTGTCGCTGTTTTATTTTAGCTCGAACCGGTATTTTGTTTAGTCGTGTACTAAAATAAAGATGGCTTCTTTCAGATAAGTATAAAAATAACTCTGGCGAGTTGGATTGCTTACGGTTTGGGGTTTAATCTACTTGAGTTTTGGTTATTTATTTAAAGTTCAATTTAACTCCGGTTTACTGTTATAATTTATTTTTTTTAATCCCCCTCTTCATACGCCACTGCAAAGACTATGTACATTTATAATAGGGGGTCCTTAATTAAGCTAATTTTCAATTTCGAACGTTATTTACGTGTTTTATAAATTATTTTCATTCCTTATCATTTCTATTCTTTATTATAAATCGGCAGTTTGTAAATCAATCGTGAGCAATAGCGCAGAAAATTCCGTAGTACGACACGACGAAGGTTGCTAAGAAGGAAGGAATAAATTCTAATCCAGCACTGCGACTTCGATTACAAAAAAATCAGAAAACGTAGTAGTGATAAAGGTTAATGATGATGACGCGCAACATAGTTTTTTTTAATTCGATTAGAAGTTCTAAACATTTTCTCAACGTTTAAGAGGTTTCAGTAGATTAAATCAGCGAGAAAGGAATTAAAATCGCTAAACGTTTTATAAAAAAATCACAAACTTTTCGACTATTAAGCCGTTATCAAGTGAACATAAAATATAAAAATATATACAATATATAAGTCGTGTGTTTTTACGAAACGTTTAGTGATTTTAACTTATTTCTGATTTATTTTTTAAAAATTCACTATATTGCACATTTGTCGAATTCGATAGATTTGGTTGATTTTTCAACGATAACTGAACTGTATAAATTAGTACAGAATTTTCGCAATCAAATTAAACATTTTCATTCGATTCTAAAATTTATATTTATTTTTTCCAAAAATGTAAAATATTTATTATGGAAACCTTTCGTCGAATTAATTTTTTTTTCGGCTAGATACGCGCGTAAATAATTTTATTAATACATAACGCAAAATTTTACATAGTGTACAAAATGTTTGTTATCGCTTACTACATATTATTATTGTAATTATTATTATACTATTATTATTATTTTATAATATTATACTAAGTTAAAACTCTATACTTTAGCAGCGCAATGTTATCGCGTACCTTTATGCTATTAGATAAACCAATATTTCACCGTCACATTTACGCAATTGACAGTTTAATTTTATAACACCGTTCCAAATGCATTTTCACATAAGTGTAATATTTCTTGGATTTTGTTCGGTATAGCTTAATTTTTAGCATTTTCAAGTATTTTTTTAATTTTACACAGTGGCGGCTCGTGACAAGTTAATTTGGGAGGCTCTAATATAAAACTGTAATAATTTATAAAATGTAATGACATAAATATCTATTTTTAGCGACTTCTTCATTATGTTTAATAATGTTTAACCTATAAGCAGAATCTAATTTAAGCGCAATATTTACAGAACCCATTAAACCTAGTTCCATACAACAATTCATGTGACGAGCTGATAGTTCATGCTTTTTTGCTCTTTGATTTAAATGTTTTAGATCATTAAATCCTAATCGTGCCAATGTCATGTCACTTCCATCTTTAAAAAAAAGTACACAAGGAAAACAGAAAAAGCGATTAATTACCTCACATCCGCATATCCATTTGAATTTTTTGTAAATTTCTTTTGAAAAATGTCTTATAAAAATACGTGTACCTACTTTATCTTGTTGATTCAAATTTAATATGGGTGTGGGTCTCCCTAGTTTCTTAATTCTAACCTTTTCTGATAATGGAAGCATTTTAAAATTTCCTTTTAAAATATTACTAATTTTATTATCCATCATTATGTTTTAAAAATCAACGTTTAACAATAATTAAATTTAAACGTTTAATTAGATAAATAAAAAATATTACAGATTGAAAAATTACTGTAAAATAAGTGTCGGCGAAAAGCAGTGCTTGCGTTCAGTTAAGTAACAAAATCGATATTGTAAAATGGATTATTTAAAGAAGAGAAAGAAGGATAAAAAAAAAAAACAAAAAAACAGCAAATGAAAACACCTGTTTTTCGATAAGTAAACAACGACGCGCAACGCAAATATATTGTTAAAACTGGTTATAATCGCCTGTGAAATAGTCGAGGGCTCACTTATCTAGAGCCCTCAGAACGCTCAGGAAACTTCGGTTCTCTTCGTTTTTCGCATGTATTCTATATACCGTGTGAGGGCTCAATTCTGAAAAGCCCACGTACTGTATTATTGGTTGTTATTATCACGTGACCGTAAAATCAGCTATCGACGACGTTGACGCGAGTCGATTGCGTAGTTCCAGTACAGTTAAAAAAATCCGACGATTGTTAGCCAGTGTTTTAGCTGTTCCTTTAAGGAATCCGTTCAAAAAATGCATATTTTGCATTCTTTTTTAAAATGGATTCTTACAAAAAAATTATTTTAAAATTAAAAGTTTTATTCCGTATACTGATTTTTTTTAAGTCGTTAAATAATATGCATTTCTTAAAAACTCGCACAGGGAAGCTCGCGCCCTTGAGCCCCCCTGTCGGAGCCGCCCCAGATTTTACGAACGTATGGACGATAATCCTAGATAATATAATTTGAAATTGTTTCGAAACTTTACGTAATAAAAAAAACAATTGACAAGGTGAAAAAAATCGAGAACCTCTGAATGAATCCCATTAAGGAAGCGTATTTTTCTGATAATTTGAAAATAATTTTCGTAAAACGCTAAACGATTTATATATATATATATACATATACGATTTATATATATATATATACATATATATATATATATGTGTGTGTGTGTTAATGTGTATATGAGTGTATAAAATATTTTTTAATTACACGCTCTAGTTTGAAAAGCGTGGAATGTGGTGATTTTTTAAAAAATAAACAAGGTAGGAGTTAAAATCACTAAACGTGTTCTAAAAAATCACTAACTTTAAGCCATTATCGAGTGAACGTAAAATAAAATATATAAATATATAAATATATACAATATATAAGAAATTCGAAATTTAAAAATACCAATTTAGATATACAATTTATAAAAATTAACAAAATGAAAAATAGCATTTAGATAGTTAATGCGGTGAACAACACAATGTACCAATATAACTTAGTTCTTGTTTTTATAACTTTAATAAGAGTTTTTAAATATTTAAATATTCTATAAATTATCATTATATATATATATATATATATATATATATATATATATATATATTATATTCTTAAAACGGTATACAACTCATTACCTGAACCCGGTTTGTTAATTTTAAATTAGTATTTTTAAATTTTATATTTCTTATTTATTTATGTATTTTATTTTATCTTCACTGGATAACAATGACATAGCCAGGGGTTTTGGGGGGTTTAACCCCCCCTTGGGAATCAATATGATAATAAGAGAATATATATTTGTTGTTAAATGCAGTTTTGCATTTGTTAAACCTATTTTGTTTTTGTTTTTTATTTTCATTTATTTTAATTAAATTCCGTTGTTTTTTAAGTGAATAAATAGTAGGAGGTACTAGAAGAATTTTGTAGAAAAACGCGAAGAATAGATTTAAAATTTAAAATTTAATTAAGTATTATTCCTTCAAAAAATTTTGAAATCATTATTTATCGTTTATTTTTTCGCGGAATTTATTGTAACCATCTCACTCTTTCTTCGATAACATACTATTAGTGTGTTCCAGTGACGTTAAATATGTCTGCCGTCTATCGTTTCTAATAGAATTACATATTCGACGTCTAATAAGTATAAAAATAACTCTGGCGAATTTGATTAGGGGTTTAACCTACTTGAGTTTTGGTTATTTACTTAAAGTTCAATTTAACTTGGATTTACTGTTATAATTTAATTTTTTTTTAACCCCCCTCTTCAACCAAGTCTGACTACGTCCTGCTCGATAATGACTAAGCAGTCAAAAAGCTTTGTGATTTCTATGGAACGTTTAGTGATTTTAACTTTCTTGTTGCTTATATGCTCTAGATTTCAGATATAAGTTTTATGTTTAAAAAAAAATAAACAATTTCTTTCACAATAAAAGTCAATGTAGCGTATTACTATGACGGAACCTATTAAATATATATAATATATATATATATAAATTTACAAATTCACGTTTTGTTTACGGATAGAAAATATTTCTCGCACAAAACGTTGAATTTTATGTCGTGGACGGTATTTTTGATTTTAACGAATTTTTAATATTACGAAACTTTCTTCGCGTACTAACTGTATTTTCTTTGTTATATTTTTAGCTGGTTGTTTTATTTCGTTTACATATTTCACGGTTTTGACTTGTTCGTTAGGTCTTTATACATAGAGAATAAAACTTTTCGTTTGTGCGGAGACTCTTTTTAACTAGTTCAAAAAGCCAGTCAAACCAATTGACATTTTTCGTTTATTTAACGACAACAGAATACAAACCCGGATAATTTGTAGCGCCTATTATTAGTTCGTTAAGAACGAATTCTCGGTAAAAATGACGTAATTTCCTAATAAACGCCCGTTATTTCTAACAACGTTGTTCCGATTTTTAACCGAACTACAAAAGTAATTTCGTTCCTTGTTATTTTAACCTTTGTCTATTTTCATTATTTAAAAGAAGCATATTTTAAAAATCTTAAATATATATATATATATATATGGAGAATATATTTACAGCTATTTTATTATTATTACAAATTACGTTTTAACATTAACAACGTACATTATTACGTACGATTACATCACGCATCAAGTATCACAGATCAAAAACACGTTTACCAATAGTATCTATATTGTTATATTTGAAGTAAACATTTATTTTTACAACACGATAGATAATAGATATTAAAAAAAAAATTAAAAACGTGAAATTAACGAATATAAACCGTTAATGAAAAAATGTAAGTATTCGGAAGATGATGAATAAAAAAGAGGTAAGAACGTGTATCACATACTTTATTAGAAAGTAAACTCTCAATCTAATGTAACATAACCGAATGACTTACAACGTGATAAGCTAAACAGTGCTGCCACTATTAATACATAAAATTATGTTTTGTATGCAGAGTTTGTTACAATTAACAGAAAAAAAAATAATTATCTAACGATTTAGATGAAATTTTATGCATAGGTGTAATGTATTAAATCGTTGAAAATTGCCTGTACGGAAATTATTGAAATATTAGGCCCGACCTTCAAGTACATTCCATCAAATTTTAGAAATTTATTCTTTTCGATACTTATCTAAATGTACGTCGAAATACTTAGAAATTTGTTTTTTACTATGAACCTGTTAGTAAATATAATTAAACTTTTATATCTCGGATGCCGTTCCGATAATTCCAAAATTAATTTATCGAAAATATTAGTTATAGTTATGTATTGGATGTAAATATATTTTCCGGGGGAAAAAAAACATAATTGCGCAACAAAAAATCCGGTATATTTTATTATTTAGCGAGAAAATCCGCTAATAATACATATTGCGTCGCGTTCAATAATGTTTCATCGCAATATTTCGTGAAATTGCCGCCATATTGATATATAATTCTCGCAGAAATAATATAAAGTATCGCGCCCTGTATTAATTCGTCTTAATAACGTTCAATTCCAGAAGAAGGAATCGTTCGAATTTTTTAAATTATTTTTACGATTTTATTAAATTTCGATATTTTTTATTATTCATAATACGTAGGCGAGCGTTCTTGAAATTTAGTCGTTGCGCTAATTAGCTTTTTATGGCGATTCCGGTTTATTTCTCGCAACCCGTTCATCGAAGCTTGTTCTACTCTCACTGTCGTCGGCTATTGTTATCGTTTAAGTCGTGAAAATGTATTAAACTACAAGTTCGATTAAGTCTGCAGTTTCGACGTTGAAACGTATAAAATTCATCGCGTGTATACGTAATACATATATATATATATATATATATATAAAAGTTGTTTTGAAAATATGCCGCAGAAATGTGTATGTTTATTGATAAATGTTTTTCGATATTAATATTAGCAATTTCGAATACATTTTATCATTTTTATTGATTCTCTGTAAGAATGAATTTTTCACGGTTTTATATTTACACTTATTATTTATTATTAGTAATAATAGTAATACTTAGTTTTATTTTAAACATGAGAACTTTGTTCTGTATGGTATAAATAAAACAACGATTTAAATACTCGATAATTATTCAAATGATTTTTACTGCTACTCCGAACCGGTAAGTAGAAAATTATACTTCGCGACCTCTTTGGATTAGTTCTTTTCAATAATTGGGCGAAGCTAGGTGTATAATTATTTCATTCATCGAATTTTTAAATTAAATTCTAAACACGGCATTTTAATTTCCTATTAGATAAAATCTAGTAATTTTAAATTTAAAAAATATTTCATACAAAATCATACTTTTGAAAAATAAAATAGACATTAAATTATATAAATAAGTACATAAACATGTTAACACGCAACAAAATTACATAGCTATATATATTGTAAACAATCAGTAACAGAGTTTATACTATATATATATATATATATATATATATATATATCATGTTGATGTATTGGAGAGTAGTGATTTTATGAATTAACAAAATGAAATAAAAACAATGTTAATCTGTTTTTATTTTGTTTTGTTAATTATATATATATATATATATATATATATGTATATATAATTAATGGTTCGCCAAAACGCCTTGATACATCATTTACATCTTTAATTTGCGAAAATAATTTTCCATTTGATCCTTCTTTTATAATAACTTCTTTATGCAATATTACTCTAAAATTACTCCGAATAAACATAATTTAAATAATAATTTTTAATTTTTTATTAGTTAAAATCAGTGTTTATAATGTAATTATAAAAACAAAGCGTCTTTCGATACAAGCCGTTATTTTGTTATGAAACTTTTTAATGTCGTCCTGTCATTTTATAAAAAATCTAGTCGATTTTTATGGCTTAATTAATTTACCTCAGAGGATTTTTCATCATATCAATATCACTAATACAACACTTTGCGACAATTATATTTTTTACTACGCTTCCACAACAATTTATAACAGCAGCCGCGATATTTTAAAATCATATAATAGATGATACCAATTAAAATTTAAAAATTTACGCACGATTCACGTCTCATTGGAATCAGAAATAGGAAACTAAATAAAAACTACGGTTTAAATTAATCTTAACAAAATTCCGCCATTTTCTATATATTAATTTGTTTATGTAACAGTTTAAAACTTATAATGTAAATGTTTTTATGCGCGCTAACAATTTATGTATGTCCGGTAATGTATATATAGGTAAGATTACATATTACGTGCCCTGTTATTGTAAAACTGGTGTGTGGCGTAGTGGTAATTTCAAAATTTTAAATATATATGGTCGATTGCGAGCGCTCATTTAATATGTGAAAAAAAAAACTATTTTTAAAATACGCTGCAACGTGAAGCATTGTAAATAGTACAACACGTTTGCCTATCATTCATTTCCGGTAAAAATCATGCCGTTTTTTTAATTTATATTTAAAATACCACCTAAGTCACTTCTTATATTACAAAAAAAAAAAATAATAATAATAGATTTAATACATATAATTTGAATTGTAGATTATTTTTTCGAATCACGTAACAATTTACTGGGGCCTATTCATATTTTGCGAATAATAAACTGTAGTAAGTGGAGTGTAACTTATGTTTTATTTGGAAATTATTTGATTTTATTCATCGTTGTGAACTGTTGCGTGTTTTCTAATTCAAGAAAAATTCTGTCTACTTCTTTTATGAAATTGGTTGTTCATATCGAATAACGCGTATCCAATAAGTATTTTGACATTACCTTGTAACGGGATTGTTTATTGAAATTGATATTTATTTTGGCGAATTATATAGGTATTTATGATAAAGTCAATACAACTGAACAGTAGCATAGGCAGACTTGGTTGAAGAGAGGGGTTCAAACAAAACTAAATTATAACAGAGTAAACCCAAGTTAAATTGAACTTTAAAAGTAAATAACCAAAACTCAAGTAGGTTAAAGCAATCCAACTCACCGGAGTTATTTTTATGCTTATTAGACGTCGAATACCTAATTCTATTAGAAGCGATAGACGGCAGCAATATTTAACGTCACTGGAATACACTAACAGTATGTTATCGAGGACAGAGATGGTTACAATAAATTCCGCGAAAAAATAAACGATAAATAATGATTTTATATTTTTTGAAGGAATAATACGTAGTAATACTTAACTAAATTTAAAATCTATTCTTCGCATTTTTCTACAAAATTCTTCTAGTACCTAGTACCTCCTATATTACAAAACTATTTATTTACTAAAAAAAAAAAAAAAAAAAACGAAATTTAAATTAAATAAATGAAAATAAAAAATAAAATAAAAAAGGTTTAACAAATGCAATACTGCATTTAACAACGAGTATATATTTTCTTATTATCAGATTGATTCCAGGGGGTGGATCAGACCCCTCAAACACCCTGGCTAGGCCACTGCAACTGAATAATAATCCGAATCGGTATTTATAGATAAGTAAAATACTGGCTGATTGTCAACTGTTAAGAAGGTATTTCGACAGAGTCCGATTAATAAAAACAATTACGTTTCAGATATTCGAACGGAAACGTCATAATAATATTAAAGACTTCCGAGAATACACGATATTCAATAATAAAATGTGTTCAACTTTTATCTATGTTTTGTATAGATTCTTAAAGGGCTATGTTATATATACTCCAATCCGTCGAAAATACGGAGTGTTTCGTCTCTAGTATAAGACATTTAACCGTATTTATAAAATTAATATACTCTTATCTATTAATTTTTTTGTAATCATTTCTAAATATTTCATGGATTTTTAGTGTTTTACGTCGCGTAGTTACGCTCATATCGAACGTAAATAATCTTAAAAAATTTACACGTAACTATTATTTAACAGAAATCGATATTATGTAATTTTTCTTTTAAATAAGCGTTAATTACCACAATTAGCAATTCCGTTCGGATTACGTACTCTTTTCAAAATTATGTTATAATTTATTTCTTTGTAACTGATGTAATTTTATTTATAGATGGCGTCGTCTTTACAATGTGCGTACTGTCATTTTTTGCTGATTAGCGTGTCATTTTTTTTGGTATTTTGTTCCGGAAATGGTTACAATGGTGTTACCACGAAATGTTTGCATCCGCCTATTGCATCGCTTCCGAACGGTTGCAGCGTTTCAAATTTGGCGGTCAGTTCGACCGGCCGTAATAATTTACTCGTGAGCGATTGGAAGTGTAATCAAACCGTCGATAGCAGCGAATTCGATCATATCCCGATAATTAAATTTTTAAATATGCCCATTGCTTTTCAACGTGTAAGTTTTGATTTGTTTCATAATCATTAATAATTACATTTTTCAACATTAAAATCACGATGATAATTTAATACGATGCGATGTGTAATTTATTTGTATTGTAAATTTATATACGATAGCTTAGGTTAAGAAATTGCTTCGCTAATAATGCGCGCTGAATTTTTAAAAATTCTCCTATAAAAATGGAATTTTATTCGAAAAACACTTCTAGAGCTATATTTCAACGTATTTAAAACATTATCGACGAATGTGAAATTTTTTCCGCTTAAAATTATAAAAACAGGGGGAAACCGTAATTTATATGTTTGATATGTCGGAGAGTATTATAAATTATAACGTTTTTCGTGTACGCTCTCGACAATGGCGTAATTGTCGAACAGCTTTTAAGCGAATAACAATTTTTTATAGCGATTAACTTTTTAATAGGTGTGATGAGGCTGGTGAATGTGTTCAATGAATTTTTTGGCTTTTAGCTGTTGTGTGGCTTCATTAAATAAATAAATAAACTTTGTTTTTGTTTTATCGAAAACTTAATTACCACCTGGATAGTATTTTAGTTACTTCTTATAACAAATTTAAAAATAAGTAAGTCTTCGTTGCTATATTTATTTTTGAAGAAATTTCTACTATGGTGCTTGCGAGATACAATCCTCGTTTATTTATTTTATTGTATTTTTATGTCTCTTCGCGGAATAAGTATATAATTTAGAATACTCGAAGAAATATGAAGTAAAATAATTACACAAAGAGTAACAAATAAAAAGCAGTCAAGAAGAGTTTTCTCGTAAACGTGATTGTAAGTTACCCTTTCTGTGAATTTTTTTCAATTTTTGATGTAAAATTCTGAATTTTTGTATACGAGAAAATGAGTTCATCCTAAATAATTTGCACTTTACAGAATTTTGTAACGTATCACCGTTCTCAAATTATATCATGTCCGACATATCGCACAATATCATTGTATGGAGTAAATATGAAGATAAAAGTTTAACAATTTTTTTTGTAAAAGGATACTTTTCAATCTGTTAAAACAATTTATAATTATGTACATATGTACATACATATTCTCATATATATACACACATTTCATAAACAACACACATATATATATAAATATATACATAAACTTGCACAACATACAAACGTTTATCGTTCTCTATCTCTCTACAAATATGTTGGATATATTTATATAAAGAAAAATAAATATGTAAATGAAATGTATATTATATAATTTATACAGGGGCGTATTACCCCCAATGCCAAGAATGCCATGGCATAGGGCGGCAAATTTTGGGAGGGCGGCATGTAGGACCAAAAATAAATTTTGTTAACAAAAAAAATTAATTTTTTTAGTTTTAAATCAGATATATTTATCACAAAAAATACAAGTAATTATAGTGTAAAGTTTTCAAATGTAAATTATTTATTATACAGTAAATACAAAAATGGATTATTTTTAAAAAGTTTTTATTTTACTCATACCATAGACTTTAAATTTTTTATTTTTGTGTTTAAGAATAGTAAAACACTTTTCAGAAAATAAAATTTTGTAACCGAACCAACATATTTGAGTAACAAAATTTTGGAAAATCGATGGCCTTACATGGGGCGGCACCACTTGTGTGGCGTAGGGGCGACAAAAGTTGAAATACGCCCCTGAATTTATAATAACAAACATCACTTTACAAACTACATATGAAGATAAAGAATAAGATACAATATATAATACACTGTAATTTTTATTGTTATAAACTAAATATATATAAAAAATAAAGATAAAACAGGTACACACACACATATATATATAAGTGAAAGTTAAAAAATCTTACAAATAAATTAGTAAAAACATTTTTTTATATGTAAAATATGCAATTATTTATGAAACTCATAAAAACAATTCCGTTTCCTCATTAGACACATTTTCACTCCACGAGTTAGATTTGTGCGAAATTTCGGACACGAGTTTTTAAAAAAATCATATTCCATTCATAATGAAATATGTATAAAAATAATTTATAAGTAAATAATATAGGACTTTTACTTACCAAATAAATAAATTTCTTCTTCAAATGATAATTAAAACACTAAGTAATTTACATTTAAACGTGTGCCAAAATGTACTTCCTGAAATTCATCAAAACTGTATACAAACAATGAATTTTTTTAGCTTTGTATCTAACACATAATTTATGGTCTATGTGTATTTGTAAAATGTGCGAAATATCGTAGAAAATCATTTTATGTTAAAAAAACTCGAACATATTATATTTATTAACATTAAAGTTCATGTACGATATTTCGGACAGATTCACTGAAAGCGTTCCTGTAGTAGCGAAATTATCGTATTGATATGATATAGGTATACCTATATAATCAACAAGTCGGGCCCTTGTAATTGGAACACTGATGGCATTAAATAACATACGATATTATTAATCTATTCCCATTTTTAATTCACCTTTTGGAAATGATATTCTTCTCGGACGCCGGTGTACAAAACTACGTCGATTGGGACCACGGCCAAGGACGTGTCCGAAATTATTGGATGATGTAAAAACTAGAAGCAATAGAAGAGATATAAACTTATCGCAATTCATATTGTATTTCTGACTTTTATACGGATGCGGTTATTATATTAGATGAAATACTTCTTTTCGATGTTAGATTAGATTAAGCGTGAGTACACTGCGATATACTAGGAAACCATTTGTCTAATTTGACGTTTTACTGTAGCAATTTGAAAATATATCTTTTTGTAAAAGGGCTAAATGAATGCAACGACGATTATCTGGACGATATTGGGTTCCACAAATGGGAATTAATCTCTCGTTTTCCTATTTTTAAATAAAATTTCATTCAAAAATTTCGGTCGAACAGTTTTTGAGTTATTTAAAAAACAAAGCGTCACTATTTAAATAATTAAATTGTATATCTCTGGTACAGTGCATATTATCGAGCGTTTTTTAGTACGTGCCTGTACTTCTAGTTCACGGTACTACTACATGATAAGCGATGTTTGGAGTAATTCATTTTACACAAAATCAAAGTCGACTAGTTGTAATTAATCGAAATAATTAATTAAATATCTTTACTCATTTCGCAATATTTTGTAATTTATTTTTCAATTTTTAATTTTTAATTTTCAAGTTTTTTTGTTGGTTTTTTTTTATAATACATAAAAACCGTTAGGTATAATTTCAGCGTATAGTAATTTAATAAATAGTAAAAAAGCCTACATATATAAGTGTTAAATGCGGTATTTAATAATATTCCAATAATAAATATTTAATACAAACATGGAAATATATAACGGGTTTTGTACACAATCGCGTTAAATTTTCTTTATTACAGAATCAAACGTATTTAATAACAGTTGTGGATAAAACGACGAATCAGTTATTATGGATGGTTGCTAATGTAACGGTAAGTTCAAAGAAAATAAAAATGTTTTCGTGGCATATTTTACATTTTAATCTTTCAATGAAAATTCACTTTTAAACTGGCTACAGTATATTTCGATATTCTTACGCGAAATTGACGGGTGGTTTGTGCGAGTGCGATGCGTTGCGGCTTCGTTTAAAATGTACGAGCCCGAACAACGTGCAAATTATTAAATTTTCCAATTTTAAACAGGAAAATATTCGACATTAAAGTCATTTATAGTTTATACGATGATGCCTGTCTTTTGTTTTTAATTATTTTGAAAATGATCTCCTTGTGGAAAATTGACGAAATTTAATCGCGGACGTCCAGAAAAGTAATTAAAAATTTTAGTATTTCCATTTGTTACAAAAGACACGATCGAATACGTCGACATTAAATTTGACGTTAATTTATCGTCGTTGTATATTTTTTTAATAGGTCGTCAATAAAACGCTATCGCCTGGAAATTTGCCTTGGCACGGAAGTTTCAAAAATAGTTTTATAATAAAAAGTAAGTTTTAATTTTTTTTTTTTTTAAGTGTTTTTAATATCGTTAACCGGAACTTACATGAATGATTGTAACTCTTCGACGACGACATCATTTAGAGTTTTTGAATTTTAAATTCACTCTATCATAATTTCTGAAATTAAATCATATTCGCTGGATCATAAATTTTACATTCGAATATTTCCTGATTCGGAAACCGAGTACTAAAAAAAAAAACACATCCACTAAAAATGAAAATAATATAAGCCATTATCGTCGAAAAGCATATCGAAATATATTTCCTTTCGTCATTTTGACTCTTTCGTTTAAAATCAAAAATTTAATAACCCGGACGCTATTAAAATTTAGAAAAAATGGAAAATCATTAATTTTTGTATTCGAATTAACCCTTTCATTCACAATGTCCACTATATAGGACGTGAAATTTTAATGTCAACAAAAATGTTTTTACATGAAATGTCTCAATTTTAAAAATATTTATATAAATACATTGAAAATTATCTAACGTTCACCTGAGAAGCGGTATCGTATAATAAACACGCCTATAAAATTTTTAATGTTAAGATTTTATAATGTACGACTGAAAGGGTTAAGGAAAGTTTTTCGGGGGTAGTTAAATTTTTAAAATTTAACAAAATTTCGGACAACATTGACTAGTTTGATGTGTTAATTGACCGCATTGTATAACGTCGTTCGTTGACAAACATTTGAATGTGGTCATTAAACGTGCCAAAAAATTAAATTATACGTCAATAAAAATGAATAAATATAAAGGAACTAGTTCCAAACAACCCGAATGTTTTGTTTCGTTACGAAATCAGTGTTAAGCAAAATATATATCAGTACATATATTAAAATTTATTTACATTCGTGCAGTTGATACGCAATTACGCATATTGAAGAATGTATAAAATTGCATTTTTTTTCTTCGTCGTCCTACGCGTGAAAATGCGACGAGTAGATTAGTTTGCGCGCGTTATAAAAAACAATTATTAAAATTAGATTCTTCTAAAGCGAAATTTTATTTAGAATTATATTACTTAATTCCGCAGTCGCGTAGCTAGAAATATGTTGCGAAAAAGTTTCAGCTTACATTCTTTATATTCTATTTCTTCGTGTCTATAAAGTGATAATTGGTGATTGTGGTGTTTTTTTAAGTAGCCGATGCAATTATTAATTTTTAAATGAAAAAAAAAAAAACAGGGAGATTAAAAAATAATAATTATAATTTTCGTTGTTCAAATAAGATTAGGGTAAATGTACAGAACATATATAAAATAAAAAACCGTACTCGAAGTCTTATTTAAAATAATTAAATATTTTGCTATATTGCTCGCTTTTTTATTTTTTGATTTTTCAGTAAAAGATGAAAGATTTATTAGCACATGAAGAGAAGTGAGAATTTTATTAGTAGCACGTGTTCGTAGCATGATGAAATTCGCATAGTTTATCTATACTACTATATAAAATTGTAGTGTCTGTGACTTGCGAATATTTTCATTATAATCACCGCATCCGGCTATTTTTATCGCGCATAAACAGAAAATCTATTTTCTTTTTAAATTTTCGTCGTTCTGTCTGTTCCGATTTAAACCAAAAATTATTTAAATTCACACAGCTTATTATAGTCTATATTATCGGATTCGTTATCACACGTAGGAGAAAAATTACAGTAATTTAAAGTTCTAAAAAGTAAGACACGAGATAGATCTCCGTCAAATCGTTTAAAATTTAACACGTTTTCCGGTTCGAATGTATCTTCACTACCAGCACCCGCAATACAAACCGCGTTTTGTTGAGTTAGGGGCGTGGCCGAAATAACGGATATATATATATATATATATATATTGTAAAAAGAAAGAGATAGCGATATTGTATTTAAAAAAATAATTACACATGCGAAGCCGTGGGTAACTTCTAGTGTGTATATATATGTATATATAACAAATTATAAAATCCATCTTAGCTATGTAATTAATTTTTTGCTCAAAATGGTTAAGAAGCAATAGTTTTCGTAATAATTTATAAGATAAAAGCTAAATATATGTATTAATACTTAGGTTATCAACCGCCATCTGTGAGTTTTCACTCTAACAATCACTCGGTCGAATTTTTAATATTCGAAGAAAAATTCAACAAACCGAGTGCTCTTTCTCAAATGACGCATTCCATTTACGATAGAGGCGACGATTTCTCGTTACGAAATTGGTTGCAAATGGAAACGGCAACCGGTCAAGTTACATTTTGCGGTCCGGTCGGTGGAGGAGTCGTCATCGCTTATAAAAGACCGACCAGCGGACCTCTTTATCCGATTTCCGATAATAATCCTAGACCTTCGACATATTCGCCCTATAATCCTTATCCGGTTCCTCCGGCTCAATATCCGCCGAATTTTAATCAACACGGTGCCGGTTCGCATAACAATCCGCCCGCGTCGCCCGTTTATCCGCCGAATTATTCTTCGAATCAAAATTATTATCCGAGCGCGAAAGGTAATCTGAAAAAAAGTAACGCCTACTCCCTGACATCTAATGTCGCCCTGATCGTTATTAATATCGTTTCGGGATTCTTATATCGTCGTTACCACGCTATTACGCTTTAGTTGGTTTTTCTTTATTTATTTATTTTTAATCATCATCATTATTATTCGATTTTTATTTGTATCTTTTTAAAAAGCGTAAACAACTAATAAGTTTATTACGTACGTGTATGTATCGTTTTATATATTTCGTGAATATATTTTTGATCATCGTAATTTGTTCATTAAATATGAGACCGAAAGTACCCACCACTACTGTAACTGAAAAGTCCTCGCCGCTACTATGATTAAAGTGTCCACCCGGCTCTATTAAAATCTCTCTTTTTTTTTCAAAGTAAAATGTCATACTCGTCGAAGGGGCTTTCTTTCCACTGTTTGTTCTCGCTCATTCGTCGCATAATATCGGTAGAAAATCAACCATTTTTATAGGCGTCGTATTTAAGTCGTTTTTTATGTGTTGCCTTTAAAAGCATAAGTTTTTTTTTTGGATTTATTTTAATAGTACCATCCTATTATAAGCGATTTAATTCTTAACCGAGTTACCGCGCATTTGGATAACATTCGAAAATATCAAAAATTCATTTTGTAAGACCGTTAGAAGTTATTCGCAGGCGAAAAAATAACTTATCGATGTAATGTACTAGAAATGATCTAATATTAAATGAACTTGTCCATTATCGTCCTATCAAAAATGTGTTTACATCGTAAGAATGTGTCTATTACATAGCAATCTATGATATATATACATATATATATCTTTAATTATTTAAAGGATAATGTATAACAAAAATTCAAACCCGTGTACAGCGTAATAGTATCTTAATTTTCGCTAAATATTAAAGATTAAAAAAATTCAAATATCAAGTTCCGGGTAAACATATTAAGATGTGTGTCTTCTGTCTCGTGAGCACAAATACACACACACATATATATATAAAGAGAAAGATATATATATATATATATGAAATGTAAAGATTAACACGTCTATGTGAGCGTGTGTGTCTTGTACACAGGTGACCTTAATGTTCCGACATCCTTCGGGGTTAGTCCCCGCCTTTCTAAATCAAATGGGGATTTTGTCGGATTTCTATTTCTTCTAAGCTTCCTATCTTTTGCTTCACTGAAGCAACACACTGATATCTAAGTGTGTCCGGAATACATAAAACTGTAGACTTTCCTATGGGTTTTTGCGTATCCTATGTTTTAAAGTGCTTGAAAATAGATTAACGCACGGAGCACCCATTTAAAATGGTCGAGTAAGAGAAATACAATTATTTCTCCTTAAAGAGCGAAAGGAAATATCCAGAGTAAATAATATTAACGAAGTAAAGAAGAACTAAAAATAGTTTTTATATATATATATATATATATATATATATATATATATATATATATATATATATAGAGAGAGAGAGAGAGAGAGAGAGAGAGAGAGATAGTTGTAGGTAGGTCGTCAATTACTTAGAAATGTGTAACGTTTTAGGTTTCAATCATTTTACTGCAGGTACTATAATATACCTGTGCTTATATGTGTATATATATATATATATATATATATATATATACTTATCAAATTCTTTGGGTTTCTTACTATTATCTTCTACCTATGCGCGCGAAATAAATTAGATCATCGTATACAGCGTTGTGACAAACACTATTCTATTACATTATAACAACTATTGATATATATGAGCCTGTTTACATGTGAATGAATGTAAACTTGTATATGTTGTTACGTGTGCTTTTAAATGTGGTGCTATCGTAGGATACTGAAAATATCGCGGACAGATTATATTACCAACAAAACGGTAATGAGAATAATTTGGGAAGAAGATAAACTAATGAAAAACATTAAAGAAAAGAAAGTAACATATATCGCTCGTAAGATCGGAGAAGTCTATTCATGACTGTCATACATCGAAACCAATAAGCGGAAGGCGAAGGCTAGAATTGTATCACTTCGAACGTGCCGCCTCATGACTTGGCTGAAATTATAAAAAAAGCCAACTATGATGTATGCAAACTGATGAACAGGAGACGCGACTAACACGATGAGGGTATCTTCTTCTATATACAGGTCTAAAATCGCCGTTAATGAATGTGGAAGGTTAAATCGAATAAAGTTCATAGTAATAAGTTGAAACTGTGATTCGTATAATGAGAAATTGATAAATTTTTTACTCGTAACCCGCTTATATTCTTTAATAAACTGAGTGTGTAATTATTTACTTTTATTATTATGACTGTTATTTTAACGAGCTAGTTACGCTTATGTTCGCGAATTCTGCGTATAATGTTTTTTCATATAATTTTTCACATTTTCCTTTTTTATTATAGAGACCGAATAATCCGCTTTTTCTTTTTGGCATTCCACGTCTTTCACTCTGACCACTCCCTTGGGAATTAACGTAATTTCCGTCGTGCCACGAAAAAATAATCATTTTATAACTTAACTTTATCCACTTTTTTATCGACAATACTTTCCATTACTTTTTTATTTAATATTTCCGAATATGACGGAAAATGAAATTAAAAAGAAACACAAAAAATATACAAATATAGAAAAAATAACCATTACTATTTTTTTCTATGTTTATTTTTGTATATTTCTTGCGTTTCTTATTAATTTTATTTTCTGTTATCTATTTTATATATTTCCAACAAATACCCGTTACTTTTTTATTTAATATTATGGAAATCCATTAATTTTCATTATTGGTTTTTATCGCGGATTCCGGCCACCCGAAACATGGAATGTCTTACAGTCTCGCGGACGTAGCGTAGCAGACGGCGAGCCGTAACAGTAAAATCTTTCTAACTAATATTAAGTGGGAAAACGTCGTAAATTTGTCTAATTTGCAATTTTTATTCATTCCTAGCCATGTTGGCTATCCACGAAGGGTGTCATCGTCTTCTCTTGTATGGGGAATACATCCATTGATGTATTCAGCCCTTCTCTTAAACTAGATCGCGAATTCTAGTTCTTTTCAATCGTCGGATAGTCGTGACGTCTGGAAGCGCAGCGACTAGCTCATTGCAATGTCCGCGTATGCGTATTGCATGTCTTCGAGCCCGCTGCTTTATATACAGACCCCAAGTTCACGATGAATAGTTTCATCGGTAACGTACCACGGCATTCTGTATATTAGCCTTAAAGTTTTATTTCGAAAGTGCAGTATTTCTGCTAGTATTTTTCGCACATCCCCACATTGGTGCAGCATAAGTTCATATTGGCTTTATATTAAGGAGAGGTTCGAATGATAAATGTTAATTTAATACCTAGTCGTTTTCTCGTTTTTTTTTTTTTTTTTTTGTATATGTACCTTCCAGCTTAGTGTGCGATCTAAGTGTACTACTCCTAGATATGTAATGCTGTTGCTTCTTGGTACAATACGTTTACCTAGTGACAGTTGACTATGATGATCTGTTCTATTGGCGAATGTGATATGGGGGTGCATTTATCAGTGACGCAAATAATTTATAAATAATGAACCGAACGGAGCTCATTTAATCTAATTAAGTTTACGGAAATGTAAACTGTATTAAATTCACGTTTATATATGCAAATTATTTATTGATATTAGTATTATTATTATTATTAAGTAATTTCGTGATAGCATTATTATCATTATATATACAATCTTTCGAAAATATACATTACGGAATAAACAATTATTGATAAAAATAATATAATGTTATAAATTAAATACGAATTACGCGAATAATAATAATTACGCACTATAAGACTACTATTCGCAATTTCGATTTAATTCGTTGATTGGAAAAAAATTAATAATAAAAAATTTATATATTTTTTTTTTTTTTGTTTTTGATAAAATCGACGATTTTTAATATCTTAACAATTTTAACAAATTTTTATATCGTGTTTTAACATGTTATTAATTATTATGCTTTTTACCGTGTATACGAACGACGTATTTACATAAATATGCGTGTTAAATTTACGAACGACTAAAATTTTATAATTAGGGATGAATATAATACAAAAAAAAAAGAACTTAATACATGCATAAAAAAAAAACAATGTAACACTTTAGAGACTATCGTAAAGTTATACAGGGGGGAAAAGGGGGTGACACAATTATTTCAAATTAGAATAATCGCCGTAGTATAAACGATTTTATAAAGTTTTTACAGGACTTCACGTACGATTTAATTACCGACCAATTTTCATGGATTAAGTCGCCTTCGAATTTAATAATTATAATAAAAAAATGAATAATAATTTTTAATTACAGAAATATTCATTTAAACTACACTATACTATCGATAGCGGGTACATATACTTAAATGATAATTAACGAGAGCAAAAAAATATATAAAATACAAAAAAAAATATATATATATATATATAAAGGAAAAATGGAAAAACCCGGTAGTAATAAAATAAAATGACGACAACCTGTGTGTGAAAAGTGGTGCGAGGAGCTGCTATCGAAATTCTACGATTGACCGCCGGAATGCGAAGTTAATTTAACAATCAGTTCGTCGCAGATTGTAGTCAACTCTTGATTCTCTTTTGTTTTCCTATCTAAAGCGTCTTGCAACGAATTTATCTGTACATCGGACTTTCTCAATAACGCTTTTAATTTAGCCTGTTCGTTTTCGTACGACTGCGTTATAAGTTCCAATTCTTGATTAGCTCTGGAAAAAAATGTAAAATTTTTTTGAACGTATTTTTAAATTAAGAAAAAAAGAAATAACCATTTATTTATATATACATATATATATAATATATATATGGATAGGAATTAAGAAATATGTTACACGCGCGTATCGACTAATAAACGTGTTTCCGCGAAAATAAATATAAATATAAATATAAATTTAAAAATGTAAAAATAATTAATGAAAAAATTGAGACGCGATTCTTGGAAGTAAAATTATCGATATAAAAAGAAAAAAATAAGGCCGTTAAAAAAATTACGAAAAGAATATTTAAAAATAAAGCGAATTAAATTTTTGAAAAGGAAAGCGAAATATTGAGTTACATTTTTTTCTATAGCATTGAAAAAAACCCATAGAAATCTCTACGCTTTAATCTTCTACGTTTATAGTGTAGATAAAAATTGTAATAGCCTGACATCAATAGTTACCGGATAGCGGTAATCGAATTATTTTCAATCATTGAAAAAATTTTGAGGAAGCGAAAGAATGTAATCCTTGACGTAGGGAAGCTCTAACTTTTATCGTATACGCGATTTATTCCAGTGAACCGACTGGTTTTTTTAAAATGCACCGCGAACGCCTATTTCGTATTAACTGTATAACTGTACTTAACTATACACTAAGTTGGACGGCAGTATGTGTTAGGACGCTACGAATCTATTCAATTTATTTCGAATGGTTAAATGCGATTATCGATTAAACATATATACTGCTTCGTTATTTTTAACAGTTGCACAAATACCGTGCGACAAGTTCAGTCTTTAATCAGAAACACTCAAATATCGGATTAGGTCAGACCACCCAATTCTTAAACCGGAAATAGTTAATTAGGATATATCGCTCAAACGAGCAAAAAAATAATAGCTTCAGTTTTTTTCGCGACAGCGACTCGCTTTTTGGTAAAAATCAAAGCCGTATTAAAAACGATTTTCTATTTTGAAAATATACGAATAAAAGTTCCGACATTTATCCGTGTTAAAGAAAAATGATTACATCCCGTCATAATGAAAACTAAAATAATAATACCGTATGAAATGGTGGCCGTTGTAAAAGTGAATTTATGAGTAAATTTTTAATCATTAAATATCCGACGGAAAATTACAGCGTCGAATCATTCATTTTCATTTGGAAAACAAATGCGATAGGAAATATTCGTATTTATTAAAATTTATAATTAATAACAGTCTTTAATCCGAAAGAAAACGTGGTAAAACTAATATAAATTCGCGTGTATAAACGATTATATATATATATATAATTTAGTACGAAACTTTTATATTTAGTTAAGTGGTAAAGTCTCCAGTCATAAATCTAAGAATTGATAGACGACCGGTCAAACGACTAGGTAATACGGGGGTGATTTGTCAGTGCTTTCCGCAGCAAGCTGGTACTCATTTACCCCGTCAATTGGATTAATAGCCGAGCCGGTTAAAAGCCTTTTTAAAAACTTCTCGTCTCCGATGAGATTCGAACTCCGGTCTTATTACGAAGATCGTTCGCACCACGTTGTCTGTACGTAATTTAAATATATTTACCGGTTTACGTACATCTAAATAATTTCATTTTCGTTTAAAAAATCGGGGTTTGAGACTATTTATACTTAAACGACTTTAAGGAAGATGGAATCTGAAGTAGAAACGATAAATTTTTAGTAATATAAACATGTATTTATGAAAGAAAATGTGTTTTTCTATTAAATTCTGAAATAGAATAAAATTATAGAACAATAATTATACATAAAAAACAAAAATTGACAATTTCTCGAATTTAATGGAAAATTCATTACCAAACGAAACTCGTGGAAATTCGCAGTACATGATTTTTCGTATCAATTTTTATTTATCTAATTTTGCGATCAACGGAATAGTCATTTTTGTACGATTCCCCCGAGGTTTTTTTTTGCACTTTCAGTTACGATTCATAACAGACATACACGCGAAGAAAATAAATTAGTTAAACATTAAAAAAGAAAAACTCGAAATAACATAGGTTTTCAGGTAATTTTCCCACATTATGGAAGAAGGTGTTAGTAATTTCTTAAACCAGGCAAAAATCCAGCTTGCCCCGATTCCTATAATTTCCCTCACTTCAGTCCTTGGTAAAGTTTTTGAAAAAATAATAGCAGCACGATTGGTCTAGCAATTAGAAAAGGGAAATTCCTTATACTATAACTATACTGATGGATCTAAATTATTGGATAATGTTGGCTTTGCTGTTTCTACAGCTAGAAAAATCCTCATACGACTCACTGCCACCGTACTTTTCAATTCTTTCAGCCGAGTTATATGCTATCAAGTTAGCAATTGTGTACATCATTGAAAATTTTACAATATATTCTCAGCAATCGGCAGTATTTTCCGACTCATGTGCAGCTTTAACTTCAATCGCTAATATTGGAATAATAATCAACATCCAATTGCTAAAGAAATTATTCAATTGTTGGAATCAATAGAACCCTCTCATCGACCAATGTTTGTCTGGATAATGGTCATTCACAATTTCCTGGAAATGAATTAGCTGACCGAGCAGCAAAGGAGGCGTCCTCTCTATGTATCCTTACATAATTTATACATTCCCCGTGAAGATGCATACAACATAAAACTAAAAAGCATGTGTATGTCCACGCCTAACTCGAACAAGTTAAGAAGCATTAAATCGGATACAAGCCGCTCTGGAAAACACCTTCTAATTTATCCAGAAAAGAAGAAATTACTTTGAGACGGCTCTGATTCAGGCACACATTAAAAAAACATGGGCATTTATTAAGGCGTGAATCTCCTGTCAGATGTTCCTGTGGACACTGGAAAATTACTGTCAAACATCTTTTGCTAGATTGTACTACTTACAACTCTCAACGTTCCCAACTAGCATTACCAACGACAATTAAAGGCTGCTAAACTCAAATGGTAACACGCACTTTCAAGTTCTCCGCTTCTTGTACAATACTGGTCTCTTCAACATGATCTGAGCTCTTCTCATCTGTGCCTCCAGCCTAGTAGCAGTACATGGCGCATTAATGGGAAAATAAATAAAATAAATAAATAGAGATGATATTGTCAAGAAGTCAATAGATTTGCGGGAAAAATAATATCGAATCTGCGCTTGAACAGAATATATTCAAATTCAAAATAGAAACCGTAAAATATTTAATAACAAAGCAACGGGCTTCGAAGGAATTACCTGCAGAAATAATTAAACGGACGGGTGATGCAGGAGTTGAAAAATACTCGAAATATGTAAAGAAATTTGAAAAACCGGTAACTGGCGCAAGATTCGTGTAAGACAGTTTAAGCGCGGCAATTAAAGAATTATTTCACTAATATCCCACACCAGTAAAATAATACTTGGAATTCTGAATAGACGATTAGTAGGATTTGCATCCAGACAGATTGTTTTGTCAAAAGAAAGGAATTCGGAAGCAAATATTAAGCGTACGTTGGGTTATTTAAAAAAAAACACACAGAACATAAAGTTTGTCTTAAATGTTTTCGACCATGTTCTTTTTGGGAAAAACTTTGGCCAGCTCTCATTAAAATGTTAGTTACATGTAGCATATGTAATAAATCAATTAAGGCGATATGAAGTCGAGAGAGAGTTGGCAAGGATGAGTCTTGTGTCCGCTAATTTTCAACATGTACGACGAACACATCGTGAGACAAGTTCTGGACGGTTTAAATGTCTCGGTCTACGCTTCGCGGATAATATAACGTTCATAACTATTGGTTCTATTGACGATATAAGTTTACTACTCGGCAAACTGAATAAGATAAACGCCAAATATGGATTACACATATAAAGAAAAATAAAACAAAATAGATAAGATCGAAGTAACTTAATATCGAAACATCAAAATGAATACGAAGCTACGTATATTTCGGTTTACTTATTGAAGATAAAGGCGCTAGTGCAGTAGTTATTGACGCTGTTTGTGTTCGCATACGCGGTAGAGAAATGGACGGTAAAGGCAAAAGATAAACGAGATACGAAGGGGTTTAGTATGCCACGAATAGCTTGGACAGCGGAGCAAACAAACATTTCACTTGACGTATCTTGTTTCATTGAGTATATTAGATTTTTTTCAGTTAAACCTGTCCGTAATAAGCACGCGTATATTACGGTTAATAATTGATGAACAAGAACAGGGAACTCGCCCACGAAAGAGATGAAATACAAGATGGAGGAATCTTATTCTTCCGGTGCATATCCGTTGAAATTAGCTATTACCGTTTTGTACATTGCTGTTCTGAAGAGCTCGACCGATGTTGCTCCAAACCATGTTCTTAAATTCTCGAGCCAACATATTCTTCGTCCAATTATCTTGCCTTGAAGAATTCGCTGCAGTAATTTTCATATATTTTTTCATTTCTCACTATGCGGCCCAAATATTCTAATCTCCTGAATTTTACTGTGTTCAATATATATATATATATATATATATGGAGATTCACTCTATCTTTTTTGTTTTTTATAATCAGCTGACTGTGGGGTGTATTATGCCTGCTGATTATCATATACTTAGTTCAGTTCCAGACCAAATTTACTGCTACTTTCTACTATTTTGTTCATCAACGTTTGAAGACCTCTAAATTTAATTGTGAAAATTACAGTATCATCTACGTATCGGGGATTGTCCGACACTCTCCATTAACTAGTAATCCTTCTTCCGAATCCTGGAGGGCTTCTTTAAAGATTTGTTCTAAGTATATATATCGAATAAAGTTGGTGATAACACGCATACTCGCCTCACCCTCTTCGGATTTCCTTAGCCTTACGACTTTTCTCTCTCAGCTTCTCGGTTCCGATAGAGATTTGTAATCAGATATATTAACGTCCAATCAGGTCCCAGTTAGCATCTATACATCTTTGGAATAATACTTGTAACGAAAACAATGTTTCTCTTGTTTCCAAGCTATATTTTGGATATTCGCTTCTGACATTTTTTATAAATTCTGCAAGGAATAATCTTTAAAAACACTTTTAGGAGGTGACTCTCAGACTTATATACTCGTTGCATGTTCTTGCTCAAGTTTTTTTTTCGTGAAGTAATGAATTCTGATTTTACATATATGGAGGAATATGATCGAGTACTAAAAATGTCGATTGTGAACTATAAACGAATATAAAGAAATAAGAACAAATCAAAAATGTTGTCGTATAAATTGTATTCCTTTAGGGAAATAGAAGAATTAGTTTTACTTTTCTAATTGCGTCGCTGCATGTGATTTTAACATTTCGTATTTATTCTCGACGACTTTAACTAATTTCTCGTATTCGGCGATGCTCTTTTTCAGACCGTCTTCGTTTTTCTTCAACGATTCGTTAACAGCTTTTCCGCGTTCATATTTTCTGTCGAAAAAAAAAAAAAAAAAAAGTCCATTATTATAAAAAATAAAAATATTATATTTAATATATGAAAATTATCAAATTTCTTTACTTCATTTAACATATATATATATATATATAAACATGTATTACGGTTCAAAATAAATTTATTTAAATAACAGTCCTGATAAAAAACGAGAACGTACACATACAATAACCAAATTTTCTAAATCTTTATAGATAAATTCATCTTCCGGGCCGTAGTTTCAGTATCGATTTTTTTTTAAAAGAAAAGGAAATATTTTATATTTCTTAATTATTTCTTCGTTATACGATTAAAGATTATAATCGTGAAACTAAAATAATTTTAAACAAAAAAAAAAGTAATTACAATCGCTAAAATTTTATAAAAAGACTACGTTCTTCGACTATTAAGCCATTATAAAAATATACAATTTATAAACATATAAAAGGAAAAAACAAAAAATAAAATACATCCTTAAAAAATAGTTAATGTAGATGTACAGAAAAAACAGTTATTTATAAAATAATCTGATAGTGAATGTGACAAACAACATACAAAATCAACAAAAAAATACTTATATATATATACATATAGTGTGTGTGTGTGTGTGTATATGTATATATTAGAATCGACTATGCCACTCTTTATTTATTTATTTACACATTTACATCAACAACGAATAGAACCGAGCATAAATTAAAATTAAAATTATACTGACTGGTTGTAATTAATATAAAAACGCGATATTAAAAATTGTAAAATAATAACGTATACGTAATTCGAATTTATAAATCCGAAAAAACATTCAAACGATCATCGACTGTGATATTTTAATTCGAAGAAATAATGGCCACATTTATTTAACTAAAACGGCATTAATTAATCCCGTTTTAATAATTACATTATAAAGAAAACTGCCTAATTACTTTATCTAAATTTTATACCAGGCGTTTAATAAAATGAAATAAAATCAAAAAATTGTAGATGTTTATCTTACTGATGAATATCGTTGAATGCGATTTCTAAATTATTCAAATGTTGAACCGTATTATCTCGTTCTATTTCAATTTTCCTTAACTGACCTTCGTAATCTTTCTTTTCCTCTTCCCTTCTGGATACCATTTGCGATATCGTTTTTTCATATTCTTCCATCACTAAGCTAAAAAAAAAAAATGTTTATTAACGTAAACGACATATTCGTTAAAATTTATAAAATCAGAAAATTCATTAAGTAGTAAAAACAAAACACTACTCGGTATACTGTACGAAGTTTAAAAAATTATACTATTAATTATAAATAAAATTATCATACCGATCGCTACAACATTTAAATATTATATATATATATATATATATATATATATATATATATATATATATATATATATATATAAATAACCCGCGGGACACATAAATATAGATCATCGGTCAGTTATACTACACACGTCTTGCCTTTGTCAAAACATCGCATAAAGAATATTAAAGTATATTATCGTCAAATCGGTACACAGTTCCGCATTATATAAACCGCACCAATCTTTCGTTCTATACTTTCCACGGTTTCAGACTAAACAGATGAATATAGGGTGACGACCCAGAGAAGACGGACGATTTTGTCGTTTTTTGAATAACCAAAAAACTACTCGACCAAAATTTTTTAATGAAATTTTATTCAAAAATAAGAAAACGATATATTAGCTTACAATCATTTGACAAGTACAATATCGTTCAGATGACCGCCGTTTGCAACAACACATTCATTCAGTCTTTACGAAATTTTCGAAGACTCTTTTAAAAGCAGAGGTCGCTGAATTTTTGAAGTTTCTTCAGAAATCCGAGTTTTCAAGTATTTCAGATCTCGTGGACGTGTTTCGTAAACGCAGCTTTTAAGGTATCCCCGCAAAAAAATCGCATAACTTTGAATATCGATTCACAACGACAATAGGCGTTCAACACAAAACGCGTACTTCTTCCCGTTATAGAATTCTATGATAAAGGAAACTGGAGGACAAAAACAAATCCCTCGTGTGTACACTAAATGCGAAGCACGCGGTTTGCGTTGTAGCAGTGTTACCAACTGCGTTATTCAAAAAACAAAACCGTCCATCTTCTCTTGGTCACCCTATGGCACAACGAAGAATGTCCAGTTCCGTCGTTTAATTAATAGATCTATTATGTTGTCAAACCATTACACGCAGTTCCGCATTACAGTCTTTCATTACATACTTTACGTGGTTTTAAATTATAGAGATTAGTAACGTAAAAAACAATGCCCAGATGTATTATCAAATCGGAGTACACAACAACGCATTATAAAACGCTTCAATCAGACATGGCATATTATTTACGGTTTCAGATTATACAGATTAATAGTGTAACGAAGAATGCCTTATTATGTTGTCAAATCTTTACACAGCTCAGCATTATAAATCACTTCCGTATAAGCAACTCCGTGCTTTTTATAATTTCAGACCATATAGATTAGTAGTGAATATTCTATTCCGCAATTCCGTTAGTAGTATGTGTGTAAATTGCGTTTTACAGGGAAAAAACTCTTCATAGTCACCTTTTAAAATGAGTCTTATTTCATCTACACGCCCTACGATCGCCATCTTATTACCTATGATGACCATATTTCGTCTAAATATTTCAACTATATAATCGGTTAATTATTTCATTACACATTCTTTTTCCATAAATATCCATTTATTACTATATTATTATATTATTATTATACTCGTTCAAAAGTTAATTTATTTTTAGAACGAATCAGCGGATAATTCCACAAAAAGAGTCCGTCAAGTACCTAGGGATGCATATCAATTCGCGCCTACATTGGAAGGACCACGTTCGGCGGGGAAATGCTTGCAAATAAAAGCAAAAATGACAAGTATTTATTGGCTAATAGGAAAGAAATTGACGCTATCTATTGAAAATAAACGACTTTTGTATGCCATTGCTAAACCTATTTTGGATTTATAGAACACAATTGTGGGATAGCACAAGTATTTCCAATACAGATTCGATACAACGACGCCAAATACACCAAGACTTGATTAAAAATTCCAATGGTCATCGACGAAATTACCAGATTTGCTGGCAAACACGCAAAAAGATTGGAAAAGCATTCCAATGCTGAATCATACAGGTCTTGGACAACCCTGAAGATTTAAAACGACTTAAATGTCGAAAACCATATGATTTGGTGAAGTAATGAAATAAGTTGGAGTCACTTCACCAATATACCAATATGAGAGAATCCAATAAATTTTATTTATATATATATACATGCATGTTACGTTATACGAATTGAAAACGAACAGAAAATTTAAAATTGATTTTTCAAGAATTATTTAAAAACCGTACCTTAACTGTTGTTTGCCTTTTATTTTTTCTTGCAAATCTTTTTTCAGTTTAGTTTCATTTTCCAAAGCGGCCTGTAATCCCGAATTTAATTTTGCGATTTCGTTTTCCGCGTTATTTAATTTTCTGGTTAGCTCTTCGTTCTCATTCCTAAAACGATTTATTTCTTCCTGTAAATAAAAACTAATATTAAAATTATATATATATATATATATATATATAATATACATGGCATGAAACGTCAACATATTAATATAATTAACCCGTTTTTATTAAATGAACTAGTCGCTATAGTTATAAATAACATTTTCTTATTAAGAAAACCATAACGTTGTAATAGGGGGGAATCAATAGTTTTTATATCAGATTTTCCGGTTTGCGCCGGGATAAATTATAAATAATAATTTTTAAAATCATAGACAAGGTTTTTAAAATGGTTTTGATGTTAAATGTAATAATAATAATAATAATACCAATTAAAAGGACGATAGACAAAACAAACGTCATACGTTTAGAACAGCCGTATACCTGAAAACTTTCTTCTTTTTTCATTTGCTTTAGTAGTAAACTGTGCAATTTGGAAATTTCATCCTGGTCGACTTCCATATATCTAATACTTGACGTCTAACATATGTACAACACACAGAGACAGAAGAGTAAATATTAAAGCAGCAAATCGTGAAATACATCCAACGTAAGTAAACACACAAAAAGCATTTCTAAGTTTATTGAAAGAAATTAGGATGAATTGTGTAAATCTTTATATGGGGGTGGCTTAAACAAAGATAATATAATAATAATAATAATAATAATAATAATAGTAATAAATAAAATAGAAACAACAGAATGTAGAAATTATTTGCTTCCTCTTCTTCTATATGTCCTCGAAGAACGCTGGCGATCATCTGCTTGACTCAATGTTTATCCATAACTTTCCGAAATATTTTAACTGTATGTCTAGTATGAACCACTTTTTAGATTTTCTGACTACATTATTTTCTTTACCTAATACAATTCGCTTAGTTTACTACAAAATTTCGCGTAGTAGAATAAAAATATTTATCACGTCTCGCTAAAAGGATAATCGTCATCTTCCTTGTCAGCATTATCATCACTTGGTTTCGATAAATTCTGTTATGACTCGCACGCGTTTATCATAGAAATCTCCGATTTATTTTTCGAAAGTTTTACGTGGACATCAAAATGTTCCAAATTTGTAGATCGGCCATTGATGAAAAATCAACAGTATTAAACAAACCGTCTACGCGTAACGCGATAAAAATTACGATTTTACGTAATTATTGAACAACAATAAAAATATCAAAAAATATTTTTAAAAAGACGAACAAGTACAGATTACCGAGTGAGAAAAATATATTTTAAGTAGAACCCAGCTAATGTGAATACAGACTGTTCATTTTCGAAATCAAAACTGTAAGCGATGGATGGTACACTATATATATATATATATATATTATATGATGAGCATAACCGACTTCTGACTAATGACTGATTTTTTTTTGTAATAACCGACTCATTTCGGTTCTTCAAAATAACCGAATAAATCAGTCGTTTTCTGAAAATATTTTTTTAAATTCGTTTATTAATTTAAGCGATAGATTTAAATATTATGTTTTCTTTATATACTATCCTGTAAGATGTTATTTTTTTCCCATATAAGTAAATTTAATGTTTTATTTAATTTATATATCATACGCTAAGAAGTGTGTGATGTGCTTTATAATAAAAAAAAAAACGACAAATTTTAAATTCGACTAATTTAGTAGGTTCTATTAATCGGTTATTTTCGTTCGATTGGAAATGAAGTAATCACATTTCGACTGAAATATTTTATTTCGTGTTTTTTTTTCACTGTGTTTATCAAAGTTTACTTCGGAGTTAATAATAAAAGTTTCGCAGGAACTAATTATAATTTGATTTAAGTAATTTAAGGACATGAAAAGTACAAAATATCGACATTACTAGGTTTTGTTAGAAACGATTGAAAAGTAGTCGGATTTATATCGATATTAGTAGGTTTTGCTAGAATCGATTAAAAATTAGTCGGATTTTGAAAACGATGATTCTATATTTTTACTAGAATAAATTTATATTCAACTGATATATATTTATTAACTTTACTTTAAATGCCATTAGTTTATTTTATATCTGTTATTTGTTATATAACTTATCATTTAGGGATATTTTCATATGCTGTGCCGTGTTTACATTGTTCTATTAAAAAATTAAAGTAAATCACTAATTAGTCGACCATGTGAGTAGTTGGTTTTGCCCATCACTAATATATATATATATATATATATATATATATATATATATATATATATATATATATATATAAGGAAATAATTAAATCAAAGCATTTATCGAAATACGCTCCAGAAAAAATAATTCTTTTAATTATTCGGAATTAAAATAAAATATAAAACTGTACCCCACGAACAGTTAACACAGGTGTACTTTTAATAATAATTTACATATATAAACGTATCTACACAATACACTTCCGAAGAATGTTTCCTTTTGTCTATGTTTCCGTTTTTGTGATTAAAAATAAGTCGTGAATTCTACACAAACAAAACGTCGTTATAGGCTTAAAATGAAATTTACGTGTTTTATTACAGTTAAAAAATGTATGATGTCATAAAATTCATCTACAACAGAATATATATATATACATATGTAATAGCGTATATAATGCTTCGAAATTGTCACAAATAACAGAGAACTTTACGATTGAAAAACTAAATTCTTTTTTTTTTTAATACAGGACAAATTATTGACGGTAACAGTAAATGAACAATTGAGACGAAAAAACTAATACCATTGTAAGCGTTTATTCGCAGAATTTAGGATAAAACGAACGGTATAGAGCATATACTTACGACTTTAGGCGACGGTGTCGTTTTGGATTGTACCGGTGACACATTAGCCGGTGTACTAGTTCCTTTAGCCGATAACCCATTCTCACAGTGCCTGTGTAAATGTAGAGAAAAAATTTAACTAGGTCACAAATAATATATATATATATATATATATATATATATATATATATATATATATATATATATATATATATATACTAGCTGATCCGGCGAACTTCGTATTGCCCTCGAATCATTAAATGTATTAACTTATTAGCTGAATTAAATTTAATTTTTTATCGAGATATGAATTAAGTTCAATAAATGTACAAAAATCAAAATAAAAATAACTTTATTAATTAAATACGTGTAAATAATTGTGCAAGCATTCATACTGCTTCATTATGTAATTTTGAATTATGCAAAATTAATTTTAAAAATTTTCTATATATCTACTGAGCAAACTTCATACTGGCATAGAAGCAAAAAAATGTTGCGTTAACTTATTATTAGTTGAATTAAATTTAGTTATTTTATTAAGATAAAATGAATACTCAAAACGAATTCGACAAAACTACAAAAATAAAACTGAAAAGTATTTTAATTACATCGAAATAAATATAATTAATATTATTAACTTTGCGATCGTGTAAACATCGATAATAGATTCATTCTATAATTTTCAATTTTGCGGTTATACTAAGTAAGATAGTCGTGTAAAATTAATCGCGCAATTCAAAATTACATAATGAATTATTAATGTTCGCACAATCACAAAAAATACCTTCCATTTTGATTTTGGCACATTTGTAGAACTTACTTTATTTGGAAGATTCATTTCACCTTAATAAACGACTAAATTTAATTCAGCCGATAATTTAACACAAGCTTTATTAACTCTGAGACAGTATAAAGTTAATCGCAATTTACTAAATTGCATAGTTTAAGCACTCATTCGCTTCCATAAGAAATTTTTAAAAATCCACTTATAAGAGGCAGCGCGTTATAAGACACAAATCACTCCCCCCCCGATGTGTCTCCTACAAGCGACTTAAGTCTTGGAACGGTGTAAACATAAAAATATTAATACTAATTTTTATAATGCTCAGGTGCTCTTTGGCCATGGTAAGTTTGGTTCCTTTCTTTATAGGTTCCATCTTGTTTCTGGTCCAGCGTGTGTGTCTTTTGCACTTTCAGTGATGACTCCTCCGGCATTGTTAATGGTATTGAGCATTTAATGTTTGATTGTCCCGTATCTGAGGATCTTAGAAATAAATTTAAAATACATAGAGGACGGCTTATAAACAGAACCATACCAGTATCTTGCATGGAGTTGTTAACGCAAAGAAACTTTAAAAGTGGTGGGTAAAATTTTTACTTTTACGCTTTATAATATTAATTCAACCGTGAATCCACAGTTTTTGCAAATGGCCATTGCCTCCATCGACTTTATTACCAATATTAATACTTAATAATATTGTCTAAAGCTGTTTTTATAATTATTTATATACTTTTTTTCATGATATAGATATATTTTATTATTTGTATACGTAATATATACTTAATTTGTTTTTCAATTAGTATCTTTAAGAAAAAAAATTTTATGTTTATTTTGTTATACAATTGCACTCCACGGGTTATTTTGTTTGATTTTTTTTTTAAATAATATAATTGTTTTTTTTTTTCTCTATACTATGATGTATGTATATAATTTCTTTATTCTCCTTTTTGGTTTTCATCATTATCTTAAATTTTAATCACTATTTTAAATGGTATGTGTATATACTTTTTTGTGTATAATACGCATTTTTACATTTATATACTTATTTGCACAAAATTCGTTTTATACGCATTATTTATAGTCTAAGGGGGACTAGGTTTCTCATTCCCTATTCCATCCTATTTTTTTTTTTAAGTTACACATTCCTATTTATTTTTTGTATTATACTGGTGTTTTTCTTTTGTTCCAGCTACAAACTCTTACACACATTTATTTATTAAGTACACTAGTTCCCTGCACCTTTTAACTACAAATTATTAAAAAATAAATAATAAAATAGTTTATCGCTTTAAAAAAAAAAAAAAAACTACTTTGACTGGATACAGATATAGGATAACGATAATTATTAGTTAATTACGAATAATAATTTGGAAAATTTAGTGTAAAACCTGCATCACTAGTATATCTTTATAATAAATTTTGACCGAAATAGCTTACTAAAATACGCTATTATAAATCGTTTGTCGATCATTGCTAAAATTATCCATCACAATTGACGCTTTACATATTAAGCCTTAATAAACGCGTAATTCGCATCTTTCCGGTTAGCATAAACATCGCAGTAAGTGAATACATACACGACGATCGATGAAATATCGTCGACCATCTTTTAACACACCGCCACTTCATGGGTCTTCTTTCCACGAAAGACGTGATATTTTAGTTTCGGCTATCACTCACATAAACCTTGTTCAGCATTCGTCTCTCTTATCCCTCTCATGGTTTTGATACATTCTTCCGATGAAGGTACTTTGTTTCTTAGAGCACGCGTGTTTCTCCCTCGAAGTGCACATTCACTTTTAGATATCGAATGAATCAACTCGACGAAAATTAAAAAGGTTTACCGCAATACACAAATCTTATAAGTTTCCAACGAAAATACAATTTTAGCGCGCATAAATACACTTACTTATTTTGATTACAGCACATTTGAGAACCATCTTTCAAATCTGCGGAATTAGACGCCGCAGCAGCTAATAGTGGATCAAATTTAACGTACAATGACTGTTTTCTAAGATTTTCAGCCACATCACCTGTGCCGCCAAATCGTGAAAAATAATCCAAATCGGACGATTCGTCAAAAACTAAAATCGATTATAAAGTAAATTTCTCGTAAATTTATTCGCTACAAATTGTATATCAAAAAATATAACACGTCGCGATTAATAGTAAATAAATAACCGGGTAGTATTGTGGTAGATATTTATTTACACCGAATATTTAAAAATCGAAATTAAATTATAATTTAGTCCGTTAAAAATCAAATCAAAAATTTTATCGATTTAAAAAAAAAAAATATTATGATTACGATTTAAAGTTCGAACAATTTGTAATTTAGTCCGTTTTGAAAATGGCATTTCTTCGAAAATAATTTACGTACCTAAAAAACCCGTAAACCTAGCTCAAGATTATTTAGTATTTTTCTTCATTTTGAAATCCTTTACACCCGTATGTGTTAATATATAAAACAAAAAAAATATACATATATATATTTTTTAATTGAAAATAAAAATGTTTTAGAATTTATTTAAAAAGATGTTTCTAATAAACGTATATATTAATTGCTTACTACCGGTACAGTTAACAAATGTTAAATAATCCGGGCGTTTTTAATAGACGTTATATATTTATTACTACTCACTACTGGTACTGTGAACATCTAAATCGGCTGCAGCCGTTACAGGACCAGCCTCGCTTATATTCTGACTAGAAGTCATTTCTTTTATTAAATTTCCTTTTATCTGAAAAATAAAATAAAAACAAAACCAAAAATTTAAATTATATATATATATATTATACGACGGAAAAGTAATTAGTAAACAAACGCAAATTTATAACATCGTTTAGTTAACAGAACAAACACGCACTGTGTAAATATGCGTTAAAGGTGCACGCGCAAATAATTACATCGTTTTAGGGAATTTTACTAATGAAACAAGGCGGTTATTTTACCATTTCAGTTGAACGGTGATAAAAATTTTAAGAATATTTGTTTATCGTAAATACTTCCCTAATTTATAAATGTCACCTAACAACGTCGATAATCTCATACGTAACTGTTTATAACAATTAAATAATACAGATCGATTAAGAGACGATTTGAAAGGAAAAATTACAATTTATACCTGTTGTTATTATAAATATTTTATTATTTATTAATTATATTTATTACATTTTTATTTTAATTTGCGTCCACGGAAATTAGAGATACAATAAATTATAGAAAAATTATTTAAACATTATTTCAGTTTATAATAATTTTTTTAAATCGGTTATTTTTAGAAAGCACATTATTGGATGTATTACATCTTCATTGTCCTGTAGTGCTTCAAAATAGAAAATAATAATAAAATCCTATAAACTTAGCAAGTTAGTAAATGACATCGCGCCTAAAGCGACCCTCATCGACTAGAAAATTGATAAAACAAAATAATCCTGGACCGACAAAATACGGAGTATGGCTTGCCGTGTACTTCCCCATCAAGCTGGTATACTCGTTTACCGACTAATTTGATGGATAGCTAAGTTGATTAAAAATTATCGTCTTCGATTTGATTCGTGTTCAAGTCGTTCCAGAAAAATGTTAAACGCTATTTCAAGATACCCTATAATGTACGCCACGTTATAACGGGAATTATATTCTGATTTTTTTAATAATTTTTTTTTATTATGTAAAATTTTACGTTTAATTTATATCACAAAATAATATAACGACGAAACTAATTTTTCGAGCATTAAAATATAAATATTTTCGCTATAATATATATATATTTCTATCATATTTCTATCATTTTAAGTTTGAATACAAATCGCGAGATAAACAACTCTATCGCAATTGATTTCGTACTTTCAAAGACGTTATTACCATGCGCAACAACGTGAAATTTCGAATATATCCATTTAAATTAAATAAATAAATAAACGAACAAATTCGAAATGTCAAATTAATAATTATAAAGAGACGGATTAATAAAAACGATACAATGGATGAAAACGTAAATAATATATAATTAACAAATAAGTAAATAATAATAAAAGGCAATAATAAACACCGACGCATATATATATATATATATACACTTATTATTTGAAGTACGCGTGGGATAATTGCAGGCCAAATGTAGACAAATAAGAAACATCAAATTTTGTTTATCATTTTAAAAACAATTAAACAATATTAGTAAACTGCCGTATATCCGGATACACCCTTCAATAAACACGGGAAATATGTTATCGATTGCCTTATTTTTTAAAAATACCGTTATTCGTTTAAAACATCTTTTATATATATATATATATATATATATATATATATATATATATATATATATATAAAAAACATTTTTATTACAGTCCCGAATGGATACTTTATTAAAACGTCTCAACACTCGTTACGCAAAAATTAAACAATATAAAATAACTGAATAAAGTTTCGCTTCGATCCGAAAATTATATAAACGCCGAGCAAAACAAAAAATCAAAAACCCCCAAAAAAATAAAAATTAAAAAATGAAAAATTTTAAAATCCGAAATTGGAAAAATTAAAAACGCGAAATTATTATAAAAAGCGAAACGATAATAAAAATCAGTCGTAAAATAAAATACACATAAGATACCTGATTCGATTTAAGGTTATTTTCGTATCGCGAATTTTCGATTATCGAAATATCCGCAGAATACGATGACGTAGTATTTAAATTGATTCGATCGAAATTATCGATTATCGTATCATCATCCATTATAAGCACTGGCGTGATCGTTCGACGCCTATCATAACAATCATCATCGTCATCGTCAATTAAATGACGTCCGTCCGTATTTTCACTATTATCATCATCATCATCATAATCGTGATTTGAATTATCGACAATGTTGTTTATGACGTCACCACTTGTCACGGCTGGCTGAAAGGCAAGCGAACGTACGATCTCAATAATATTTTTATTATTACGATTACTACTAATAATAATACGATTGTTATTAGTCGAAATATCGTATTTAGCTAAACTGGGACATTTTACGATTACGTATAACAATCGATCGATAGGCCAGTCTAAATTAAACGTAACGTCTTTTATAATATCGTCGTATATGGACGAATCGTTGGAAATAAAATCGTAATAATAGTTAGTATCGTACAATTTGACGGCAGTTAAATTAATATTAACGCCGATTTGAAACGCGAATAAGGCCGGATAGAGAAAATACGTAATTAAAAAATTTAAATCGTACGGACCGGACGGCGATATTATAATCGTCGATAATTCTTCTTTTACATTATCGTCGTTATCGGATGATTTCGTTTTAACAAATAATTTAGAGCATTCGAACGGACATTCAGATCGGTATTTACTACCGTAATAATAATTATAATCAACGTCCTCGATAATATATTGTAGATCGTCCGTATCGTTATCCTTATTATCGTTATCGTTATCGTTATCGTCGATGGGAATTACGTTTTTAGATTTCAACAATGCCGATAAGGAATTTAAAGCGTTCGAAATTACGTCGCCGAACTGAATAGTAGCCGTATCGTCTTCGTCGTACGTGCGTTCGTCGTCGGACAATCCAAGACGTAAAGACGATAAATCGGTATATCGATCATCATTAATCGATATAGTATTATTAATATTATTGCTGAAAATTGTACGGTCGATTGATCGATTAGTATTATTAGATCGGTTCTCGGTAATAGTTAGATTATTAAAAATTTCGCAACTAGCCGCGTCATCTTTAATCGCTATCTTAATTTCATCGTAAATATCGACGTTATTATTTTCAGGATCGTAGCGTTTCTCATTTAACGATTCGCCGATCGAATTTTTACTTATACTATTATTAGTAGCGGTGAAAGAATTATTATACTCGTGGGCGCTGTCATAATCGCTAGTAGTTGCCGAATCTAAATAATAACATAAAGAAATAATGATAGCGTTCGTTTCGTGACCAATCGGAAAACGAAACAAAGTCGCGAAATAATCAATAATTAAAATAAACGATTATTTCGGTTTTTTAATAACGAGTAACGAATTAAAAGAAAGAAAACCCGGTTCAAATGTTTTTAAGAATGACAAATAATTTAATCGCTAGGAAAAAAAAAGAACGATTAAAATATATAGAAATAATTCCAATTAAAAGCAATCGTTTACAGTTGTATACTAAATTATTTCTAATTTGTTTATTTAGCACTCCACAAAAAGAAAAAAAAAACACAATAAATATTATTATTATTATTATTATTATACGTACGCGGTTGTGAAATATAACGCAAATGTCGAGTTAGTTAACTTCGTCGAAAAAACAAAAGTTTTAAAATATAGTCATCTTCCTATACAAATATTTTATTTTTTCAACAATTTTATTTTTTTATTTTTAATTAATAAACATTCCCGGACTACAATAATAATAATAAAAACACATTCCTAATACCGACCAAATTAAATACGTAATTATTCTAAAGTTCGATAAAAATTAAAATTAATCGAAAGATAAACATCTAAATTGCACCGAACATTGATCTTACAGACAGGAGAATAACAAAAAATGAAAAAATACATAATCACAGATAGAAAATCAGGGACAGAAGGTAAAATCAGAAAGTGTGTAGTTTATCGACGTTGCTTATATATATATATATATATATATATATATATATATATATATATATATATATATAACACCATATGCGCGCTAATAATAATATAGTACACTACAAAAACAAGCGAGTCTGCATTTTGTCATGACAACAAAGCGATTACAATCAGTTCTCCCGGGTGTGTGTCTATCTACGCTGACGTCATATTATGATTGCCGTGTTTGCGCTGTACAACAAAATATGTGTAGGTAAGTAGACGTCTAACTCTAATACGGAGACGACACTCAATGATTATATATATATATATATATATATATATATATATCAGAGAATAGAAAGAAATTAGTAACAAAATTGTTCAAATTTGCCGACAGTATCGCAAGTTCATTGTTAAAACTAGACTATAATGAAATACAACAATACGTCAATAAACGAGAAAAAAACTGTGATCACGAAGTGCAAAAAATTGGAAGATAATAAATAAATAATAAATAAATAAATAAATAATAAATAAATAAATAAATAAATTGCCAATAAAAGAGTAAAAGATATCTCCGTTCATTAATAACAGACGATGATGAAAGATGCGATTAGGCAATACGGTCTAGAATAACGCAAAAAAGAAATCGCCGTTACCGTCTAAAAATGTTAATATAGATCTAAGGTAAAGATTAACAAGGGTATACCTTTGGAGAGTACTCCTATATGGTTCAGAAACTACGAAAGACAAAAACAACTAAAACACAATGGATATTCGACAACAATTATAGAAGGACCGATAAATGTCGAAATAACAAAAAGAGAACCATGGCGAAAATTCAATAGAGGATACAAGTGTAGAGACGTACCAAGTATTGAAGGAGAATGCGTGGAGCAGAACATTAAAGTGTTATGCTTCTCTGGTTGACCACCCATCGAAAAACTGAGGAATACAAGAAGAAGAAAAAGACAAGCGGGAAAAGTATAATTTCAAATCGAAAAATATATATTACGTGGTGGAAGCATAAATCTATACTAATATATAAAACTGTAGTATGTGTCTCCGTGATTTGCGAATATTTTCATTATAATCACTGCGCATCGGGCTATTTTTATCACAAATTTTTAAAATCTTTCGTCTGTCTGTCTGTCTATTCCGATTTAACTCGAAAGCTATTAAAGCAATAATGATGCGCAGCTTATAGCACATATTATCGGATTCGCTCTCAGCTTTGTGTCACATCGATATCACAAATAGGACAGAAATTGCGATAAAGTTTTAAAACAGTAGGAGACGTATCTAATCGTTTAAAATTTAACACGTTTTCCGATTCGAATGTATCAACACCCGCAATACAAACCACGTTTTGTTGCGTTAGGGGCGTGACCAAAACAACGGACATATAGATATATATCTTGTTAAAAGAGAGAGCTATTTAAAAAATAATAATTTCACAGACGAAACCGTGGGTAACTTCTAGTTCAGATATGAAGATAATAGTTCAGTTCGTTACAGTTGATTTAATACGGCGTTAAAATCTCCGGTCGATAATCAGTAGAGCAAAAGTCGCTTTTGGAATGTGATTATATAACCGCAGAATACTTCGCACATTTGTTGGATAACGGAGATGAATACAGTATAAGAACAATCAAAACCGGGAAGTTAAAGTACCCTAACCATATTACGCGATCAAACCGCAATACAATTTCCCGATATTAATGTTGTACAAAAATGTAAAAAAAAAATCTCCCAGAAAAAATGGATACTAGATTCGATCGATTAGTTCAAAATCAATGTCCCCGATTTATAAGAACGTTACTTAATAGAAGTAAAAAAAAATTATGATAATAATAATGAGGATGTCGTTAAGAAAGTTGCTTGAAAAAATTTAATTTTTAGGGGAAAAAAGCAATCGACATCTCCGAATTGTGTAAATATGATAATAATCGTATATGTTAATTATCAGCATGAATTCCAAATAGAAAAGTTCACATTTTCATAGTTGATTTCTATACGTTCAAAATTTTTTTCGGCGTAAAAACCGTGCCCAGAATTTTTTAACACGAAAACTGCGAGTTAAAAAAATTGTACGTAGTTTACAACGAAAACAATTTGAATAAACGCTATTAGTATTAATTCGGGGGTCCTAAATGACGACCGTAATTTTACGACCATCTCTTATTAATAACATTTAAAACTTGTAATTCGTATTTAATGAAGAAAAATATGACTACTAAAAGATGGCGCGTTAAAAAGTACTATATACGCGACGCGAAAAATATCTCTAGACGAACTAGACAATAAGAGACAATCTTTATATCAATCCGTACAGCAAGTTATTACCGTATTTTAACATCTACAGTATAGGGTGGCCTAGAGAATTTTTAAATAACTCAAAAACTAGTCGACCAAAATTTTTTAATGAAATTTTATTTAAAAATAGGAAACGAGAGATTAGATCACAGTCATCTGATGTTAAGCTCCAAAATGTTGACGACAAATATGGCTTACGGGGCGGTGAAAACTAACATTACGGCTACACATCGTATAAGAAATTCTAAATCCAAGGATAACAACATTGACGGCTATAGAGTGGTGGACAATTATCTTTCATCGTAAATAACGGAGAGTGCGAAAAGAAGATATCGAGAAATGCCTGATAGTCGGCAAATCTGAAAACAAAGTAAGGTAAAAAAATTGATCAACAGCTTAATTTTTCCAATAAGGTCGTAAAAGTGGAGTATCAGATGTTGAGATGGCGGGCGAATTGACGCGTTTGAAATGCGGGTTTACGGTTAGAACACCACGAACAGCATACCGAACAAATGGGTCGACATTGGATGAACTGAAATTCGAAGTCCGTTTATTAACGAAAATTAACATGGATACGTAACGAGTAAAACATGCTCACTCGTACATATTATCCCCGATGGACGAAAGAAATAAAAAACTGGGCTCGAACTGGTTGCGCAGCCACGAGAAAGGCAGCAGTCGCGAAGAGTGGAGAAAAGTGGTCTATACTCGTGTTGATATCGCACGATGTCACCAAATTAGCGATATAAAGGGCATAGAAGTAAAATTGCATCTATACGAGTGAAATTTTATATGAAATCAAAAAACTAGAAATAGAAATATAATAACCACCTTATTATTTTATTTATTATTATTTTATTTATTTCTAAATTATGTTTTTTTTTTTTTTTCCGAGTTAATTCATCGCAACTTTTGTCATATCGTTACAGCGAATTTATCGATCTTAATTGTTTTTTAGGCACGATCGTCGGCGACTAACACGGGGAAGAAAATATATATATATATATATTAAATAAACACGAAACAACGCGATAACATTACCGGATAAACTTATTTCATCTTCTTGTTGATGAACGCTATCGTGAAAAGTTTGTAACGAAGATGAAGAGGACGATAACGAAGTTTTCGATAACCTGAAATTAGAAGAAGAAGAAGTTTATTCATAAATAATAAACATATTTACAAACATGGTAAATATATATACATGTATATAATAGTATAAACGTTCCGGAAAGTGTGTAAAAAAGCGTCCTTAACTTTAGCGCTTAAAATAAAATTATGACAACATAAAATAAATTATATAAAAGAAAAAAAATAATATTTAAATACAGGGAAAACAATTACAAAAAAAAAAAAAAAAAAACTATTATGGAAATACCATGTAGATAAAAAAAAATAAACGATTTTTTTTTATAACTTTTTAATCCTGTTTTGATTTTTAACATATGAAAGTTACGATTACTCTAAACAAACAAAACGATAAAGAACAGGGGAACAGCAAGTATTGACTTATTAATTATTTCGTACGTAAAGACATATTTCATGGCTTAGTATCGATGAAGCCTAAGCAACTAACTAACAAAGTTAACATAATTATAATAAATTATTCATTCGCTTCCGAAAAAATGACCGGAAAAAACCTGCACGTAAAATCTAACTAGCGATAGTAGTAAATAACAATTCTAAACAGTAGTAATGCGACATAAATTATTAAATAAGAATAGAATTTAAAAAAAAAAATTAAATTAAAAATGTTTAATACGGCTATATTTGTAACGCGTATAATGCGGAAACCAGCTATGCATCAATTATGTTAATTTAATTATAATCGCGGAATTTACAATTATAATAAAATTTGAGAATATCTCAAAGATTTAATTGTCTACGTATCGCTTGGTTTTTTTTTTGTACCAAGCATTCGATATAATTTTACGACACAAGTTTCGTACCACTTGTAGTCTTAAATTTAAAACGATCGGTTGCAATAAAAATACAAAAATAAATTAAATTAAATTAAAATTATCCGTACACAATTAAATACGGCAGACTAGTTTCGCTAACTGTAAGTCCTGATTATGTTGTAACCGGCGAAACTAGTCAGACTCTATTTATAGATATAAATAATCGGGATACTTTTTATAAAAATAATTTTTTTTTTTGTAAAAAGAAAAAAAGTCTGTATAATCAACTAATTAACCATTTCAAACATACAGCTTTCCCCTATACAGCGCATAAACATTTAACGCTAAAAATTATTTATTTTCAGAATAAGGGTCAATAGATTGACACAGAACGACTTAATTTATATATATATATATATAAACCTAACAAAATCATAACACCATTTAATCACTAAAAGTGTTTTATTACGAAGGTTTTCGACAGACGTCATTTCCAAGCACACACAATAAATATTAAATCTTATTTATTATGTTGCTTGATATATATATATATATATATATGTAATTATGTGCAATCCAGTAATTTTAAAGAAATAAAAGAGTAGTTAAAAATCATTAATTTTTTATTAAAAAACACAAAGCCTTTCGGCTATTAAGCCATTTTCAAGTGTACATAAATAAAAATAAAAAAAGCAGCGATAATAAAAAAATATTTCACATTACTTTTAGTTATAATATTGTACATCTAAATTCTTTCATTTTATTTTTAATACTTGATGTTCTTTATTTTTTATTATTATTACATTAATTTCTTTTTATTTATGTTCACTGGAAAATGGCTTAATAGCGGAAAATTTTTTTTTTTTTAATGCAAATGTAGTGATTTTAACTAGTTTTTTATTGTTTGTATTGACGAAAATAGAGCGAAGATAAACCGGACATATAGACCGAAGAATGGAATGGCGACCAATTGACAAGAAGAGAAACAAGAGTAGACGGCTAAACCGTTGGTGTGATGACTTAAACATTGGATAAGAAGACTTGCTCAGAATCGTAATAACTGGAAACAATTGGGAAAAGCCTACGTCCAGCAGTTGACTGCCATATATATGAATTATCAATATCTAAAAAACGCAGTATTATACACGAAATATTACTTTACATCTTTACCTCCCCAACTCTTACCAAAACGTATAATTTTGCGTATAACGCAAATTTTAAAATATTTTCGAAAGTTTAAAAAAAAAACCTCTGGACAAATTCATTTTAAAAAATAATATAAATATAAAAGGAACGATATTTTTAATTTACACATATAAAAATTCTCTTCTTATAAATTTCGTCAATTTAAAAGAAAACAAAAAACATATATATACCTTCGACCGCACTTATTCGTAGTTGCTTCTTTATTCGAATTTATTAAAAGTTTGTCGGTTTCTTTTATATATGGCCGATAATCATTCGAGTTATCATCCGATTCCGCCTGAAAATTTAATTAACTCGTTATCGTAATAACTGTGATAATTATTATAATAATAAATTACGCGAATCTTGAAATAAATTCCAATAATAACGATAATAGATTAAAAAGTCTTCAATCACGATAGATTATCAGGTGAAATTAATTAAAATACTAACGACGATAAATGTCTTTATTAAATTATTTAATTTCAAGTTGACACGTAATTATAAAACATTAAATATGTCGGCTATGTCTATATATATATATATATATATATATATAAAATAATTATGAAATATATGCATGAAATGGTTGTACACGAACTTATGTGTGCAGATTGAATAACTAGGAAAAATACAATACATAATAGACGTTCAAGATATGAAAGCTCTTGAGAACAAAATCAATGTATTTAGTTTCACGTTTAAAAGATTATATATACATAAAATAGAATTGAGAATAACAGCAAAATACGTTTAAAAAAATAATGATAATAAAAAATATTGGCAATTTAAACAGCCAAAATTAACAATTACACACACACACTTAATCCTATAAAAATTTTCTATATTTTTATTTATTTCTATTGTAATTAATTCAATCGCAAATTATAGTCATCGCAGTAAATAACAACGTAGATTCCGTTTCAAAAAGAATAGTTTATGGTCGATATTATAATTAATAATTATTTTTTTTTTTTAAGCCTCGTGACATAGCGATAATACCTAAGCGTTTTTCTCCCAAGACCTAAATTCCAAGAGAGATGAAACGTTTCCCGGTGAAAGAACCTCTAGCTAAATCAGCTTTTTATCTAATTGATCGACCAACGAATGAACGAATATTACCTTGTTGAGAAAGCCAAGTAGCCGGCTAAAACGATAGTAACCACTCTATACACATATATTACTTCCTATTCTGCTCCATTTCAAGTCCCGGATAGATGAAGAACATGTGAATTATCTCAGAGATTTTTAGATGATTTAGTATTAAACAAGACACCGGAGCTGCAGAAGTAAAGAGGTGATTAGAAAATAAAATAGGAGTCAAAATAAACCTAAGTAAGATAAATAAATATATATATATATCATCATCATAAGTTTGGCTCCTAGGACTGATTTTATTCCATAGTAAGTAACTTCCAGCCCAACCGATTCTCTGCAGTTCTTTTCATTTTCCAGTATTGATCCATGCCTGCATCATTCAACAATTCCTGGTCTACCACGACTTCTTTTCCTTGGAATCTGTCCCTCTATTACACCGCGTAACAGACCACTATGTCGGAGTACATGTCCCATCCAGGTTAATCTTCTTTTCTTTATCGAATGTAATAAGGTCCGTTTTTCGTCAATTCTTTGGAGAACTTCTTCATTTGAAACTTTTTCGGTCCAACTTGTTCTTTGTATCTTCCTCTAACACCACATTTCAAAAGCCCATATATATATATATATATATATATATGATAAATAGGGATAAAAACATACGTACGCGATAAACAATGGAGCAATTGAAAACGTAGCTTTATTCACTTAGAGCAACGAACAAATAACTTATAACGTTCACAGAAACAAAGATAATTAATTAGGGTGATATAATTAAGTAACGCGTTTAAAACCCGAGAAACACCGGTTAATTTAAAAGTATACTCTACAATCAGTGCGTGATACCAGTTCTAACATATGGAACTTGCCCATTTTCAAAAAAGAACTTACAAAAAATAATGAAAAGCGCATAGTAATGCCGAATAGAAGACGTGTGAGTCGAGCACGCAATACAAACATACGAGAAATGACGCGGTAGAACAAATTGGGAAAAAATGGAGTAGTTAGACCGACCGTGTGATAGCGTCAAAAGACCGTGGGTGCACAAAACGTGTTCTACAAGAGTGGACTATGGACACGAAACGGATGAACAAGGAAGGCCGTTAACTCCAAGGAATGACGATAAAACAAGAATCGCCGGTGGAAAGAATTTGATTAGAAAGGCACAAGATCAGAGAACGAATAGAAGTATAACCCACTTACTTCCTCTTAATAATACTCGAATTCTCTTTCAATTGTATTATTTTACCGTTGATAGCAATATATAGCTACTTAATGTGTCCCTTCGTCATGTATTCTCCTACCCTCTAATCAATATTACTTTTTACTTATATTTCACAATATTTATTTATAATTTCTCTACAGAGTAAATAGTATAAATTAACGTATTTAATAGATATGTTTTATCGGTAAATCACCGCAGAAGCCCAATAAAAGTTATTAAATATTACGAAATAATTCTTCAAAATAAATTTATTACATATATATATATATATTATATATATATATATAAACTATAATATGATGGTATTTTTGTATATTGCTATGTTTGGACTGAAAAATTAAATTCTTTTTTGGATGTATATTTTCGCAAACAGACGTATGACAAATGTCGATGACTTAGTATTTAAATCTGAAAACCGCGCATAATTTTTGTTTTTTAATTTCTCGGAACGTGCTTAGAAATGGGGAAAAAACCTTTTAATAATCTATTTATTATGACGATGATGACGTTGATTTTTACAGAACATGAGAAACATGAGTAAATCGTTGTGGAAGCTACCACTCGAAAAGAATAACAGAATGTTGTTAACATCGTGTTCTAAGGTTATTTCAATTTGACAAGGTTACGCATCTTTTGTTATTAATACAAAAAATAGCCAACGTATTTCGCGAATAAAAAGAGTAGACACGCGAAATCGACTAGCGGAATAATTTCGCTTATTTATTAGTCGATTTTTTCAAAGAATCTCGTAATAATGGACGATTTTTTTCAGGAAATTTATTTTTTACATTTTTCCCCATTAAATATATATATATATATATATATATATATATATATATATATATATATATATATATATATATATATGAAATTAAAAATAAATAACACATTTGAAAACAAAGAAAAAACCCACGGGGAACAATAAAATCGAATTTGTATGTTGTTGTTTTTTGTTAAATAAAGTAACGCGCAGATGATCGAATTTAAACGAAAATTTACAAACTTATTTAGTAACAAATTTAAAAAAAAAAACTATAACTTATTTAGTAACAAATTTAAAAAAAAACTATTTACATTAAAAAAATAATTAATTTTTAATTTTTTCTATTTTAAATCATGTTTAACTATTTAACTATACAACTCAGACGTATGTACGAAATGAATTTTTAATAACGAAATCATTAACACAACTCCATGCGGTATTATGTTTATTAGGACATTTCGAAAATTTTCCAAAATTAGCCCTTTCAGTCACAGAGTTCAAACTTTTAAAATAATAAATTATTTTAGTTGACATATAGTCAATTCAAAAAATATTTATTTAACGCATTAAAAATTATCTAGTCAACTAAAAAGCTGTATATAGACAAAACAAAATTATATTTTCATTTCTTCGAGTAATTATCTTTAACTATTATATCATACATAAAAAATGTACAATTTTGTAAAAAAAAAAACAAATTAATAATACGACTGAAATTTTTAAAAGTTCCCAAAACTGTAAGCAAAAAGTATATTACGTCGTCAGTGGCGTTGAAGAGGGGGGTTCAAACAAAACTAAATTATAACAGTAAACCCAAGTTAAATTGAACTTTAAGTAAATAACCAAAACTCGAAGTAAGTTAAACCCCTAATCAAATTCGCCAGAGTTATTTTTATACTTATTAGACGTCGAATATGTAATTCTATTAGAAGCAATAGACGGCAGTAATATTTAACGTCACTGGAACACACTAATACTATTGAGGACAGAGATGGTTACAAAGTACAAAAACGATAAATAACGATTTTATATTTTTTGAAGGAATAATAACTTAACTAAATTCAAAATTTAAAATCTATTCTTCGCGTTTTTCTATAAAATTCTTCTGGTACCTCCTATATTACAAAACTATTTATTTAGTTCAAAAACAACGAAATTTAAATAATTTTAATAAAATAAATGAAAATAAAAAAAAAACACAAAGTAGGTTTAACAAATACAAAACTGCATTTAACAACGAGTATATATTTTCTTATTATCAGATTGGTTCCAAAGGGGTGGATCAGACCATCAAATATACCCCCCGGCTACGCCACTGCACGTCGTATAAAGTTTAGGACGTTGCGTGTTACTTTTTCATTTCCGTTCAACCGCTTCTAATTACTATCGCTTTATTTTATTCGTTCTATAAAGAAATTTTCACGCGAGAAAATGTAACCCTTTCAATTATTCTCTATGCGGTACAAAGTACTTTTATAATCAAATTGTTATTTTGGCAATATAGTAAATTTAGTTTATATACAACGCGTCAATCGTAAAAATATGTTCAAAACGAAATTATCAAAATACTTTGTTCATATATATATACTAAAAAAAAATTAATTTTACGTTCGAAATTAATAATATGTGGATGAAAACCAATCTTTAAAAGCCAAAAAAATATTATAATTTTTAAAAAAATTAATAAGCATATTTCGTTGGCCATATTCCAAATTGGCCGGTACCCGTGTTTTTACCTAATTGTTTTTTTTTTTTTTTGGTAATCTTTTTTTATTGTAAATAAGGCGTTCGTCGAAATTATTAATAATAATAAAATTGGAAAGACCGCAACAGATCTCAAGGTTAAATTGTTGTCGACGGCCTCTATTATCATTCCAACAGTAGTAGTAACCCTAATAAACGTTTAACAACTCCCGAAATCAAAATAAAGGCGCGTTCTATTATAACGGGATTGCTGCACTTTTCATTGTCAAGAGCAATTTTATAGTTAATGAGAAACTAAATTTAAACGTTAATAATTTAACTATTTTAAATTAGGTTGTTAGAAAAGTAATTGCGTATTATTCTCGAAATATTTAACAAACGGAGGAAAAACATCGAAAGACAGAAATCATCAATGGCGTTTAAAAAAAAAACATTAGCGATAATTAAGGTCGCATAAGCGACTTTCCATTACGCGGTCGATCGATGAGATTTGGAATAAAATGTTGACAAACACAAACCGAAAAAATAATTTTCTTTTTGCATAATAACGCATACCGAATATATTACGTATAATAAAATGTGCGGAGGCAAAATATAAGATCAATTTCAAAAACTGAAAATTACATTTAAAAAAATTCTGTACCACGGGGCGCAGAGAAAAGTGAAGACGTTTTCCCAAATTTAATTCACGATTTCGTACAAATTTCACAAAGAAAAGGAACGCACTGTCCACTGCGCTTAACTTGACATGGTGATGACGTAAATGTTTTCGTTCTCAAATGTCGCACGTACTTCATTCGCGCAGCGAAGATTCGAACAAAATAACGGATAGCCGTGCGCGCAAGAGAAAAAATACAAAAACGCAAAAATATTATCTCATAATTTCCGTGCGTGTTTGTACATATATATGTAAACTAAATATACGCGTATATGGAGTAGAGCATGTGGGAAAGAATAGAGGAGCCCGACTACACCGTAAGAATACTGCCTATGTGAGTATATGTGTATATAGGCTTAAAGCCCGTTTTACGGGTGAATTAAGTTTCACTTCAAAATTAAAAATTAACATTTTTTTATACGTAATTTAAATATTATACAGTATGGACACACACTATATATAGGGTTTTGGATCGAGTCCATACTCAGATATGTACGAGGTATTGATGGACGAAAATTATGTTTAATTTGATGTGTGCCATTATGATGTCGCGGTGGCGTATAGAGTGCTCGACTGTCAACGTGACGGTCGGGAGTTCGAAACCAACAAGCGACATAGACAGTTTTCATCATTATTTAATTCTTAATTATCACGAAGAAGGCAGTGGCACCCCACTCCGTATAACATCATATGCACGCGCATCTGCGTTGCATATAGTTCCTTGAATGCTAGCTAATTCTGTACGTAAAAATAAACGTACAATAGTTAAGTCACGACGTTCGGCAATGAACAATACGACGATGATGCCACTATGTACGATAACATCGCTCAAACGTCCATCGCGTGATGGCACGGATCCGAATAGTCTAATGTTCAGCGAAATTTGAACGATAGCATTCGTAATGTTGACTTTATGAGCATTGGTCCAGTCGGGCTTATTATAGACCTACGCTTTCAGGAAAACCCCGTAAGAAAAAGTCCAGCGAGGTCAAATCTCATTATCTTGGTGACCTATTCAAGTCACCTCTGCGAGAGATAGCCCTAACCTCAAATCGTTTATGCAAAATATACACTATAGTGTATACGTTGTGTGACATGTAGCATCAAACTTGACATAGAATAATAAATAACAGATTAGACACACGCCACCAAAACTATACATATATATCGCATTGATATATACATAAACACATTATAACATACTTGTATGAAGACTGACGATTGCTTTTTTTTGTATATGTATACGAGTGAACACTTTCAGTAACGCATTGCCGATTTTTGCACGCTACTAAAATCATTATCATCGTCTCTACCACAATATCGTTATATGATGAAATTTCCAAAAATTCCAAGTAAAATACAGTTATTTGATATGTTTACACGTCCGCTGTTTCAAATACAAGGTATTCCATATACGAAATGACTCAGTAAAATGCTACTTTGTGTACAACTTTAGTCAATTTGTAATGTGACGTATTCATATTTTTAGAATTCAAAAATTCCGCGTCAACTAAATGTGTACCTTATTACGAAAATAGACTATTCCTTTATCGCTAGAATTCAGTCGAAAACGCGTGTATACGAGATTTTTAACTTTTATTTTATCACCCTCTTTACATCAATCCTATACGTCTCGGAGATATGAATATAATTTCCTAGTTATTATTATTATTAATATGTAATGATATTTTTATTACACAACAATACACACATGCCCAAAAACCTTACACGCGCAATTAAGAATATGAAAAAACACTTGTAAATAAAAATTAACGATCGAAAAAATACCGGGAGGAAATCAGAGATGAAACAATATATCGACTCAATGAATTTATCCAACCCATGATAATCTACTAATTAAATATTTTTTTTTATCGCGTAATTTAATAAAAAAACATTAACAAATAAACACATAAACGCGCTTTAATTGAATATAAATAACGCGTAAGGTGTAAAATGCAGTAAAAATATATATAAAAATAAAATAAAAATTTAATTTTTCTTACATAACTTTTTATTCGATACGATTTATAATTAACTCGGTGTTTATTCTACGTAATGCTATTAATATCGTATTATAAAAAAGCCGAATAAAATTGTTAAATTTATTACGTAACATTAACGATAAATCGTCGAATTGCAATCCGTACGTCGATCAGTTTTATCGATTAATATATCGATAACAATCATCGTTGGGATTTCTGTCTGTATAACTAAAAACGGTTTTTTAAGCTTTGAAATTGAATCTAACGTAATTATAATTACATGTACATATCTAACATCTATTTATAGGGAAAAATACAAAACTAATTTTTATATTTCATTATGCTTCCGTAGACTATAGGCGCATATTAAAAATAATATTATTTATTGAATTTTATATTTAAATAATAACATATTTCTCTCCTTACTAAATTTTCGAATTAATTTTAATCCCGATAATTATTGTAGCGTATTAAAAAATGTTTTTTTTTTTTTATCAAAATGTTACTATGGAAAAGAATAATCTAGGAAGTTTTGATATTTTAGTCAGACGTAGATATTTACTCAACTAGATTACACAATCTCGCAACATCGCTCAAAGAATCGCGTGTAAAATTAACGAAGAAATTTAAAAATAATAAAATGTAAAACATCGATTTAAAATATATCTTAATCTTACACTCGAAATACGACGCCTAAATAGAAATTTAAAAAGTCTATTACTTACTTTTTGCATCGTATTACCCATTTTTAAATCTATTTTTGAAAACTTAAAAAAAAAAAACTGCTTATTAGTTGGCGAACAGATACAGTCTTACAAGAGAATGATAATTTTCGCACAAATAATGAGTTCAACAACTGTCGATGATTTAAATGTCGCAACGTACCGAACGTACCAATTATATCAAAAAGAAAAGAAAACACATAAACACTTTTATAAAGTGCATTATGTTCGTTACAGAGCTGTTAACTAAATTTACATGCAGAAAACCAAACAACGGACACAAGCTAGAGAAGCTACAAACGGATGAGAACAACCTCCCTTCTCCTCCTTTCCCGGTACGTTCAATTACTAATATTATGAAGGCTAAAAATAAAATAACAAAAACACGACTGATGAGCCAAGATCGTCTCTTTTATATTACAAAAAATAAACAACATAAAACGATAGTATACAAAATGAAACACGTGAGAGACGATGCACACGCAATCAAAATATCATTCCATATTTTGAAAATATACTCATTACTAGAATTAACGCCCGTTCACAGTTCGATTATTTTCTAATTTGGATAGGTTATTTCTATTGCGTAATGATTTAAAAACGAAAACAAAAAATGAAGAAATTACGATAAACTCGATTTAATATGTTTGAAAGTAAACCTTGAATTTTGAAAAAATGAAATTTTTAATAAATAAGAAAATTTTATAGCGAACATTTCGATCGTACGTTACATAATTTGAATAAATTTTAGCGTAAACTTTTTTTTTTCTGTACGAATTCAATTCGCTATCAACTAAAATTTATATATTATAAACGAAACAAAATTATAACACGGTTAATCAATATAAAAATTTTTTATCGCATTCTATAGTGATTAAACTGTGTTACGATTTTGTTTCGTTTATAATTCGTAAAATCACTACTCTGCGATATATTCAACATTTAATTTATATATAATTTTATTATTATTCGTTATTATTATTAATTTAAAGTATTACTTATAATTAAAACTAATTTAACGTGTTAATCAACCCGATAATTAATTCTGTCGTTTATATATTTTTAAGTTCTAGACGATTATGTCGGTTTAGTTTACGTTTTCATCTCAAGTAAGAACCTTCCTGTTGACATAGTCACATAATTGAATCTTACGCCGAAAAATCCCGAACAAATTCGCCTTTCCATTGTAGACTCAAGTTAATCTGTAAATATTTGTTACTCGGCGACGAAATGTTTAAAAAATATTATGTACTGAAGAAACTATGACGTAACGGACTAACAGCAACGTATAAGAAAAAGTACTAAGTTATATACGTTTTTAAAACTTTTATCCGAACTTTACTATTTTCTTCATAAAACATAAATAAAACATATTATAACAATGTTGATTCTGAGACAAACACCACGCTATATTTTTTTCTTATTATAATTTAATAAGATCGGCGAATATTCTAAAGCGGAATTTTAAGAATGTTTATACATTACACACACTACTTTCTTTTCCTTTTCCTTCAACAGTGTACATCAATACATAAAATTATATATTTTTCGATTTAATTACACTCAGTAGCGCGCTCTGCCTTCGTGAAAATGAAGAAGATGCTAACACTATCTTGATCTTGATTTAAGATTCAGAATTCTGGAATGCTATGTCTGGACGACAGTGTTACTATATGGTGTGGAAACGTGGACACTGACGTCCAGAACACTCAACAGACTAGGAGCTTTCGAGTTTTGGTGTTATCGACGTTGCACTAAAAAAATGACAAATGTTGAAGTGCTGCAGACAATGAAAAAAGAAAAACTACTCGATATTGTTAAAAGAAGGAAAATAGAATATTACGGTCATTGCGGCGGCCTAAATACAGACTATTACGGAATATAATAATGGGGAATGGGCGAAGAAGATTATCTTGGTTCCAGAACTTGCCAACATGGACAAGTTGCGACGTTGAAGAACTGTTTCACATAGCACCGGATAGGAATGCGTATATTAGTGAAACTTGCCAATAGACGAGCCTAAGATCGAGATCGGTCATGGCACTGAAGAAGGTTTCAAAATATAACTTAAAACAAAATTTGCCTGATCTACATTTTAAATAAACCGAATTTCGATTTGAAATAACATTGTTTCATTTTAAAGATATTTTTTTTATTATTTGAGCGCTGCAAAGTAGCAATTACAGCCCACCAACAAGAATCCTCCGAATAATTCACACAATAATTTGGTTTCAGGAATGGAATGGGCACTCGTGAGGCCTTAATACGTACACTAACACCGCGTTGTAGAGATACGAATGTCGATATTTATGCATATGCTATTGATTACCAGAAAGCTTTTGATAGTGTGAGCCATGATAAACTGATGAAAATATTGAAAAACATGCATATAAACAAGAATGATCTTCGAATAATTAGTTATCTGTACTGGAATCAAACAGCTACAATGAGAGCGGAATCAGCCATCAAAAAATACGTCAAGGATGTATTTTGTTTCTCCTTCTTTTTGATACGTATGCCGAAATTCAAGAGGCAAACGATGGATAATTAAAAATAAATTGTGTTATTTTAAACAATGACTGTCTAATAATAGCGAACAGCGAAAAGAACTCCAGCATACGCTAAACAAGATTGTGGAAAAAAGTGCAACATACGGATTAAAATTAAATACATATAAGACGAATGCGATCGTGAAGAAAAAAATACATTGTTCGATCAAAATAAATGGTGAAAAAATTAAACAAGTTCAACGCATTAAATATCTAGGAAGTATACTCGAAGAGAATTGTACTTCCAGACCTGAAATACATAGCAGGATTGAACAAGCGAGAAGAGTATTAATAAAAATGAAAAATCTGTTTAAGCGTCAAGAATTAAAATTGGAACTGAGAATTAGGATCCTCAACATTTTCTCTTTATTACTATGTTGATCCGAATGCTGGACAATAGGCGCAACATTAGAAAAAAAGATGGACACGTTTGAGATGCACTTGAGAATATCGTGGATTCAAAAAGTTAAGAATACTGAAGTGCTAAACAAACTTTGAAAGAATCTTGAAGTCATGCAAACCATTAAAAAACGAAAGTTACAACGTTTAAGTCAGGATCGAAATATAACATATTAAAAATGTTACTCGAGGATAAAATTGTTGACAAAAGAAGAACTTTCACGGTTGGATAACCTTCGTAGATGATTCAATTGTTCCTCGGAAGAACTTTTCCGTTCAGCCGTTGATCGAAATGCTTTCAAATTGTGGATCGCCAACATTCTCGATGGAGACGGAGAACAAATGATAAAATGTCGGACGTCTATATGGCACTTGGTTAGAAATTTAATTATCGAAGGAAATTAATTAAGAATGGAAAAAGTTGAATCATAACCGATTAATATTAACCTATTCAGAAGAGAAAGTTGATCGTATTAGTAAAGAAAATTTAAACCGCAGATAATATACATATCACAGCGATGGGAGCGAGAAAAGTAATTAGAAATATCAATTTTGAACAAATGCGCGGCATGTCGATTATGTCCAAAACGTAAACGGGTGATAGTGATAATAAATTTGCGATAATTGATGCGCATAAAAGACAATTTAAAATACCAAGATACAGGAGAGGTAGCGAGATAATAACGCGTGGAAGAATTGGCTAACCAGGATATCGACGAGTCCGTGATGGATACCAGATTTGTGGAAATAAATGCCGGAATAATTAGCAAATCGTCAAAAAATGGTTTTTCCGACGAGAACATCGACACCATCGTTACCATGAATTCCGTAATATTCGAGGATGCAGGCGTACGAGATAACCATACCACGGCAGTATAGCAAATAATCAATTATTTCGTCCGCTATGTATATCGAGAACTATAATTAAAGGAAAAGTGTTTTAATTCCGACGAAATTAAATATTGATTGAACAAATGGGAATTAAGTCGAAATAACAACTGGAGGAATTTTAAGATTATATTTATAAAGATACGAAAATATCATATCTCCATGTTAATTTAATTTCGGTTAGATAATTTCTAAGGGACGTTGTTTGACGATCCTCGTCACCTCGTAGTTTAATAGAGGACCGGCTAAACTACACTTATTGACAAGCCAATCCCAAGTGATTTCTATTGCTTTTGCGGGCTTTTCTTTATTTTCAAGTAGCTAATATTCATTTATCTACCCCGGATGTGTATAGTTGAGTTGACCAGAGGCCTTCTTACTGCAAGAAATAATTGTCCACGGTGGGATTCGAATACAGGTCGTGCGATCAGAATGCGAAACCACTACCACTACTTACGATTCCTTCGTATTTAGAAAATATATTAAAATTATGCAGCTTATATCTAAATTTGTTGTTTAAAAATAACTGTTTATAAACAATTATTACTAATTGGAAAAATAAACTATATGGTGACCAAATCATTTTCATATGCGTACGGTGTAAATATCGAAGATAGGTTGTGGCCAAAGCACGTTTATAAATACTCTCTATAGCATGTATTTTATGCTCAGAAAAGCATAAGTCGGATGGGAGGAATGCGAAGTACAGCTACGCTAGTAAAATTATAATGTGAAAAGAGTTAATTTTTAAAAAATGTAACAAATCATAAAGTGTCATTAAGAAGTAAAAAGTAATAATTCTTAACTTTATAAATAACACGCTTACTAATTTCATTTACATCAACGTTTAAAAATATCACAAATTTATTAACTTGCCACAAAACTACGAGAAAACGGGACTATACAATATTTTAATTTGTACGGATCATAATTATAAAAATTAACTTTTTTTTATATATTTCGTTTACGACAGATAAAATTATATCTAAAATACTTTATACTTAGAAAAAATTAAACCAATCCCAGGAAAAAAATCTGGTAATCTGCATCCGTACTCCGTACGAGTAACATTACGAATTTAGGTGCGAGTAACGCAATGCGAATAATATAAAACAATTCTTAATACAATAAAGTGTACGAAGTGAACAAATAATAATTGTTTTATATTATTAACACTGCGTTACTGACGCCTGAATTCATAATGTTACTCGCGCACACTACGGATGTAGACTATCAGATTTTTTTTTTCCTGGGATTAGTTTAATTTTTTCTAAGCATAAAGTCTTTTACATATATTTTTATCTGTCGTAAACATATATAAAAAAAAAAAATAATTTTTGTAATTACGATCCGTACAAATTCAAATATGTGTAACCTCCCATTTTCACATAATTTTATGGCAAGCTAATAATTTTGAGATTTTGTCAAACATTGTTTTGTTCACATTTATAAAATTATTCATTTCTTTTCGTGTCAGTTTCAAAATTTATTTTTCCGAGTTTTTACACGGAATCACAAATATAACACTACCAAGCAAAATTTTCATACTCTGATTCACCATCTCTTATAAATTTAGATATTTTCTATTAGTACGTTAATGTATTTATAAATCACATGAATGCCTTTTTTACCAACTGTCAATTTATTTGAATAGTTCTCATAATCTTTGAGATTGAAAATAAATAACTTTTCTAAATTGCGATTAATATTAAAACTATAATCGCCTGTACATATTTACGCACACATTTATTTTTAATTGTTCTAATTCTCAAATTTTTTTAACCGCATTAGTTAATTCTCATGACCAAAACATGTTACAACCGCGTTAACATCTATACAGCCCTAAAAATTACTTATACTATTTAAAATATTTTTAAGTGCTCGTATATATAAATATGAAGCAGCGTAATTATTGTACATCTTAACAATGAAAATAAAGCATAGTTGAAATATAAAATTTAGTTTAAAAAATGTGATTTAACAAATTTCAGGAAATTACACGAGTCGCATAAATAAATATAAATTATTTTAATCAGCAACAAAAGAAACAAACGATACATATACTCGCTTTACTTAGTTTTACACTTACCCCTAACAAATGTTAAATATTCTAATTTGAATTTTCAAAATCAACAAACTCCGACGAAACACCAGGTAGAAAGTTTTTATAGCGGAGAAATGCGTCACTTTATCAGTGTTTTACGATCAAAATTAAATTCTAATAAAGCAATAAAAACGTTATCAGATTTTAATAAAATCGATACTATTTTCAAATAATTCAATTTATAATTAACACTGAGTATTAATTTACGTCTAATAAATAAACAATAATTCTTCGATGATGCTAACTAAATATAAATTTAATAGTATTATTTATTCTAAAAATGTGCATTGTTTCGTTCTAAAAATATTTATCTTTTGTACTTGGTCCTAAAATTTCACTCATATTGTAATTCAATGTTGTAACAAGAGTACAAAACCCAAACACTTTTTAATTCCTTCTTAGAATCTGTAGTTACTACTACTAGTTAGAGCTAGAGAAGAACCAATGTTTGAGTTTCATCAATATTGGTAACTGAATATTGACTACTTGAAGTTAAATATTTGATTTTAATTAAAATTTATTATACTTAAAAATATATATTCTCATTTTATAAACGGCATTTTGGTTGAGGCAATCTATTGTGTAAATTGATATTTTTTACTTATAATAATAAACTAGTATAATTTTTTTTAATTTTTTTTTTCATTTGTAAAAAAGTATTTTTTTAAATTTTTTGCATTAAAATTTGTGATTTGTAAGTGGGCTGATTTTATTTTCATTATTCGATTTAGTATTTACATACCATTTCGGTGAATTTTATCTTTAATGATTTGTATTTATTGAAGCAAACTTAAATATCCAAAGGAAATAATAATTTAGTTACGTTAGTATCATATGCTTTTATATGCTTGAGCTTGAGATTTTAAAACATAATTTATTGTATGCATAATGTAGAATTCAATTGAATTGAAGCAGAAGTTCGCATTGAAATAATACTATATGGATTTATAATTGGAGTGGAATATACGTAACATTTAATTAACACTAATTAAAATATATTTGTGTAATCTTTTACCTTTTTTGTTCAAATAATTTAAATGTAATCATGCATGGAGGAAAATGCATCATATGTCCTAATATAAAAATTATATTAAAAACAAAAAAACAAAATGATGCGTTTATATAAAGTTGAATTTAAAAACTAGTAAAATAATTAAAAAATAAAAGAACAGTTTGAATTTTGAAAAAATAATTTTCTCCTTTTCATAATAACATAATTTTAGGTGTCTTTTTGCAATTTATATTCTGAATTTCTGAGTTACCTTATTAAGTTATCACTCTTAATTAATCTCCTTTTCTCATTTAGTTTTTAGCATTTTTTATCTATAGACACATCAGACATTAAATTGTGAATAACGTTATAAAAAGTAAAAATAAATTATAAGCGTATTTTTAAATCTATTTTTGGGTATTTGAGTTTTTTAATTTATATATCTTTGTCACTGAAAAATTATTTAATATCACAAATCAATCTACAAAACTGAACAGAAATCGTAATGTGTACAAGAGAAAAATAAAACTGCCAGTGTACGAATTTTTTAAAAGTTGAAAATAAATTATTTTTAGTTGTCAGAACATATACAAATAAAGAAAGTTTAAAAATTATTTTTAAATGCATTACAAACTCTGTGTAGTGTTATAATTCAGACGTTATACGACGCATTAACGATAATTGAAAGTATCAACCGAATTCAATTGTGGAGCGTTAAACAAAATATTTAAATTTTTGGGTAAATGTCCATGTGCGTATGTAAAATAATTTAATCTGTTTTGTTAAGGATCAAAAAAACCTTTCCGTGTTAATTTAGTTTGTAGACTAGTGAAATTTATAGTTTAAAATTTTATTGTTATGAAAGAACGCAATTTGATGTATTAGATATTTTGTGTTATGTTGTCTTTTATTGTTTATTTACTAGTTCTAATGAATTTACATTGTTAGATTTCATATCATCGGTATGAAGTAGATGTCCTTATAAGTAGTAAAATTGCTAAATATATCAAGTTTCATTCCATATTCCGAGAGATGCATGTTAATATAAAGTAATGGTCATACTTTTAAAATAAACAGAATTTAAGTTTATCCACTAACAGCGAAAAATAATGAAGATTCTTTGATATTTTACATCCTATTCAAAGCACCAAGAAAACTGATATTAATGATTTAAAAATAGAAAAGGATTCCGTGTTAGAAATGTTTCTGATGATAATGAGCTATCACAAAACTTCAGAAGACACCAATTGCTAGAATTCAGTCAGGTGCATGAATCGATTATAATGAAAACTTGGTTTAAACTTCCACCTTTACCTGGAGGTCCCCAAACGGATTCAATAATCAGGAATCAAATAGTTTTTATATTAACAAATTCTCAATTTGGAACGCCATGTTAAGTGCTAAAGCTTATCATCTTAGGGCTGATGTAAATGCGAACCATAATCCCCTGATTATTAAGATGATTTTGAAATTAAAAAGGGTAGTGAGACTAACAATACAAAAGAAGATGGATGTTAGCGAGTTAAAAAATGAGAAGTTAGGATACATACTTAATAGCGATATTGAAAATATTGTCGTGTTTCTAGTACATTGTTCGTGTTTCTCGTGTTCACGGTTCGCGTAATTGTGTAGTAATCGTTCGTCCCTATCCGGATCATGCTACACAGCTTCATCTTAACACATCTGACGAGTCCCCTCCTACAAAATCCTCCTTAAACAATATCTCTTCACAACATAACCTCAGGGAATCTAACGCTGCCTTACGTAGAGGCGCTTCCTTTGCCTCATCTTCCTCCGATTCTAATTCCGATACCAATAAACTTCCTCATCACAGTGAACAAAGTAAAGTCCGTATCGTCCACTCTGCTCCTTCTAGACCTTCCGAAATTAAATCGCAACCTACATCAACTAATTCATTATATCACCTACAATTCTTGCGAACGCCTTTTAACCTTCCAATCTCTTCTCTCTCTATTTATCCATTTGGAGATTTATGTTCATATGTATATATGTATGCGTGTGTGTATGTATGTGTGGGTGTGCGTAGAAGCTCCACTATTCATATGGGTGTGTGCGTCCACATGCACATGTGTATATGTGCGTGTAGTACTTGCGTGCATGTATGTTATATATCTCATTTTCCTCTTACTCTACCATTCTACCCATCTCACCCTTCAATCACTTCTATTCTCACCTTTAAGCATTGCTCGACACCACATTTTTGGTTTAATCCATGCCATTCCACGTATCTACATTAGCTCCATTTTTCCCTATATATCACTGCTCCTTACTTCTCCCATTGTTGATGATTAAGATTCTGCAATGGAATGCTCGTAGCCTACCTTGCAACAAACCAAACCTAGAAATATTTTTACGAGACAAGAACTTTGACATTTTACTTATCTCTGAAACGTGGTTATCTCCATCCACAGGTTTTTCCATCCCCGGATTTTCAATCTACAGACAGGATAGAGTCGACGGTTATGGCGGTACCGCCGTGCTGGTTAAGCAACGCATTCCACATCATCTTCTTCCCGACCATTTCGTTAACTACTCAAATCAGTTGCATAACATCAACTCAATAGGAATCGCCGTTACTATCAATAATACTACAGTCTGTCCATCTACATGCTACACAGAATCAATGTGCGAGCTTTCGGAGCAGTCATTGAGTCTTTAGCCTCGACACATCTCATTATTGGGGGCGATTTTAACGCTCACCACCCCAGTTGGGGCTGTAGTTCATTTAATCTTAATGGTACAGCCGTTTTACAAATTGCCGATCAATATTCACTGAATATTCTAAACAATGGGACTCACACCACGCTTCCTACTCCTCAATTTTCATCCAGTACTATTGGTCTCACCCTCTGTTCTCCCATCTTATCTTTTTCATGCAACTGGTCGGTCATCCCCTTCTATCTGGGTAGTGATCATCTACCGGTTTGTATTTACCTCCAACTCCCCAGCAGAGATACTACTTCATCTTCTACCCCTTCCTCTATCCTGCACACCAAAAAAATCAATTATGATTTATTCTCTTCCATTGCTGACAATCTTTTCTTCAGCTTTCCGTCAAATCTCTCCTCCACTGAAGTATATGATCTCTTTCTATCCATCATCCATGATTCAGTTTCCGCCTCCACCTGTAATAATTCCATTTACCTAGGTAAGAAACTTCCCGTCAGATGGTGGACGAAGCAATGTTCCTTCCAGATAAACAAAGGGAATCAGGCATTCCGCATCTTTCGGAAAAATAAAACCGTATCCAATTTTATCGAATTTAGGAAGATCAATGCCCAAACCCACCGGTTATTAAATCAGACTAAACGGGATTCCTGGAGACGATTCTGCTCATCTTTTAACAGATCCACACCGTTATCCAAAATCTGAGAATTTCTGCTTCTACTCCCTCTACTGATCACGAACATTGGTTTGACGAATTTGTCAACCGCATTTCTCCTCCGTACGTACCTTCCCTTCATCAAACCAACCATTTCCATTTCACATCTGCTTCCCCTCCAAACATGTTGGATATGCCTATTACGATTAGAGAGCTCACACATATATTAGAAAATAAAAAGGATACTGCCCCAGGCCCTGATTTAATATCATATAAAATGCTTCAAGCTTTGTCAACTCGTTCTTTGAATTTCCTTTCCCAAATGTTCTCCAAATTTCTACAAGAAAACTTTATTCCTCAGGACTGGCTAACCTTCAATATTACCCCTGTTCACAAATCTTCAAAACCCAAACATTTGGCTACTTCGTACCGCCCCATTGCTCTAGCTTCCTGTGTTCGAAAACTTCTTGAATCTGTCATCCGCTATCGTTTAGAGTGGTGGTTGGAAAATAATAATATTCTCCCTAATTTTATTTATGGCTTCCGCCCCCAATATTCAACTGCTGATTGTCTCTCCTTTCTGACATCTAACATATACAAAACATATATAGATAAAGGTTTCTCGTTAGCCACATTTCTGGATATCACCGCAGCTTTCGATAATGTCAACATCAGCTTACTGCACCAACGCCTCTTATCACTTAGTATTCCACATAATCTCGCAGCTTATATTTGTAACCTATTTAAAATCAAACATTTACACTTCCGGCACCCTACACTCCAACATCCGCTGCACCGCACTACTTACACTGGTCTCGCACAAGGTTCTGTTCTTAGTCCCATTTTATTTAATATCTATATTATGCACGATTTAAAACCTCCGCTTCCCCATTCATCCCATCTCATCTCCTATGCGGACGATCTGGTCCTCTTTCAACATAGCAATAATCTTGACCTTATTACGCAATATTTAACACATGATATCATAACTTTAAGTAACCGTTTCCAATTTTCCGATCTTTCCATTAATCCCAGCAAATCTGCAGCTATCGTGTTTTCCCTCAATCGGCCTACCTATCCTCCTCAATATATTCCGTTTTATAATGACCGCATCGCTATAATAATGCAATTCACCTACTTAGGACTGACTTTATATCAAAAACTTACTTGGAAACCGCATATAGACTTCCTTATTTCGGTCACCCTACAATCTTCTAATATCCTAAGATCCCTCTCCTCAACTGCCTGGGGTGGAGATCCCGTTTCTCTCCGCATTCTATATATTTCCTTAATTCATTCCAAAATCGACTACTGCTCCTTCCTGCTTAACCAAATTGGATAAAATACAAAACCTCTGTATGCACTTAATTTTAGGCTCTCTTTGTTCTACTCCTACTTCATTTCTTTCCTCCGAGTCTCATATTGTTCCTCTCTCCCTCCGACGTAAAAATTTAGCCTTCCGATTTATCTCGAAATCTCTCAATAAACAAGTTAATTCCTTCACTTCAAATTTTTTAAAAATTTTCAGGAAATGGCGTTTCAATCGCTCCCGTATAACACTACTCTCCACTGCAGCTTATAAATACCGGACGTACAAGTATCTTATCCTTCCATCTCGTCCCACAATTTACTTTACTAATTCATATCATGCCAATATTTTTAACATCTCCATTGACACCTCCTCCTTCTCCTTCATCATATCTTCCATCCTGATCTTAATGCTTTCATACAAAATTACTGGCCTAATCATGTACATGTATTTTCAGATGGATCCAAATTTCCCGGTCGGTCCGTTACGGGAGCATTCTATATACCGCAATATAATATCTCCAAATCATTCATTTTTCCTCAGTTCAATTCAATTTTCACTGCCGAGGGCCTAAGCATCCTTAAAACTCTGCAATTCTTATCACGTTTAGATCACCATTCCTCCTCCCTATACTTAATCTTATCCGACTCCCTAAGTTTTCTCCTCGCATTGAAGCATTCCGCCTTTCAACCTAATTCCAATTATCTTCCTTTGGCAGTGCGACAATTGACTTATTTACTATTCAGCCGCGGCATCTTAATATCATACGTCTGGATTCCCGGTCATTCCGGAATTCATGGCAATAAGATTGCCGACACTCTGGCCAAGGAAGCCATTTTCTTCGGCTCTCTAGTGCCGACAATTTCCACCACAGACCTGATATCTCTTGCCAACATGGATATATCCTACGAGTGGTCATCGTGGCTAGTTAGTTCTTCCACCCCTAGATATTATCTGGCCACATCACCTACTCCCTGGTACTTTAATTTGTCCAACATACACCTCAACTTCCAAAAATTTATTACAACCATCACCCATTTACGTTCTGGACACAATCGTCTTCCGGCTCACGTGTTTCGTATTGGGATTTCCAGTTCCCCATATTGGTCCCATCCAGCCGATTCACAAATTATCGCCGATGAAAACCACATTCTTTTCAATTGCAGTCTTAATTTTTTCTAATGACTCCCGTGTTTTCCTCCTTCTTTACAAATTCCTAACCAATTGTAACATCAATATATAATTACTATTTATCAATCAACACGTTAGTGGGTTGTGATTGCTCCTCAGCAGTGCCCAAAAAATAAAAAAAAAAAAAAAAAAAAAATATTGAGAACAATGCCGTATTAAATTATTCAAGGCTCATGGACGCACAGAGCGTGGGGGCTCTTATAAGGAAGAAAAAATTAGGAATTTAAAAATTATAACGTCAACAAAACTATACATAAAAATACTTTTAAAAAATTATTCGTTTAAACGAAATTATTAGTACTCTTGAAAAATATAGGAATTTATTTTGATAAGATTAAAATACATCGAATAGGTAAAATACATTTATACCAACAAATATATACACAGAAAATTTAAAAAAAATTCCGTGCTGTTTTTTTCTGCGAAATTTTTTATAATCTCATTATCGTCTACTTCTCGTAATATATCTTGTTCTGTACCCACTGATTGTCAAATAATTTCAAGGATCTTGAGCCACTAATGCTCTTAATACATTTTTCGCAATAATTTAGAGAATAATCTTTAACGTTAAATATGGCCGTAAAACCATTTCAACATTCGGAATAGATTCTCAAACTCCTTCATCTAGAATTAAAGATTACATCGCTTACGCCCCAAGTGCCTTTATGTAAATCCGGCCCTGATTAAGAACACAGACTCCATCAAAAATACACGAATGCCGCTAAACACGTAATCAAAGGTACAGCGAAAAAAAAACTGGGTGAAAGGAACAGTATTGCAATTAATGGAAGAAGGAAATACAAAAATGAACTTGAGTACCATATCATACAGGAAGTTATAAAAAGATAAATAAAACATGCAAAAGAAGAATGAATAAAAGATAAATGTAAAAATATTGGAGAATCGTAAAAGAAACATGACAATTTTAACTTGCACGAAGGATTAAAGAAATAACAATACACGCCATCAAAAGAAGTTTCGTAGTAAACTTGTAATTTATTTACAATTTAATAATTATATACGGATTATGTTTACTATAATTTTTCTTCCGCTGGGATTGCCCTTCTCACATTAGTTCTTTTTTTTAATGTGAATTCTTGAGTCCAGCAATTCATCAAAAGGTTTTGTTGACGTACGAGAATAATTTTAAAAATTTTCTATCTGCTCGAAGAGAACCATATAACGTATAAAAATAACCACGTATGATATATACGTTTTCATTATTTGAAGATTTTCTCTTTTAATATGCCTTTTGGTTTTGTATGTATTTAATTACTAAATATGAAAATTTGCAAACATCTAAACCGTTGATGGTAACTTTAATAACATAAATGTATCGAAATTTTCACTAAGACAATGTTTCATATGAAAACCAATAAACGGTACGATACTGACGTGTGGCACTACTTGAAACGTGCGTTGTTAAACTAACGCTCGTGCGTCCTTAGCCTAAGAGTTACGAAATGATTTCTAAACTTTTTACACCATTGAGTCGGTTTCGAACCTTCGATTGTCGAGTAAAAGTCTAGAATTCTAGCATATATGGCACAGTATACGTTCTTATTATTAAATAAATATTAAACGGAATTATTATTATTATTATTATTATTGGTTATCGCAGAAAAATATTCGGCAAAAATTCGTATTCAGCTTATTTATATTGAATTATATTGAAACTATTATTACGAGATCGTTATTAATTTCGTCAAAATGTCTATTATTATTATGATTATTTAATTACTATTAATAATTATTCTTATTATCATAACGGTGAACATTTTTTTAAATGAACGATCATATTCGAATGATTACCGAAGCGTTTAAAGCAAACGTAACATCGATAACGTTTTAAACGCATATGTATTACCTTGATATGTTCAGCTACGGTCGCTTTGGTAACGAATCGTTTATCGCAATGAGAACAGACGTATCGTTTTTCATTCGTATGCGATCGCGAATGCGTCAGCATTTGAGAACGGGTGATAAATCGTCGATTACAATGCGAACATTTGAACGGGTTTTCGTTCGTATGCTTTCTAGTGTGAACGATTAAATACGATTTCGATCTGAACTTTTTTTTACAATAATCGCAACCGAACGGTCGATAATCCGTGTGGATTGTTAAATGCGTTTCTAAATTTACACGACTTATGAAACTTTTGTCGCAATAATAACATCGATGCGGTTTATCGTTTAAATGTAATTTAACGTGAAATATTAACGACGATTTATAAGCGAAAGATTTGCCGCAATGATCGCAACCGAACAATATCGCTTTTTCGTGACTATGTTGCATGTGTCTCTTTAACAGCCATTTAGTCGAAAAATGTTTATCGCATCTCGAACAATTCCAACCTGTCGCGGTTCCGTTATTAATATTAATACTGTTACTTTTATTATTGCAATGACGATAGGACGATCGCAAGTGATAGGAAGTACGACCTTGGTAATCATTATCGGCAACTGCAACGGTTTCCTCCATCGCAATCGATTTATCGCTATTATCGACCGTAAATTTATCGGCGGATTGACCGCCGGTCGGAATATAAATAACATCGTTCGATTTTGACGTCATCTGCAGTACAAAAATGAAAAATGTCATAAATAAAACGATAAATAACTATTAACAAAAAATTAGACAACGGTTAATGATCTGGCAAAACCGTTAAATAAGATACATTATCATTATTTCGTCTTCTTTTTTTTTTTTCTAAACGAAATGTTGCAAATGACAGTGTTTTAAAACGTAAGCCAAACTTTGAAGTAAAAATTTATTTATTTATTATTTTTTTTTTTTATATTGCCGTGTGTAACTGAACAAGTTATTACGACACTGTGAGGCTGTTAAGCGTATGGTGAAAGGAATTGTATAATTAAGAGAATAGTTGAAGGGCTATTGGAGAGGAAACCAGATAGGGTATAGGAACGGATATAGAGAGTTTAATAGCGAATAAGAAAAGAGCTTGGGAGTAGAAAAATGGGGCAAACAAAACAAATGGGTGTATTGTTCGCGGGCTATTTAAAACTGATGTTTTCTGAACGTTAGCTTGTTGACTGTAATCATTAAATTTGGCTAGTTAAGCAACATATATGTGTGAAAATCTAGGGTATAGCTGAAAAGTTCACATTAAAATAGTTTAGAATTGTTCCTCTATTCATTTGTTCACAACTATGGGATACATTTTTCAATTCGTAGTGAAAAATAGAATTGTATCCTTAAACACTTAATTATTATGTTAAACAGATGTACGATTTGTATACAGTGGCGCACCCACGGGGACTTAGAAAAGTATAAAATACATATCAAGAAGGTGCGTAACTTGTAAGTTCCAAAAACAATTTCGTAGTTAAAATGATAGTTGAAACAGAAGACAATATTTAAAACAGCTCGCGTTATCAATAAACCCTCATCTTGAATATCGTGCAAAACGGCCTAGATTGCAACAAGTAATGTTAGAAAATATCCCTTACATTCTGTCTGCTAATGACATTGAAAATCCAGCTGACTTTACAACACAAAGGAAAAAAATGGCCGTTGATTAGGCCGTTCGGAATCCGAATCTGACCCAAGTCATAGTGCGTTTTTTTTGTTGTTATTACTTGGTTCGTTGTTGTTCGTAATCGTTTATAGTTTGTTTCGCCTGTCGAATTTTGTTACACATTCGGGTGTGCATATTTTATTCATTTTTATGACGATTTTTTTTTGGAGGGGGGATGTTTGAGCCCATCCCAGATACAAATCCTGGGTGCACCACTGTTTGTACGTATTTGCATCGTTCATCATTTTCATTATGATACCAGAGGTATTTTTGGTTTAGAATAAACATACACACACACATACAAATACTGTTATAATTTTGTCACTAGTGCACGTCAAATAAAAAGTTATATACATATATATCGTATACCGCTTTTTTTTACTAATTTAAAATTCAAATTGATAGAACCATCACCATAAATATTACGAATGTGTAACAAAAATTACATACGTGTTGTAACGAAATAATTGTATTTTCAAACCAAGATGAAATGCAAAATTGTTTAAAAACATTTTACGTTAAAGCTTTTTCTAAAAAAGTTTCAAATGATAAACAAAATAAAACAATTCAATATAGAATACTAATGTTCTATTAACAAGATAAAAAAATCTTATGTTATTTTTCTTATTAAAATATTTGTAACGTGGCAGTTTGAAGTGTTTTGTAAATGTCCACATAAGAATATAATATAATACTGAAATTAATGTAAGACAATAGTATATGAAAACATTACTCTGTTTTAATAAAATACAGCGTAAACATAATTTAAGAAAATATCAAATATACAAAATATTTTGTAATTTGAAAATGAAACACAATACGTATTCCTTTTTTAGCTTTACACACAATATGTTCAACAGTATAATTATTTATAATTTGTAAGCTTTCATGGTTGATTTCTATGCAAAACAAATAACTGATTGAATTCAATATTATAGTTATCACACTAAAAATGATCATTCAAATAATCCAATTATAAGAAAAAGCCGCAAATTAGATTCCAAATTTTTCAAAGAACTTCACAATGTGAAACCATGAGTCTAAATTACAAAATTATTCGAAAAAAATAACAACAACCTAATAACTAATATAAATAATAATCTAAAATACTGTCTGTCTACACTCTTTCTAACCTACAATATAGACACTGTTAACAGTAATCATAAGTTATTATAAAATCCCAATGTCGGGAAAGTAAATATGAAGTAAATTCAAACACAAATAAAGAAAAATCAACAACGATTATTATTGAAAACCTTAAAACTAAAGGAGCTTCAGGCCCTGATAAAATTAATCAAATAATAAAATTAATTCACAAATACAATTCGATAATTTTTGAAAACGTGTACGTTAATATATATTCACTAGGGCATTTTCTAAAAGTTTGGCATGTGATTCTTCCTCAAAAGTTAGGAAAAGATCCAATAATATTAGTTCATACCGTCGAATCTGGTAGAACCTTAATATTAAAAAGGTGAGAATAAACAAACCTAAGAATTACAAATGTACAACAAAAATTACACATACCTAAAAATATACAGTGTAACTTGGTTATTTGTTTTCATCTGTTATATATATTATCATAATTCCCGTTAATTTTCCTTGTTATCAAAAATATGAGCACAAACTACCCTAAGGATTATTATTATATATATATATATATTATATATATATGTACATGTACATATACGTGTGTGTTCGTGCAAATAATGGAAGCAATCGATTTTATTGAAAATAAAAACGACCGTTTCAACAAAAACGTCTCAATATATTTAAATAAAAATTGTAAATTTTACACTAACCTGTGTTGCTATTATTGACCGATCACAATTGTTCGTTGATGATAACCTAACGGTATCAGCTCGTAATTTTTTGTCAATTGAAATGGGCGTCAAGGAAGAGTTATTATTTATAGTTAAAGGCGTACCTCCAGCAACACGAGAATTTACGTTTAGCATCATAGGTGATATAGGTAAATTTAATGACGGAATATTAGTTGTCAAAGTATTAATAGCATTATTATTGTTAGAAGAATACAGCGGCATATCGGGAGCTATATAATAAATATTTTGATTTTTTGATTGATAATTCATCGTATTTAAGTTAATCGAACTAGCAATTGGATCGTTTGAATTATCAAGTAAATTAACCGAACACAATGAAGTGTTCAAAGGATAAGCGTTATCACTGACCAAAGGTGACATTAGCAAAGTCGATTCTGTAGGGGGTACAAACGAATATGCCGCATTCAAAGATGTTAAATTAGGAGATAGGGATAATGTAGACGGTGGTGGCGGTTGTACAAAGAATACAGTTGGATTTTGTGAAGCGAGTGTACCACAAGGCACGGTAACGTGCATCGGCCAATTCTGGTGCTGATACTGTTCTTGCTTAAAGCTATTTATACCGGTATTCGTCTGGGACGATTGACTAGCATCAACAGTTAATACACTAGATGATGATTGATAATCTACATTTGTGGCGTACAAATTGGACGACAATAAGTTCTGTAAAAAAATATATATTTACTATTCTACGGACAAATAATGAGACTAAAAATAATCTAAATACTAAATAATATCCGTATATCCATTAACAACAACCGTGTTTTAGTTCTTTCGAGTTTATTGAAAATCGAAATAAATTATTTTGATGTAGCTTATCGAGTATTCTCACCTATCGCGAACTCGAGTTCATGACTTTCCGATTTTTAAACTACAATTTTTTCATTCTTTATTTTACACTCAAAAATAAATGTATACGATAACAGTATTGATTTCCGTCAATTCACTCGTTTTTTTATGGATATATACTTATATGCTTAATAAAACACGTCACTAACTGTTAAAGCAAACGAATTAAAAAAAAGGACACAAATAAATTAAAGAAAGAAAAAAACATTATAAAACTAATAGTAATCTATAATAAATACAATCCCAACATAGGTGAAAGAATATAGAAGATATCTTATTGTAATGATAAAGAAAACGAAAAAAAAATTATCTAGTCTATTAATTATATAGAAATCAATACTTATAAGCTGTTTAAAACATTTAAAAAACATAGTTTTGAGGCAGCAGCAAGCAATAATTAACCACTATTAACATTCGCTAACACAATAGAACAGAAAAATATATATTACGAAATTCAAATGTTTATAAATTAAATTGTAATAATTATGAAAAATTTATATAGGAGAAACAGGTAGACAATTTAGACATAACGAACATTTATTAAATTCATCTAAAAAATTATAATAAATAATTCTATGGTAAATATTGCAAATGATTTAATTGTGAAATTAATAATATTAACGATAACTATAATATTTCACCTATAGAAACAAAAAACTTAAAAAAAGAAAAGTATTAGAAAAATAAAAATAACTTAATAAACACATTAATAATATCGTTTTGAACAAAATCTTATTAAATTTAGTTTTTAATATTTTTTTTTTTTTTTTGAAGCGGGAGGGGGAAAATCTTCCAAAGACATTGATATAATGAAGAATTTTTTTTTGCAGCGCATACAAGCATGCACTGCAAGAGATCCAAAATCAGCGTGTGGGATTTTTACCCACTAAAAACCTCCTCCCTCTATAAAACACGCTAAAAAAAAAAGGAGTTTAAATAAAAATATGAAGGTCTCAGGGAAATTGAAGAGACCTCCACACTTAAAATTAGCTTATTGCGATGGAAGAAGGGATGAGTATACATAGTCCCTTCTTCCATCAAACTAAAAGTAACGAGTTTATGCATTAACTAAATATATATATACATATACATATATACATATATACACATATAAAAAAAAAGCAAAAATAAAATATTATAATAAAAAGACTTTACAATGTAACTTAAAGTTTAAAGTATTATTCATAATTTAAAAAAGTAAAAACTGATAATATGGATATTATCTTAAATTCAAAGAACAAACAAAGGCGCAATAAAATAAAATCTTATAACAAGAAGACTTTACAATATAACTTAAAACTTAAAAGGTATTACTCATGCCAAAAACAAAAATTAATAATACGGATAGAACATATAATTAGATATTGAAACATATTGACCACGCTATATAAAAAAAAAAGAAAAAAAAAACTGCAAAACACTGTAATGGTATTGGGATCACGGTTGATTTAAGCGTTAATTGTAATACTATGAAAATTTGAAGTTTAATCGCATGACCTGTTCAGCCAGCAAAAGGAAACTTCCAACTTCTCTACTAAAAGGATATACATCAGCGCAGTCAATACCAAATTTATTTCGAAGGGCAATGAATGCAGGGCAAACAAACATAGTATGATAAATATCATCAACCTCACCTACCGTACAACAGGCGCAAACAGGACCACTAGCAAGCCGGAACCTATGAAGATAAGAACCAAACCTGCCATGACCCGTCAACACCTGAGCACTGTAGAAGTTGATGTCGAATCTCAACATTTTTAATCGTAAAGATATATCTGGCAGAAATGCATACGTCTTCCTACCAGTTTCAGCATCGTCCCACCTGCCTTGCCACTTTGCAATCAGCAAAAAGGCGATATGTTTTTTAAATTTCATATTAGTCATGGACTGTTCCGAAATATTTTCCAGCAGGTTAGAATGCTTCAACTCTGTGACACGCTCCCCTCTGAGCCTGTGCTCACCCGTGAGAGCCCTACCCACTAGAAATAAATCCAACGGCAGGACCCCACAGATAACACAAGCGGCAGAGGTTGGCGTAGTCCGGTATAAGGAAACCATCCTAAGTAGAAATTTCCTTTGCTGCTTGTTGGCCAGACCAAGAATTCTTTTATTAACATATATGGCCGCACCATACCCAAAATGGGCCTGAATGAGGCCTTTATATAATATCGAACGTTCCCTAAAGGATAAACCCCAAGCATTCTTCTCTAAACGCAACAACTTATTATAAATATCCATACATTTTGTAGAAATATACTGGAAATGAGGAACGAACGATAGTTTAGGATCAATAATTATTCCTAAATATTTTAGAGATGCGGTATATAAAATACTCGAATTAGATAATAATTCAAGCTCATTGATCTGGCCAACAAGCGAGGTCTTCCCAAATACAGAAAAACCTGCATTTAGCGGGAGAAAAACTTAAACCTATATCTGTCACCACACTCTCCAGGTATTTAGAAATACATGCGAGAAGTGGTAGTGATATGGTGCTCTCAGTTCTAAACACTAAACACAGATCATCGGCGTAGGAAATTAACTGACATATAGCATTGATATCAGAACAAAAATTATCAAGTCTAAAGTGTACAGTAGAATACAGTATGTTCCAGAGAGTAGGTCCAAGGACAGAACCTTGTGGAACTCCACAAGTAGGTACCCTAGCTCCAGCCGATGATTCAAGTTTAAGTATAGCGGAACGATTATTAAAGTAGTCTATGATAATATTAATTACAAAAGGATTAATTAAATTAACCTTAAGAACATCAACAACTGCAGACCAACAACAATTGTCGAATGCCCCTTTAATATCATAAGAAATGACAACAGCAGAGCAGTCGTCTGAAATGTACTCCTCAACTGTAGAAACTAAAGAATGAACAGCATGCTCAGCTGATAGACCTGAGCGAAAACCAAATTGAAGGTGGTGCAACACGCTCCTAGCAGTGATCTCCTGTACCAGAATCTCATTGATAACTTTTTCATAAACCTTCCCCATGCAACTAAGCAAGGAGATAGGCCTATAAGCTGACAACTCTGACGGATCTTTGCCCGGCTTGGAAAGAAGCCTCAAAGAGGCTACCTTCCAACAATCTGGGAAAAGACCAAATTTTAAACATTTATTTAAAAAAGTTTGCAACAAAGCAGGATACATACAATGAATTTTTTTAACTATTAAATTGCTGACCTCGTCGTAAATTTTTGACTATAGTCGTAATATTTTCTGGATTTATTACAGGAGAAACACAGCCACAAACAGGAAGGACTACCAAGGGAATATCGCTTTTGGAGGGGAAAAAGTGGTCTAATAAGGCACCTACTTTTTCACCCCCTGAAGTCATAATCTGACCGCCAACTTTCAAATCAGGTAAGGACAGATCATACCTTCGCTTAAATAGCATTTTATATGCTCTACCCCAAGCAGAACTCGAACTAACAAAGGCCTTCCAATGTTGGAATTTGGCCCTTACTACCTCGAGTTTATATAACCTATTTACCTCCTTCAGCACATTCTTATAAATAAATATACCAAAAGGAGTTCTTACACTTAGAAAGTTTTTTCGAATGAAATTAATCTTATTTTTTAAAAACTGAAGACTGACGTCCCACCAATCTACCTGTGGAAAGTCAACAGTATATAAACATTGGCCAATCAGTTCAACTAAGTACTTATTGAACTGACTGATAAGGGAGTGCAGCCGTCCCTTAGAGAGACAATTATTTATATTACAGACTACACTGTTAATATAAGTGGAGTTGAGACGATTTGCGAACTGTTCAAGATCAATTTTGCAGAACTGTCTGGGAGAGGGACGACTGATATTATCATTAAAGTTAAATATAAAGCTGCGATGGAACGCCAAATCCATTTCAACTAACTTATAAAAAACTAAGTGCACTCCACTGGCAGAGACCAACAGATAGTATATTATACTTGAACCATTGTATTAACAAAGGTAGGTTCACTACCATTGGTAACTACAAGATCCCTAGAGGAGACCAACTCACTAAAATCAACAGAGCCCCTGGTTTCCCGAACACGAGACTCCATTACTGGTAGCCTGATGTTAAAGTCCCCAACAACAATGTGAAAGTAGCCACGAAGCCGCCCCAAGGTCTGGTCAAGTATAGACAAAGCTCTGGTTTTTGACTTATTTGGGGAGAGATAAACACATGTTAAGATGTATCTACTCAGCCTAATAGTTATTGAATTAAAGTTAGTAAACAGCAAAGAATGCGAAAGATCCGCCTTCACTATAACCGCAACTCTATTATTTATATAACATGCATATTTACTTCTGATTGGAATTTCACCATTGCTGATATAGGGCTCTACCAGTGCACACACATCAAAATCATTATTATAAAAATATCTTAGAAATAGTGCCTGACAGGCACGCGACGCGAGTTATCAACATTTAGATAACAATTAATTCGCTCCATAATCAACCTTGGCCCTCAAGTCTTTCCGTGCTTTGAAAAGACAGGGGCAATTTTTAGAAAAAGTAGCGTGGTCAACTGCCTTAAAGGCAACCGAAAGCGAGTCCTTGTCAGTAATTTTATTATTTATTTCCTGCCAAGAGCAGGTAGACTTAATTTTGGTGAAGGTGCAACATGAGCATGCACCATTCTCTGTACATAATTTATGGAAATTAATCTGAACCTCAGAGGCTCGACAATACTTCTCAGGATGGCCAAACCGTCCACACTTCCTACACTGGCGCGGAGTGACAGCATCAATAAAGGGAAGAGATTCCCAGTTGATACGTATACGGCCTCCCTCAGGGAGTAATCTGTACTGTGCTGGGGTCAGCTGTAAATAAATGCGAGACGCTCTTGAAGTAGTAATCTTGTTGATGCTGACGGGTTCTGCACCTGTCAATTCTGTAATATGCTCCTTCACATCCTGTTCAGTAATGCTGTTTGCACGAAACAGCAAGACTGTGGGATTGAGGAGTTTCTCTTCTTTAACCGCACATTCTGGAACGCGCTCTTGAATAAGTTTAGCCAGTTTAGATGATTCCAACTTAGAAGCTGTATTAATAATACAGGTGGAATCATTAATCTTTTTACAAAATATCACATTGATATTTTCTTTGACCAATGACACTTTTGATTTAAGCTTGCTTAGAACAGCACTTGCATCCGATGATAGTTTTTAATATTTAGAATGTAGGATTGTCAAAATTATCTGTTGACATGCATTTTACCTTAAAACTGGATGTGCTACAGAATAGTTATTAGTCAATTAGTATATTTCTTATATATTATTCTTGTTATTTTAAACAATTCATCTTATTATTATTAGGTAGTAAATTATTTATAACTTAAAAATGCCGTAACGGTCGAAAAGCTTCGTCATAATTATTTAACACTTACTTATTTTTACTAGTAACATTATTGCTACTTCTTTAAAAAGCTAATTAAATTATTTATTACAAGTACGCGAATATTTGTTTTTAGTTAGTATTAAAAAAAATAATAACTTTACCTGCACATTATCTGGCTGACTGGAAACTAACTTAGTCGACACTAATGAAGACATGTTTTGATCGGAATTTGTGATTTTCATAAGCGGAACAAGAATACATTCAATTGCAGTATCGTCACCGACATTATTACTATTACTAATATTGAGCGTCACAGATTCATACCCCGTTGTAATAGTGTTTGTTCTGGGTTTAAGCGTTTTAGGAGCAATTTTTCGCAAATTCGATAAATACGATTTTATGAAATTTTTTGACCGTTGCTCGGAGCATATTTTTAGCTGTAAAATATTTACGATTAGTAAAAATTAAAATATTTCAAATATTTATACTATTTTACTAATTATATACATTATATTAAATTATCGTTAGCAAGGATCTAAAGGAAAAAATTACGACAAACAATAATTTCTTCTAAAATAATAAAATAAGTATTAATTACAAACATGTTGCTTTCTAAACTGCTCAATTTACACATTTTTCAAACAGCTTTATTTTTTTTATAATAGAGTAATACAGAAATAGGAAAATATATAAAGAAAATAACTGACCTGATTTAAGTTATAAACACATAGATATGTTTAAAATATTAACAACTGCACTAGATAAATACAGATTAGAGTACGTGACAGAACCTTTTTATCTTCTCGTATTCACCTGGCTTAATGCACGTAAATCTACCCGAAAGCTGATATTTCAACCTCATCCTTCCGAAAACATTATGCCATAAATCGATTTATAATTACAACAAAAGATTCATATTTCAATTAAAGTTATAACAAATATATCAGCTGATTGTATAATGTGGCTGTCTTGAACGTTTATGAGATCTGATAACTTAAAAGCTTACTTAAATTTATCAAATATTATAAGGCAAAACTGTCATTAAAAACTACTTTCTTAATAAATCTGTTCACATAAACAAAATACAAACGTAAAAATTCAAACACAATTATTGTCTATTAATAACTATCAATGATATTTTGTTACTACAGGGCAAATAAATAAGGTCAGACATTATTTTTGATATTGCTTTAATATTTTTTGTGCGTTTATTTTTATACAAAAATTTTTATAGCGAGTTTCATTTAAATTTTACTGAAATACTTATTAAAAAAAAATAAACATTGAAAATTTCACAACAGTTACCTAATAAATAAATTTACCCGTCAATCACTACAGTTTCTATTTCTTTGTTAATTTGTAATTTATTAGCCATAAGTTTTGCAGCTTCATTTATCTGTTAATTTGTAACGACGTAACTTCATTTTAATTTGCTTTGTAAAAAAAAAAGTTCAGATATTTATTTTTTGATACTTTTTCTTCTCACATATTTATTTTGTAGTACTCAATTTAAATTTTATTGACGTACAATTCGTAAAGGCTTTGTAAAGATTAAACAATGATAATAGTTGTTAGAAAACCGATAAATATTACTTACAATTAGAGTATTTTTACTAATCAATGTTAATTTATTAATCGGAAATAGTCCGTTCTTTAAGAAAAAATTAAATATTTTTAAATTATATTATTTATAATAATTCACATTTAATTACGAAATGTATACTGATAATTTAATTTACCGGATCTGTGTGATAAACCGGCTGTGTATTAACAGGAAAAATAACTGGGGGTGACTGGATTGGTAACTGAATAATTTGTGGTGTGGAATGAAACGATGGATTCATGTAATCTGTAAGTTCAAAGTACTTTCATTACAAAATGAACAATACTAATAATTAAAACTGATTAACCTATTATATATCAGTAATATCTCATTTTAGTTATTAAAAAAAAAAACATGAAGTGATTGTGAAATAAATATACTAAATGAAGTCTCATACTTTACAAAATTGTGAAAAATGTTAATATAACAAAATGCATTATTTGTAATTTAAATAAATAGTACAGACGTTTAATAATTAGTTATTTAGAATAATACTTTTGATGGAAACAATGCCATAAAAATCATACATCTTATAAAGCGGGTGTTTATCTGAAACTATATAAGTGAGGACTTTTGTAAGGATACGATTAAAGTCGTCGTTAAATACTTCATAAATTTAAAGGAAGCAGCAATTCTAAACTATTTTTATGACATTCAAGAATTAACGTGCAAGTAAATGTTTATTTATACATTCAGTTGATAGCATTATCGAATCTCATCTATAGAAAAAAAAAATTATTTCGTCGTTAATGTATAAAATTTTATTCTTTTGTCAAATTGGATGTTTTCATCGTGCCTGTGATGAAGGCCGTTTAATGAAACTTTATTTATTTATTTTATTTATTTACAATAATTGGGCTTAAGTCTAATAACCAACATTACCCATTATGTGCACTGTTAAAAATTCAAAAAAGAAAAAAACGACTTTAAGACTAATTTTAGAAATAAGGACGTAGGTGGCCAGAATGGTGAGGATATCGTTGTTATTCAGGGCCAATAAGTAAGCCGCAGAGTGGGGGTAAATATTTAATTGTAAAATTTTTTTGATAAAGGTATCTCTACCTCTGGTATACAAATCACAAGCGAAAATCACATGATTAGCGTCGGCTATATTTCCCGCATGCACAAGGCAGTATACAGATGGAGTGAGATTGATAGAGTACAAATGGCTAGGAAGGCAATTGTGGTTGGAACGAAGTCTGACCAGGATTGAAAAGAAAAGCCGAGCTGGGAGATTTTTAGGAGGCGTAAGAGCGAGAATGGATGTGGAAGGGAGGTTAGGTATGGATCTATAAAAGTTAAACCGTCTTTTACAAAACATAGACTTCCATCGATGAAGAAGGTCTGCTCGAGCGGATGCTACTAAACAGGAGGAGGGAACCCTCGGAATGAGAATACCCTCCAATGCACCAAGTTTTGCAGCCCGATCACATACTTCATTACCCTGAATACCCTCATGAGCGGGAACCCAAACGAAAGATACCAGGGCATGGTTATTGTATAAATCAACTAAATTTTCTACTACAGATAACAGAATGTAGTCCCTATGGTAGGGTAACCTAGGTTTCTTCAGGGCTTTAAGAACACTAAGAGAATCACTTGCTATTAATATTTTCCCTGTGATCCCATTACCTCTGATATACTGAATGACTTTGAGAATGACAAAATCCTCTGATGTAAACACACTACAAAATTTAGGAAATCTAAACAGTTTGGTGTAATTTAAATTAAGAATATGAAATGCTGCACCAGTGAGTTGGGATACCGTATTTTTTAACCATCTATAAAAACTAACATGTGATCTGGCCATAAGCTAGCGGTGATTGTTAAAAATAAACTATTCATTTGGCAATGGTTTTTCATTTGGAGTAGTGAAGAAAAACATGTAGTGTCAATATCGATCTTTAAAAAACCACACTTGTAGGGAATAGTGGCTAAAACAATTGTGCAGCTAATAGCAAAGCATATTGAATTTAAATAATCTTTTTTCACATTATATTTGCATGGAAAGTTAATGTTACAATTAAAGTGATAATAGCTAGTTTCAAACTGTTAACTCCTTTAAAAAAAAATCGGTATTTTCAATATTATATTGTGTCAATATTTCATACTTCAAATAAAACATAAGTCGTGAAATTAGCAAGGTTTATTACATTTTTGTTTATTCATTAGGTTGTAAATAAGTTTCATAAATCACAAATACATTATACATTGTTTTTCATATTTGTTACCTAGTTCATTCAAATATTAAATTTCGTTAGCCGGATTTCAACGTCTTACAAAATTTTGTAGTTTAGAATAACGCAGTACGAAAAGAATCTATGTAAATGACGAATAACTGGAAATAATTCTACTTCATAACTGTTACAGAAAAGACTACCAAAACAAATATGTGAAGACAGGTTGACAACTGAATTCCCTCGTTATAGATGTAGAAGTTATATTTTTTCAGTAAACAATTTTATCTTAATTTTAGTCTTCGTCATTTTTTCGAGAAGATGCTTACTTGATGATAAATTTAAGTACGAATTTCCTCAATTTTTATTGAACCCTACTTCATCTGATTCTTATTACTCGACAAACCACTGAATAATAAATTATAAAAATCCTTACCTAACTGAAAATTACGGTTTTCATTGTCATTAATTGAAGTTAAATTTTCAGAGCATAATGATTTCTTATTATCGTTTATTTCGCGTAATTCTTCAAAATCCAAGGGGTCGTCCAAATGTTTGTAATTTACACACTATAAATTAAAAGCGATACGAGAGTCGGTTTATTACACGATTACGTATTAACTAGTTTAAGATTAACATATATTTAACTAAAATAATATATATATATATATATAATTGTTGTACAAAATACATTGTATTAAAATTATATTTTTGTAATTACGAGGACTAAAATATATATGGCATGTGGATCGTTTTGTCTTAATAAGCGGATGTTTGATTTAGAATATAAAAAACACCAAATATAAACCTGGAATTAAATGCACAAAATGTTTCTCAGTATGAAAGAAATATATGGGATGAATAATTTAAAACGGATAATGTAAGTTAAAATATTACTGTGATGTACAAGAAATTTTATTTTCATATATATATATATATATATATATATATAGGAAACTTTTTGTAGTGTTACATGAAAACCGAAAAATTTATTACCACGCGTGTACATATTTCTTGTTTGAAACATTATAAGAAAGTGATCTGAAAATATTTAAAAATATATGGTGCTTCCAGAAGTGTAGTAATTAATTATATTTTAATGGAACTATCTATATAAATAATGTTCTAATCACCTAAACTTTTAAGAATATAAATTAATAATTCAAAATATAGACTTATGAATTGCCATAATTGTTTTTGAATTATAAATTCGCTGGTTCTTTAAAATATTTATGTACAATCGTAAACATTTAAAATACACTTCAATATTGAATAACATAATATTTGTCATAAATTATTTTCGAAATAAATTTTAAATTCCCGATTGATTCTATATACTCTAATATTTAATAATAACGTGAAAGATGTATCACAATATAAAATTATTAAGGATTACAACAAAACAACGTACTCGTTTATTTGTATAATCAATGTGGATTTCTTCATGGTCATTTCTTTCTTCTTTTATTTTGACATCGGGATGCCTGAATTTACTTATATCATTAATTTCTTGTTTGACATCCTCAAAATATTCAATGTTATAACAAGGTTCTTCCTTCATTTTAAACTTTACAAGCGAAAATCTAAAATCAATTAGACGGTTACATTATTACGAAAACAGGTTATTACAAAAATATTTGTTATAAATAATACTTTCAAAACAAAATCTAATTTTTAATCATGCGTCATTTTGATCGGTCATATTATAGATTCATTATGAAATAGATAAATATTCTATTTAATAATATTAATGAATTATAAAACTTTTAAATATCAATATCAACACGGCAATAACGCACAATAAACAACCGGTCCAAACATTTTTTGAAATGGTCATTTATCAACTAATTCTATTGGTTGATATAAAAATGTAAATAGTTGATAATATTAACCAATTATAAAACAAATTATCCTGATGGGCATTACTACAACAACAACAGTGCAACACGGGTTGATCATAGAAAGATACACGATACGATAATATTATATTTAAAATCACATTATGTACAAGTGTAAACATTTGATGTATTTTTGTTATTTTATTAAAACTTACTTCTCCGTTCAAACATTTCATCTGCAATTATCAGGATAGTAAATAATTATAAATACCTGTACCTAACTATGGGTAAAATTGTGAAAAATTTTGTGGAGTGCGGACAGCAGGAAAACTGTTTCATATATAACAAATATTTTACAACAATTTTTAAACATGTTAACTTCAGTAAATAGTTTACATTCACTCCAAAGTTATTAAATTTTGAAAAATATGTGTGTAGTTAAAACATATTTGGTTCAAAATAATTTTTGATATACTTTAAGAAGTACAACTAAAAAGCGTTTATCTATAATTTCTGAAAAATATTTTTTTAGATTTTTCTTTCTTATGAATTATTTAAACATTTTATAGTATAGTGAATAATCATCATGCATTTGAACGATTTTTTTTTTTTAATAAATAAAGATACAATCTTAACCTACTAAGTTAAATAAGTATCAACTTTTACAAACTGTAGCTTAATCTAACAAAACCTAATTTTATTAATAAATCCTATGTGTTTAAAGTTAATGGCCCATCGACCATAACTTTGACATAATCATTTTAATTGGTTTTATATCTATGTGAATGCAATATAAGTCTCTAATGTTCATATTTTTTATAAAGTAAGGATTAAAATTCATAATTATAATTTCTTATAAATCTATAATTCACACGCCTATGAAAAAATTTAGTTGTACACTGCATGACCGTATCTGGTATATTTAATTTCTCATGCATTTTGCCTATCTTTGCATATTTAAGAGCATTTAGAACAATCCGACAACATTTATTTTGTATAAGTTGAATGGCCTTATAAGTTAAATTACTAACAACTCTACACAGGAAACGTGGATAAATAATGTTGGTGAACAACCAATTTGCATACAATTAGCTTATTAGCTACTCGCAGCTTTGATTATTTATTAAACGTCAGAAAGAAAGTTTGGACACAAAGTTTTATTTACTTAACAGGTACCATGATACACAGCTTTGTGATAGATTTCTTATAGCCCTAATTTTAAAAAATGATGTATAAATTGTAATATCGTCAGTGTAGAGAGTAATGGGAACATTTTTGAGAATAGGAATATCGTTAATATACAATAAAAATAAAAATGGACCCAATATGCTACCTTAGGGAACTTTAGATGTTTAAAGGTAATTTTTGATTTTTACACAAAAATTTATGTTATCTAAATAACTTTACTTTTAACAAGAAATTTTAGACAAGGATCGAAGTTCATTTTAATCATTTTGTAAATTAAGTCACAGTACCAGACTGTGTCAAAAACTTGCTTCAGATCAATGAACATTAGTCCTGTATGCTCATAGAAATTAAAGCTATCTGTTATGATGTCACACACATTTTCAACAGCGTGAATGGTGAAATATGCGTGAAACCGAACTATTATCTAATAGAGTATTATTAATGACCCCGAACTTAAAAGTACTTGTTCTACTTTTTGGAATCGACTTGCCTTTCACAGGTTTTGAAATAGGTACAATTGACGATTTCTAGGCGATAAGGAGATATTTGCCTCGAATAAATTCTGTTTGTAATACTTGCAAAAATCTACCTTTGAGAGACAAATGCTTCATATTGTTGGTGTCATCTGGAACCACAGGTGATTTATTTTTTAATTTTTAATGTGTTTACGAACTTGTTTTAGGGTGATGGTAAATCATATAGCACTAGTATGTAAAACAAAGTTACTTTGAACAAACTTTGTTATAGCACTGTCAACAACCCATAGATGATTGATGATAGAAAGATCACAATTGTGCTTGCAAACTTTGACAATATTTGAAGTAACCGGTCGCACCTCGCAATTAGCTTTATGTATTTTATTAAAACTACAGATACTAGTAACATGAATATTCATGTTTATATCTATAGACTAATAGTAGAGATTTTGTTAATCTATGTAATGTACTGTAAATGCATTTATAATTAGTCACAAACTGCTTCTTTGAAATAATTCTTGTTTTTTTTTTTTTTTTTTAAAGTTTATTTGCTGCCAGTATTCGTATACCTTTGCTGCGTTGTGACAGATCGTTAAAATGTGAGATACTTGCCAGCATTGTGAACAGAATAATTGCATATTAAAGTATAATTTACGATACACTTAAAATAAAATCAGTCGGGTAATTTAAAGTTATAAGTAGTTTATCATTTAGCTCTTTGATTTTATTAGTTAATTTTTAAAAAAAATACATGATTATGATCTAAACTTAGTGTGCGTAGTGAAATAGGCTTTGAAAGATTACGTATATTTTTGAGACAACAATGTCAATAACGGGATTTGAATTATGCACGTTGGATGGCATGTTAATTCAAGAGGAGCAAGAATGTCGGAATTAAATTTAAGAGGAGTCTCATATAATAGAGTACCGACTCATGTTATTGGTAACAGTTCCAAATTTTACTTTTTGCGTCCGTATCGAGTACTAAATAGTATGACCTTTGTGTTAGTTTTAAGTAACGTTATAATATTCTTAGAAATAAAAGGTGTCTGCAGATTGCATATTATATATATTGTTTATTTGTACTCGTTAATAGCGAGATACCCACGGCTTGAATTTTGTGCAATAGCGATGTAGGAAATAATTTTTTTAAAACCGTATGAATTTTTATGTTTAAGTTTAGCCGAGGTAGTTATACACTTCAAAACATTTTTAAGACCGAGACCTTCAAACAGCGTTAGGACTTCAGAGATTAAAGAACTGGATTCGTTTTTATTAAAATGGCGGTTTTTTTTTGAACGTCCAGTAGTCGAACTTTTGATGCACGGTTACAACGTTCTTTTTCAGATTAAAATTAGTTGATACGTTTGTATATTTTCATTAACTGTTGTTCGGTTGTTACTGTCTTTTACATTATTGAGGATCACCACAGATTAAACATACTGTATCCCTAAAACAATTCTGAACAATGTGTTCAAAAGTCTACAACACTGAAATTATTATTATTTTTTATTAAATGCTTCCCAGTGTGTTAAACAATATGAAATGTTTGTAATACTAAGTATGCTTCTGCTTATCGTGTTTGGAACACAACCGAAAATAGAGTTACATTATCCAAGTGCAGTAAAACCTGAAAAAAATCCTAGAAAGTATTTTACAGAGTCTATTTAATTTACAGTAAAACTTGGAATGATTGGAGTTAAACGATAGTAAACAGAGATTAAAAATGTACTTTTCAAAACATCAAACGGAATATGATATTTTGTACTTGTATAACATTTATTATTAATTAGAATTCTTTAAAGACTAATAAAATTACGTATAAATTTGAACGACATTATCAGCTTCTCTCCATCCGCTTTCTATTGCACCATGTACAGTGGAGAAAAAATGTCTGTGCGTTGCTTCTCCCGCGAAAAGAATCACCTGAAATGCATACATTTCTTCGTTAATTTCGTTTAATCAGTTACGATTCAAATTTTAAATAATCGAATTAAACGCTAATATGCATATAATTTGATGATGAAATAGAACGCGTTAATCATTATTACATAGTATGTGTCATTTGATAACTTCAATGAGTTAAGATCGTATCTTTAAAATAAAATAACGATATTAGGCATAGTTTTCGTCGAGAAAATTTATTTTTTAGTAAACGGATAAAAATCAGAAAGAAATTTTGAACTATTAGTTAGGAGTTGTTTTGTACGTTGTAAGAATGTAATTTTAAAATATTAAAACAATAAACGAAAACAAAGTAATATAAAAAATAAAAATAAAAAACTATAATTTCAATAGATGGTGTTTAGTGCGTCTATATTTTCATTGTTTTAAACTATTCTGATTAACTATAATTTCAATAGATGGTGTTTAGTGCGTCTATATTTTCATTGTTTTAAACTATTCTGATTTTTCTCTTTCCTTTCTTTTAAACAAACTTAACCTCTATTTTATATACCGCCTGTATTCAGATGATTCAGAGGCGTAGGTAGGGGACAATTGTTTTTATACAATACTACATTAAAATGATTACGTAATATTGATAAGAACGAAAACAAATATCGACATCTGTACGATTTTTTTTTTCTCCCAAATTCGTCCGATGTAGATGAACGCAGCAATGTCGCAATCGTTGATATGCTAAAATGGTAAAAGTAATACAAACAAGAGGATAGCCTTAGATCTGTCTCCACAGTTTTTTGTTTTTAATCAGATTCACTTGTAAAGAAATAGCCAAATAGCCGCGATAAAAAACTTAGATGTTACGTTAATACTTGTTATGAAATTATTTAAATATATATATATATATATATATATATATATATATCTATTTATTTATTATTATTAATATACTGGTTTAACGAAAGAAAATAAAAACAATGTTAATCATTATAAAATTTATTTTATTTGTTTCGACTATAACGTCATTTTCAAGCATTACAAATAGACGTTATAATAAATTTCATAATGATTAACATTGTTTTTATTTTGTTTTATGCTTTGTGGAATTTTATTCTTATTTTTAATAATAACTTTAGCCATAATTTCGTATAATATTGTAACTTAAACCAAATCTTCGTTCTAGTTTTTTAAATAATTTTAACACATATTTTTAAATATTTAAATATTTTATTCATGTCATAATTTGTAATATTATATTTATTAACAAAAAAATATTATAAATTGAATTTATTTGTAATGATTGAAAATGACGCTATAGCCTCGAAAAGCTTTGCTAAAATAAAATCTATTTTATTAGTGATTAATATTGTTTTTATTTTGTTTCGTTAATTCGTAAAATCACTACTCTCCAATACATCAACATACAGGTTTAAGTTAGGAAATTATTTGCTATATACCCTGCATACCTTCCTTTGCTCACATCATATCTGCACAATAGACACTTCTATGTAACACATGGAGAAGATGTGTCGGATATTCACGGTATAGAGGCAGGCGTACCGCAAGGCAGTGTACTGGGTCCCTTACTATACACTCTATATACTGCGGACACACCAAAAGACAGTATGGTAGATATAGCCATGTTTGCAGATGATACTATAATACTCTCATCTGATAAAGATCCAAGTGTAGCTATTAACAAATTGCAAAGCTATATAAATAAATTCAGTGACTGGACCAAACAATGGCTGATAGAAATAAATCCAGAAAAATCAGCACATATTACATTCAGCAATCGGCTTCAACATAGCCACACAAGTAATACCAAAGCTCGATGAAGTTAAATATTTGGGAGTTTATTTAGACAGCCGGCTATCGTTGAAAACTCACATAGATAAAAAAAAAAAGGGAGATAGAATTAAAATTTAGAAAAATGCACTGGCTGCTAGGACCCAGATCAGAAGTTACTTTAAGTAATCGCGTACTTTTGTACAAAACCATGCTGAAACCCATATGGATGTATAGTGCGCAATTATGGGGTTGTGCAAAAAAGACAAATACGAATAAAATCCATCGTTTGCAAAATAAAATCTTACGCCTAATATACCGAGCTCCATGGTATATGACGAATTATATAATCCACTTAGATCTAGGCGTACATCCAGTACAAGAAGAAATACGTAAAATTGCCAATAGACACCTTCAACGGCTACGTCATCATCCAAACGAGCTGGCGGCTCAACTACTACACACGCAGCAAGATCTCAGAAGACTAAAAAGGACGAAGATTACGGATTTAGCCCATTGACAAATAGGAGGACTCACCAAGGGGTGTGTCCTTCATACAGGTGATTGAATCTTAGATACAATTTGTTAGATAGCTATTACTGGCTAGTTACAAATTTGGAAATGGTGAAAAAAAAAAAAATGTATATATTCTATTTTCTACCGTATCATATTTGCCATTTTATAATTATTACTTCGTTCGCTGTTTTCTTTTTTATATATCAATAATTTTCCACTTTACCACATTTTCTTAACGGCCGATATCCAAATAAGCTGTTTGAATTTTTATATTATTCGATGTTGTTCTATAACGAGTAGAAACATTGATTAAAAATTTGCTCCCGTTTGATAATATATTCTTATATGTCGTTTTATACTTTTATAATTACAATACACATCAGAAACGTATAAATACATCGATAAGAAATATAAATATTTAAGTACAAACCGGTAAATCATTCTCGTTTTTAATCGGAATTGATAGAATTGACGATGTCGTTTGCATCTTATCGCTCGATAAAGATCGAAAACTATACGAACCGCGAAAATTTGCATTAGTACTCCAACGAGACCTGAAATTTTAAAAAAATGCGTATTAATGTAGGTGCAGATTATTAAAGATTTTAAACAAATTTTTAATTTTTTCTCTACATGTTAAGTTCGATATATCCTCTTAGAAAAATTGTCGAATGAGCACATGTAAATGTAAATAAATTTTAATATATATATAAGAAATATTTGAGGAAGGAAAAGGGATTACATGTGTAAATTATCGGATCATTTTCCTACTACCGTATGTTACAAATTCGTGTTCTAGCGGTATTTACGGCTTTTTATGTAACTGTAAACTATACATAATTTTACCAAAAAAATAAAAATAAATAAGTTTCATAATTAAATATTATTAATTTTAAAATTATTATCATTCTATTTTATTTTTTTACGTTAGCTAACGATTTATTACATATAATCCCCAATTTGATCGAAACATTAAACTATTTTAATTTAATAAAAATCTCGGTCGCCTAAATTAGCTTTTTTTGTATAGAAATTATTAGTCAGTGATTTTCACCTGATCTAGTTTCTATCATAGACCAATTAGTTTCAAATAATTCTATTTTGATTTTTTTTTGTTAGTCAATTTTAAACGATCACTCTGAAAACATCGGTTTAATTCATTTATCGGGTTTTTATTCACTCACACACTTTTTTTATTCATAGTTTATTGATAAAAACGCGTATCATAAGTAGACTGTCGTACGTATTAGACGATTTTTAAAAATCTATTAATAAAAACTAGACACTAAATTAGATAATAGCAACTGTTTGCTTTCAGGGCGATAATGCTCGATTAGCCCATCGTATCCGAAATTGATGCAATCACCTGAATTAGGTTATTTTTCACTACATTAAATTGTTACCCACTTTGCATTTGAGAGAGTTTACTTTTATCTTATCTTCGATACAGTGACGGCAACAGATAGAATTAAGAATAAGATCCTAATATTATATACGTGTTTTAAATTTATTTACACAAGGTATATGATTGTTTTTTAAAATATTTAAAATAATTTAATTGTTTATTGTATATTTCAAATATCTCGGAAGTATGTCAAATAATAAAATCAGCTTTGATAAAATGTACGGCACACAAATTGCTTCGGATGCTGTAAGATTTAAAAAAAACAAAACGTATTCAGGAATAAACACATTCTTTTGCCAACCAAGCTAATAAATTATAAATATCATTACCGACACTACTCTGCGGATCGGAAACCTGGGATTCATATACAAAAAAAAAATATATATATATATAATAAGGTATTTCGCTATTACGTAGAATTCTTTGTGACCGTTGAAAATATCACATAAGAAACCGGTGACATTTTACAACGGATAATTTAGAATTATGTAAGATAATGTGGGCACTAGAATAGTGAAGACCGGACCCAAAAAGTTTTTCTATGACCAACTGCTGGGCAGAAAGTATCATATTGGACATCGATTTCTCGTTACGATCTTAATTTTATGTTAAATAAGTTTTTTTTTTTTGTAATAACTAGTTAACCAATCAACACAGCACGTACTTGGTAGTATTACGAACGAATAATGGTTAAAGCTTCTAGAATACAATTATCATTTACATGACTGAATTTTGCGGTTTAACGCGATTAAATAGTCTAATATTTAAGCGCGTTTCAAAAAGTTTAATTACTTCCACATTGGAATGTTAGAAAAGCGGCTTTTCACGCTTTTTCGCAAACTCTTTAATGACATCGTCACCGACAGGCATTAAGATCACGGTGTACGTCGTACTCGATGAAATGTTGCTGTTGCTTCAACCTGACTATCGCGAACAGGAAATGTCATCAGCAAAAACGCAGTTATGGCATCGTTATTTATTAGGTATGTGTTATCCTGTGAGACTACAACAGAAAGACTGTGAAACTCAACATATGTAATCCTGTGAACTTGGTCTATAGTCGAATGCTGACATATCTAAATTAATTTTAAAAAGAAGTTCTAAATAAATAAAAAGGTTCAACATAGTTTTAACGATATTTATAATGATATCCGAGATAGCAAATCGCCCCTTCACTGTCTACGTGAAGCGCTCATTGGACGGTTGTTGATTAATCTTCGGGTCAAAAGGAATTAACTAACTGATATTCCTATTTTCTTTGTTTAATAAATAATTACAAAAATAATAAGAAAATTAGCGAGTTACTGTTATAAATTTGATTTTTGTTACACACTGCTTAACCTAAACAACAAATCAAGATTAAAGAATTAAAAGTACAAATAGAGAAGAGACTGGCTACATATTCCGTCGATTACGCTTTTTTTAATAATGAACGATGCAACATATTCGAAATGATGAATGTATCGCAGAAAAATACAATAAGCATACTTTTTACTAACGTGGTTAAATAGATGTATATATATATATATATATATATATATATATATATATATATATATATATATATATATATATAAAAGTTACAATGGAAACACGTTGTTAATTCGATTAATCTATACCGGTTGATTTTATCTTACCGGATAACAGACGTCGCTTCAGGAATGTCGTAAGCGTTACTTAGAAATTTTTTTAGTAAATTCATAAGTAATAACTTCAACCGATCATCCGGTATAGTTTCCATTACTCGCGCGCTTTCGCCAACTACCCATCCGCACAGCGCATTTGGGGCGGTATCTACTTTATAGAATCCAAATACGTCGGTCAACCAATGTAAACCCTAAATCGTTAATTTCATCTACATTATGTGTGGTAAGAATAAACGAAATTATAAGCGAGAATAAATAAATAAATTTAAAAATAATAATAATAATAATAATAATAAAAAAACACGAAAAACACGCGGGAGAAATAAAATAAACCTTGGATCTGTAATCTTCTTTATCTTCGTCTAACCACAATAAACTAAATCCGTGTATATCGGATGGCCACCAACGTTTTGGAAAGAAAATAAACATTTTATCGACCGTTCCAAACCCCAGACCCTAAAATCGATAAAAATTAATCCTTAATTTCTAACGTAAAACGCTCGAGTTTGATTAACTACGTGATAATATAAACGTGTTCAAGAAATTAAGTAAATGTTGGAAGCGTCTTTATTTTCGAACAAACGATTAAATTACATTTAGAAAGAAACTTGTTTATATTAATAGGTTTTCTTAATTTTTTTTTTTATCGAAAAATTAAATTTATACACGTGTATATACATATGTGTGTTAATATGCATGTTTATCATTGTATATGAGTCTGAAGTACTATATAATGGGGCCTGAAGTAAACTCAAGTAGGCCGACTTTCCAGTACACTCCTTCCTATATCTGTCACATCTGATAAGTACGATTTTTTCCTTTTCGCCATGGTTTCAGCCGTTTTGTGCGAACATTGTGGGCCATTTATCTCCTTATCTAAACTGATATTATTTAACATACTTCCGAGATATTTAAAATTTTCTCTTTGTTCTATTTCAATGAGGAACACAAGTCACTTTCTTCTTTATTTACAGGTTCTAATTGTACTAATAGCTTTGTTTTGTTCATATTTATAATTAGTATACATTTATTATATACCGTCTGTATTGTCTGTAAGAAATTTTACCATTCTTTGGGATTGTGGAGCTATCATAACGCATTAATCATTCGGGTAAGTCTCTAAAATTCCCGTTTGTAAACACTCATAACTTGTATTGAGCCACTGCAAGTTGAAGAAACTACCATCATATTTGCTGTTCATTATTACGTTCCTAAAACTTAATTTGTTAAATGCAAATGTGCGTATGAATGTCATATACATTAAATGTCGCAGCTAACACCCAACCTCGTTTGGAATCTATACTTGTTTGAAACGCAGCAACACGGTACCTGCGTTATTTTTATGTAGCGCAGGAAGCATATAATTTTTGGTGTCGAATTTCTCTATGAATTTCATTCAACACTTCTTATGAACTATATATCAAAATCTTTGCTAATATCCATGAATAGCTATAGAGATCATTGTTTTGTTCGTAACATTTTTCTTGTAGGTGTTCTAACGAGGATAGCGAATTAATTATACTACGCTCTGAACGAAATCCATTTTGAGTTTCAGGAGATAAGCTTCCTAGAACCGATGTAATAAAATTATGCATTATTCTCGCGAATAATTTGTCTATTGATGAGAGTAATGCAATTCCTGTGTAGTGAATAGATTCACCCAACCAAATAGTTTAGAACAGCTTATGCAAAGAATTTGTCATATCCTTGTTTTCCAGCTGGTGGCACCTACCAGCAGCTTCTCCATTTTTGTTTTGTCACACTTTTTATTTCTTCTAGTGATATGTCTTTATCCGGGTTTATACGGTGCAGTTATCTGTTCGGAAATTGTATATCGTTCAGGACTCAGGGGTCTACACAAGTGTCATTACTTGACAGATTTTTAAAATAACACTTCCATCCTAGTGATATTTCTTGTTTATTGTTTATAATGGCATGTTCACCACATAGTGAACGTTTTTTTATAGTGTACTAGTCAGTGTGTTGCTTTCACTGAGGAAAAGAAATCTCTGTAATCGCAAGAGTCTGCATATAAGCCTAAATGTCACGTGTTTTATCTTCCCGCCATTTATTTGTCATTCGACGTATTTGTCTTTGAATTTCAATATTTAGTTCAGTAAACTTCTGTTTTATCTTAGTGATGTTTATGTTGTTTTGCTATTGAATGAATGTTTGTCTTTTACGTATAATCAACTCATTAATGTTATCATTCACTGTGAACCAATCTTGATTTTTTAATTTAGATCTTGAAAGTTTTTTTTTTTTTGTAAAAATAAGGAACAAATATTTATCTGTAACATTTTCCTTATATATATATATATATATATATATATATATATATATATATATATATATATATATATATATATATATATATATATTATTTCTGATTAACTGAATTGGTTCGGACCGGTCTCGCGAAGTCGGTGCTGGAATCTCGTTCGTGTCGTATACAAAAAATCATGCTATTCAGTTAAATTCGTTAAATATAACAACTAGTTGATAACATAATCTTCAATAAGCACTATATATTTCAGTGTAAGCACCACCTTTCTACCTGTCTCGCTTTCACAGCAATTGCGATGAGCGTCGGTCGTCTTGAATTTAACGTTGCTATCGATATCGCATGTAGTAGTTCTTACTTATAGAGGCTGCATCATTTCCATCTTTGTGCAATTTCAGTATAAAAAAAACATAGCTATTTACACGTAACTTTCTGTGTGTGTTCGATGTTGTATACAAGCGGATAAATGAATAATAGAAAAAGATAGATGGAAGCGGTGTATATCTTCGTGCCTTATAAGCTGAAGAGTAATCGTTAAAGTTGTATTAAACTACAAATGTATATGCGTCACGGTAAATAAAATAAATGGAAAATTACATTAATGGCGTCGATTTTCTGCTGCGGCAAATTAACTTTAAATAAATCGTCATATTTTTCTTTTAGAACGCCCAAAGATACGGTTAGGATGACGTGATTCGCCGAAAATGAACTATCATCCTCACACGTGACGATTACTTCGTCTTTATTAAAATCTATCGATTTTACAACGTGTCCTAATTTAATATACTTCTTTTCGAAAGCATTGGATGTTATACTATTGACTTTTTCCTGAAATAATAATAATAATAATAATAATAATAACCAAATCTAATCAAATTTATTTAGAATATTACACAGAATGCTACAATATTAGCAATGTATTTATTAAAACATATACATATATCCGAAAGTATGAAAGGCATACCTACAGTTACATATAGTAACATTTTCACACATACGCAATTATTATCTAGTATAAATAAATCAATGCGTGCACAACTACACGTGCATATCTATACGTATAAAATTAAAGTTTACATTCAAACCTATATGTACACACATACATTCATATATATATATATATATATATATATATATATATATATATATATATATATATACATACAACGCACGAGTATTTACGTGTATGTACATAGTAATATGTCCAAATAATTTGAATTTTAATTTATTTCAATATTACACTTCTACATTGGAAAATGTACATAATAAATAAAACAGTTGGTGTAGTATTCGACTTTGGGTATACCTGCACGAACGTTGATATAATAAACGAAAATAATAAAAAATATATATATAACCACTTCGTCAAGATAAATATTATAACCTAAACCTAACGAAATACACAGTCTTAAATTATGGCGACGAATAACATTCTAAGCGATAAATAATATAATAATTAAATATATAAGTAAATAATGTGATAAACTAACTTGTACTCATGTACACGCATAAATCGTGATGTAATGAATATACATATATACAAGTATACACATACGCAATTATTTTGTTTAAAAATATTTAATCATAAAACCAATAACGCACAATATAATAAATATTTACTTAGAATAAATTATATCGATATTCTCCTCCGGGCGACGTTAATGGTTTAGTAAATAAATTTGTAGTTCCTCAGAGAAACTGTTATATATTTGAACTCCTATATATCTTGCCTGCATGTTGATAGAGTTTTACCGAAGAATGGAAATTCTACTTTGAGTATTCGTCCTAGTCTAGTTTTCTCCTTACTAAACGTTATATTAAATTTATAACTTGTATAACTCGTGTACCCGTAAACCGTTAGTTAATGACCATTTATCATCAAATATGACTTTTAAGATAGACTTTAGTAAGCATAGGTTTTATACGATACTTAGCTAGCCTATCCCAGTGGACTACGCCATAAGTAAGAACTGGTTCGTACAATGCTAAAGATAAACATTTCAAATGTTCCGTCAAGAAGAATTACTTTAAATAATAAAACAAATAATTAATTTTCCTAAATTTTTTGACTATGCGAACCCCATGGGCACTTCAATTTAACTTGCTATCTAATAAAACCACCAAAATATTTAATTTCAGTTACCCTTATTATTGCTTTATCGCCTATATTTATTTCCAAATTATTCCAATCTATTTTGTTCTGATACGAATAGATTATGTGGTTCATCTTATTATCATTATTCATCAAATTATTGATTAATCCAACGGGATACTTTATTAACATCTTGAATTAACTTATAGAGCAAGTTTGGATATTTTTTTTTGTTAATAAAAGCTTTTTATTTATTTATTTATTTATTTACTTATTTATTTATTTAATGAAGCCACACAACAGCTAACAGCCAATTATAGTGTAGGCTTATAAATAAAATAATACAATTAATAATTTTTTCTGAATTATAAAATTAAAAGTAAAAAAAAAATAAAATACAAAAAAAAATACATTGAACACATTCTACAGGCTCACACCCATTAAACACACCAAAAAAACTACACGCATTCACAAGTCTCACACTCATTAAAACATATATCACTCACACCCCATTCACACAATCTTACTCGAAATAAACGGATGAATAATCTTCAACAAATTAATAAATACAATATAAACCTTAACGTATATACTACATGTACATTAGTAAAGGAACACATATACTAAACACACACCACATAATAACAATCTAGAACCATTAGAATAGACAACAGCGAAACTCCTCATCGCAAAATATGTTCGGGAAGCAACTTATTAAAGAAATATCTGTTATCAAAGTATATAACCATACAGGGAAATATGTTCGAAAGAGAATTATATAAGCGGAAAGCTGACGGCAACGGAGAACTTAAACCGAGGTTTGCACGCGGTTCACTAAAAAAACGATTCGATCGCCTATCTTGGTACAACGTAGGAGATGGTTGATGTTAAATACTCACTATTAACTCTACCGTTGCATACATCATGAAGAAACCTTAATTTGGCTATTTTCCTTCTGTAATGTAAAGACCTCTTCCATCCATTATATTTCTTAATATATCGTAACTCATATATTTAGGGTAAATACCTGATATACGGTAATATAGATATTTTAAACACTGAACTTTGTCAATTAACCTAATGTATTTATTATAATACGGATCCCAAATAATTGAACAGTATTCTAAAGGACTACGCACTAATGCATTATAAAGCGACAATAGCGTCCATGGATCTCTAAACACATATGAATTTCTTATAATAAAACCTATCATTTTATAAGAGCGATTAACAACATCGCTTACATGTATTGAAAATTTTAAATTGTCATCAATATTAACTACAAGATCCCGCACCACAGATTTTTTAATTATCTGCTTACCATTCATCGTGTAAGTGAACGAGTACCTATTTCTATTTCTACAGAAACTCATGTGGACGCATTTATCATAATTGAAAGGTAAATGATTTTCTTTGCTCCACAGAACCAGCTTATCTAGATCTGTTTGTAAAGATTCGCAGTCAGCTAGTGAAGATATAGGAGCATAAATTTTGAGATCATCAGCAAATAAAAGAAAATTTGAGCAAAGGTTCTTTCCAATATCATTGATAAAAATTAGAAATAGAAGGGGACGAAAAATCCAAACCTTGTGGAACCCCTGAAGTAGGTGAATATGTATTAGAATGGTAGCCATTATACACAACATAGCTCTTAGGATTACATAAATAGGATTCTAATAATATTATAAAAATCTTTTGACAGTCCAAGCAACTTTAGTTTATTCAGTAGATGTGAATGACTAACTGTGTCAAATGCTTTATTAAAATCAGTGTAAATACTATCAACTTGTAAACCACAATCCACGAATCTAGAAATCTGATCAGTGTATGTAACTAGATTTGTCACAGTGGACTTGTGCTTCATAAATCCGTGTTGCTCAGGCATAATTTTAGTCAGTAAATAACTGTTCAACCTAACGTATATTATAGATTCTAATAATTTAGCAGATGTACAGAGTATAGAGATAGGTCGATAATTGGCGATCAGCTGACGATCACCCGATTTATATACCGGTATTATTTTAGATGTTTTAAGAGAATTAGACCAAATGCACTGTTTTAATATTAGATTAAACAGATACACTAAAGGCTTTTCTAATAAATCAGAACACAATTTAAATATAAACGGTGGCAAGTTGTCAGGACCAGTAGAAAACTTAGGCTTCAAGTTCTTGACGGCTTCATCATATTCACAAGAAGAAATAGAGTTGAGTTTAAGAATACTAGCTGCAGTTTCAGTGGAACTGACAGTTAATACTGTGTCGTCGGCGTAAATGAATAATCCTGCATTTATTTCTAATATGCATAAATCGTTTATATAGATGAGAAAAAGAAACTAACACGCTGCCCTGAGGAATGTCTACATTTTCATATCAGTGTGAATAATAACTATTTTCTAAATAACTTTTCAACCAACAATATATACTTCCTCTAAGTCCACAAGCATATAATTTTTCCAGTAATACATCGCGATTTATTGCATCGAAAGCTTCGCTTAAATCGAAATAAACTGAAAAAACATGTAATAATGATAATTCAAATCCAAATATATTTTTAATTCCGATTTACAAAAACTCACATATATACGACGTATTATATCCCCAAATTCCCAATTCATTCAAAACATACAAACATGATAAAATTTACAAGATCATTAGATCCTTTTCGGAAAACACAATCACTTAATCGATTAAGATCTTACCAATAATATTCGCAGAATATTCGCGTAACCTCCATCTTTCCAAGCGATTACGCTGTTTCCGGGACATTCCTGATATTCGATAAAATTCGACATAGAATTATCGAACCAATTATCGCAAGCGTCTAGCGAATTCGAAAACTGATGGAACCATTCCAAAAATTTGCTTCGTAAATTATCCGGTATTAGAGTATCGTCTTTTAATTCGCTATTCCATCTTTGTGTTTTTGCCCCGAATGACATAAATTACAAAAAAAAAAATATTTAATATTTTTAAAATGTAAAAATCAAACAGATTCCACGTTTTTCTTGATAGCAATTGATGACATATGGAGCAAACATACTTTTTTTTTGTTTTATATATATATATGGGCATTAGTAATCCCAAGGGCTGTAAGAATGGATATGTATCATTAAATATTTATATAACAGGCTGATATGTAATTGAAAACGATCATGTATACGCTACTGTGAGATGAGCAAGCATCTGAGATTAGTTGGGAGAGGGATTCCTTTAATTTATAATACGTGACGGGAATTTTTATTGATACATTCTATAACTGCAAGGTAAAAATTAGTGGTTTTCATCGACGATCTGGTCTGCATAGTAAGGGTGGGTACAGAATGGCGAAGAGGCTAATTTGTGTGAGAATAGAGCATATGGTACTGTTAATCCTTAGGCGACATATAAAATGAATAAACGAAATCCTATTTTATAGTTGCTAGGAAGATTGAAGAGAACCGAGGAATTTCTGGAATTGAAGGTTGAATATTCCTAAATTGTTTAGCTGAATAACAATATTTTCAAGCACGGTTCCAAAATTTTTTGTGCGAAAACTTAATCTCAGATAAAATGTCTCTAACCGATGTATTGAAGTAGAATGAAAAATTCTCGAGGGCGCTTCTAACAACGTTGTTTACGATATCATTCCAGTGGATACTTAAGTTGCTGAGAATTCAGACAAATTTGACATCAACACGTTTCAGAGATAGATTATAAATATTTCTGAAAATATCGTAGATTAATGTAAAACAGCGGCTATTAAATGAGGAATTTAAAATAGCTTCAAGAGCGCTAATCCGTGAAAATTACCACATTCTGAGTGACATTTGCAGAAGCGTAAACAAGACACTCGGCTATAAATATTGAAGAAAATTTAGGCAGCTTAAAGGTTTTTGTAACGTTCAAGGAAGGAATGTATATAATCTTGCCAATAGAACTGAAGAAACGTATCAAAGTAACTGATTACGATATTCATACATAAAATTCGCATTTGACATCGAACTATCGCAATAATAAAATTTTATCTGCCATTAAAACGTACTTAAAAGATTCGTCTGTGAGAATTTTGCCTACTGATTTAACAACGGTTAGCGAGGTACATCGCGTCATAAAGAAACTTAAAAATAAAAAATCAGTAAGTCTAGATAACATATCTAAAACTTACCACAAAAAGCGATTGTTCGGTCATAATAAATTCAATTTTATTACTTTCTTATTTTCCCAACTGCTGGAAAGTGTCGAAAGTTGTTCCTATACCTAAATCAGGTAAGGATATTTCTCAGAAATCTGCGGCCCGTTTAGTTACTTAGTAATTTTAGCAAAATATCAGAAAAAATTATTTTGGGTAGACTAAAAAAATTCACACATGATAATAATGATATTTTTATAGAACAACAATTTGGATTTAGAAGCAATTTATCTACTGTCATGCAATTAGCAAGAATTAGTGAAACCGTAACTGATGGGTATAATAAAAATATGCATACAGGATTACTGTTATTAGACATAGTGAAAGCCTTTGACACCACTTGGCAACTCGGTTTAATATATAAAATTATTCAACTTAAATTCCCTAATTACTTAGTTTGGCTTATTAAAAATTATCTAAGTAACCGAAATTTCATAGTTAAAGTTAACAATGATCATTCCTACATGAAAAATGCATTAGCGGGAGTTCCCCAGGGAAGCATACTGGGACCTTACTTATTCCTTCTTTTTCTTAATGACATCCCCAAAATTAAAAACTTACAGATGACATTATATGCTGACGATACCGCTATATATTAGACATTGTATTGACACTATACTCGGGGTTTTATTAAATTAAATTCGTATTTCAATAAATGGCGAATCAAAATAAATTCCGATAAAACCCAATCTATTCTATTTACTAAAAGAAGATCTCATTATATTGAACAACACAACTTTGGTTTGGAAAAGCGATATTAGATATTCAGGCGTAATACTGGATTACTAAACATGTCGAATATGTCTGCAATAAAACACACGCGTCTCCGTTTAAACTATATCCGATATTTAATATTACGTCAGCTCGGCGAATTAATTAATAATCTACAAAACTATAATCAGAACAATTATGATTCATTGTCCCATATGGTGTCATATACTAGCCGTTCTTTAGAGAAGTTACAACGGCTACAAAATATGGGCTACGGAATAATTCTAAATCTTCCAATATATGTATAGATTGAACACATTCACAATGCATTGAAGTTATACCATATATACACGAGGTTGTCGAACAAAAAACAATTTTTTTTTTTTGATAGCTGTGCCTGCAGTCGGTATTCATTTATTAAAGTCATAGGGGATTATACACGTACAAGTTTGCAACTAAAATATAAACGGTATAAACATAAAAGCATTAAACATGCGCTATTATACAGCTGGCATTATCTTTTGTCTATTTTTTTTTCTCTCTCTTTTCTGTATAATAAACGTAATAAAAATTATTGTTTATCCCATTAACGTTAAATATTTATAAATTTATATATATATATAGGTGTAGCTTTTTGATCAGTATGCAGGTTTTGTTATATTTTGGTTAAATGAGCAACTGGGCATACTTTTTTAAACTAGTATACGTAGTAATTTATTTTCGTTGTTTGTTTTTTTTTTGTAACATATATTTATTTTGTAAATACACTATAATATGGTACAGATATCGAAATACCAAGGTAAATTCAGCGCATAAATATAAAAGATAATAAACTGAAACAAAAGGAAATAAAACACAAAACAAAACCGGACAAAACAACTGAACCAGCATAAGAAATATGCGCAACACCAGAACAGACTTAAAAGCGAGTATATACAAGTGTAGGGCCCCTTAAAGGGAGATGATAAAATATCGTAAAATTGAGCCGAAATAAAATGGGACAATAATCGAGACAAAAATACGTGGAGAACAACTGATAAATTTAAATAATGAATATCAGAGAATACGGAAAATAGAAGAGAACGAGTTATATATAGATTTTCTAATAAACAATAGAACGAGACAGTACATAGAAGAAGTAAAATCGTTAAGAAAACATTAAATAAATACATAAAGCTGAAGATAATACAAGTCTATGTCCCTACATCGAATTTAGAGGAAGAAGAAATTGAAAAATTTTACGAACATATAGACCAAGCCTTACAAATAAAGATAAAGAATACATAATAATCGTGGGAGATTTTAAAATTGGTAAATATAAAATTAGCGATAACGAAGTAATGGGAAATAGTGGATACGGAGCAAGAAACGAAAGAGGGCGCAAATGCTGTTAAATTTCTACTAAACAACGTGTCAGAGATAAAACGGTTAATCGATTTACATTGTACGTGTTAACACTGATAAACATAGAAATATAAGTTATAGACAACTACGCAGAAAAAGTACTTTATATGTAACAGGAAACGCGTGAATGATAAGCCCGAATTAAGAAATACAATGTATATTTTTGTAAATTATGTAAAAAATGATATCGAATCGTATATAATAGAAACGTTCTAACGATAAACGTGTTTAATATTACGAAATATGCGAAAAGTATTTTAGAAAATGCTTTTAATTTAATTGTTTTTCAGTATTCGCGGAATTTTTAAAATGTTTAACCCGCCTCTGTCCATTTTCTTATAATTCTGTTTATTCTATTATGTCTTTTGTTAAACAATTACGTGTTTTATATGCCCTAACAGACTTATTTTTCATTAATCTATATAAGATATAAATAAAGTTCTATTTTCTAGAAATTCGTTACAAGTTTTCTTTTCTATCCAACACATTTCCAGATCCGCATTTTCATTAGATTCTGAGCTGTTATCAATTTTCACATCCACAACCGAGTACACTCCGAATGTATGTTTTTTCAAATTTCTCCAAGACGACTATATTAATATATTTTTCGTTAATATCAAATTTTATATTATTAAATGCACATTTAGCTTATTTTCTTTTCATTTAACATTTGTTATATTTCCATTATCCTCAATTATTATACTTCGTAGGTAACGTATTTCTGTTTCATGATTTAATTGATTATTTCGTATTCTGGAATATATCCGTTTATTGACCCAGAGAAGACGGACGATTTTGTTTTTTAATAGCGCAGTTGATAAGACTGCTACAGCGCAAACCGCGTGCTCCACGTTTAGTCTACGCACGAGAGATTCGTTTTTGCCCAGTTTCAGTTATCACGGCATCCTATAACGATAAGGAGCGCGCGTTTTGCGTAGAACGTTATTTTTAACGTGAATTGATCACGACACTGCAAAGACAATTTCGATGAAAATTCAAAGTTACGCGGTGTAAACCTGTACCATCTGAGAATTCAATTTTAAGGTGGGTTGAAAACTTTCGAGAGACAGCTTCTACGAAAGGACCCTGGACAAAAAAAAAAACGGTTTGTACCCCAACAAGCATCGATCGAGTTCGGGGCAGCAATCATTCGTAGTCCCATACGCTCTGCTCGTCATCATGCTGCTTCTTTAAACCTGTCGAGAGAATCCGTTCGCTGTATATTGCTGGAAGACTTGAAATTTCAACCTTATAAACCGGTAATAACTCGGAAATTAAAAAATACCGACCATACACAATGAAAACTTTTTACTGAAACGATGTTGAAAAAATCGAATACGAAAAGATCGATTTAAACAATTTTTTGATAAGCGATGAAGATCATTTTCAGCTATCCGGAAACAAACAGAAGCCACTAATCCGAATCTAATCCGAATCTAATCCGAATTTAATCCGAACTCAATCTAACAGAAGTCATCACACAGCGAGTGAGTAACTGTCTGGGCTGGAGGGGAGAAGTGGGAAATAGTGGGGCCTTATTTTTTCACTGGTACTGTCAACGGAACGCGCTATATCGAGATGATAAACTCGTTTTTGCTTCCCTCACTTCGTCGTCGTCGTTTGGCTCGTACAAGATGGTGCGACGTGTCACTGTTCGGCAGAAACGCTAGCAGTACTAAAAGAAGCGTTTAATATTGTCGCGTCGCACGGATTTCTCTTGGCCGCCGCGCTCGCCAGATTTGACGACGGCCAGATTTTTTGTGGGGATACCTTAAGAGCCGCGTTTATGAAACACGCCCACGAGATCTGGAAGACCTGCAAAGTCGGATTTCTGAAGAATTATTCAGCGACCTATGCTCGAAAGTTTTCGAAAATTTTGTGAAAATACTGAATGTATTGTTGCAAATGGCGGTTATACGATAGAATATTTTATGGTGTATCTATTAGAGTAAAGTAAATACAATATTAACTTAGAAAAAATACGATTTTACCAATGCAATTTTTTAACATTTACGTTTATTAAATACAAAACTACACCGATATAAATTCTAAATTATAGAAAAATATTTTGCGTTTCGTTACGCACGTCATTAATTTTATATTGTTTATTTTAAACTTAATAAAAATTGATTATACTTGTGTTCAATACCTGACTTACATTTCAGTTAAAATTGTTCCACATGATTCAGACGCCAACATGCCCGGTATTTCTAAATTATGATCCATATGACGCAACTTATAAAATATAAATCTAGCCTTTTCGGTTGCCAATGTACTTACAATATCGCCGTTTGAACTTACGAATCGTACATTATCAAAATCACGGCCATCTGCTAACAAACCTCGCGGATGCGCTATTTCGTAAACGACGTTTCCTATTTCTCCGTGTACCCATTGAGCACCGAGATCTACTAAACCACGTTCACCTTAAAAAAAAAAACTGCGATTTAATCTTATTTTGTTACGTCAAAATCTGATCTTTCGCGTTATTATATATAAACTATGTAACGCGAAGATAAGTTAAATTAGTTTTTAATATAACTAGGCGCTATTGTTACTTTCCATTCATCCAGATTCTTTCCTTATTTGTAACTTGGAAGAAAGTTACTAGTAAAATTTTGTCTCAGTTGGAATAAAAATAACTAGATAATTATAATGATAAAGTACATAATTCCGAAATCATAATTACACTTTCTCTTTCTAATTATAAAAAATCGGATATTGAATACTAGAATACGCTCGCGTCAGTCTACATAAGGACGATAAGTGGACTCCGAAAATCAAGATGACATTGCTGTTTCTTTTAAATAACAACTTAATTCTCTCTGATAACTGTGTGTTTAATGTAACGATTAAGATATATTAAATTTTCGATTAAAATCAAATTACAGGAACAAAATATTTCCTCTACATCAGTCTAGTACGATAAGTTTAATCCATTAATCCAAGGTTCACTCAACTAAATAAACAAAGTTCTGATTATGTTGTGATTGGGGTAGTAAAACACAAACGTTTTACATGATTTTGACGCATTATTTATAATTAATTTTTTAAACGAAAAGTTTACGTTGTTACGCCAATTTGAATGTTCGAAACATTATTACTATCAGCCCTGTTTGACATATTCAATTTATTATGTTCTGGACGGATGGCAGTAATATTTCTACATTTATGATTTACCATATCGACGTGGTTTTTACATAATTATTAACTAAATACGGTAGAAAATTTTATTAAGCTAAAATCAAATTAAAAAAAAAAAAAAAAAAACGTTAGAACAACTGCTAAATCTATGTACTTAAAAACTGACTGTTAATTAGTGTATTTGTTTAAAAGAATTGTTTGTTAAATATATTTTTTAAATTCGATTTTTTAGATATTTACCGAGATCTATTGTATTGACACGTCCACCAATTCGATTTTCCGATTCCAATATAAGTATATTCCTGATGCCACGTTCGAAAAGTCTGGTAGCAGCAGCTATGCCAGCCACGCCAGCACCAATTATTATTACCTTGGCGGTACTGGTCATGTTGACGTACTGAATAATATGTGCCGTCAATTATTATAGTAAACCGGATTATAAAAAGTATTTGTATTTTTTATCTTGACGTAATTGTCGTATACATGATGCAAGTACTCAAGTTATTTCCTAATACCGAATGAAAAACAAATAGCTACAAGCGTCGAAAACAAAGGTAAATATACGTTTTCTATAACGATATCACCGAAATTTTAACAAACCGAACTGATAGTACAATAATTATACTTAGTAAAAAAAAATTGTATCGTATGAAAAAAAATTATCTAGTTTAAAAATACCACTTTCGAAAGTGCGTACATTCACTTTTTACGTCACCTTGAAGTATATATATATATATATATATATATATATATATATAATACAATTCCTTGATAACATAAATGTAACTTAATCATATGAAATGAACTAGTAGACAGTGAAATTCGTTCCGAATAATTTTCGGCACGTGTCCACTTTCTATATTAATTACATTTCTTAAATATATTTTTAATCATAGCCGATGATAAAAATTTATATGCCAATAATTTTCTCAAAAACTAGCTCATCTTGATTTCTGTAAACATAACATTTCACTCAGTTTCCTTATTTTATTGTATAAACATTCGGCTCATTCCTGGAATATTAAAACATCTCAGAATCGATCGTGGCTAGGATAAATCGATACGCCGATCATGAAAAACAGCATTATAGTTAGAAAAACAACTCCAAAAATACACACTGCCAACGCTGATTGGGAGTTATTCAGAGAAACAATCGATAAAAATACAAATTTGCGTATACCTCTTAAGACTGAAGTGGATATTGAGAATGCGCTCCAAAGCTTCATTTCTCTAATTCAGGAAGCGGCGTGGTCTGCTACACTTCTAAAGCAGAAAACTGTTCCTGTAATATGTTATCCGAAAGAAATAATCGATGAAGTTGCAAAAAAGAGAGCTATACGGAAACAATGGCAGCTATTCCGGAATCCACTACTTAAACGAGAATTAAATAAACAAATCAAAAAAAGTAAAAAGTTTACTACAAAAATTAAAAAATGATACCTTTAAACAGATCTGCACTATCTCCTTTAGCACCGGATTATTCATTGTGGAAGGCAACCCGGAATTTAAAAAGGCCAAAGCTACCTGTTCACCCCATTCGCAAAGATAATGGAGCATGGGCACATAATAATAAAGATAAAGCTAATGAATTCGCTAAATATTTGGCTAAAGTATTTCAGCCTCACACAGGTAAAGTTCATTAACAGAAGCTTATAATATGAACATGTATCCTCGAATTAAACTTGCTTCTCCGGGAGAAATAAAAGCTGTAATAAAAAAATTAAATCCAAGAAAATCTCCTGGTTACGATCTCATAACAGCTAGAGTACTAAAAGAGCTTCCAAGTAAAGGAATAGTAATGATAACATACATAATGCGATAATTAGATTGAGCTATTATCCGGCACAATTAAAATTCTCACAGGTAATAATGATTAATTAATAAAATTGGTAAGTCACCTACTGACGTAACGTCATACAGGCCTATCTCTTTATTGCCAGTATTATCCAAGCTATATGAGAAACTAATTTATAGACGCATAATACCAATAGTAGAGGACAATAAAGTTATTCCGGATCACCAATATGGGTTTAGATCAAAACACTCCACCATACAACAGGTGCATAGAATAACGAACAAAATAGAAAATGATCTTGATGAAAGAAGAATATGTGACTCGGTATTCCTGGACATAAGTCAGGCATTCGATAAAGTTTGGCACACGGGATTGTTGCATAAAATCGGGAAAATATCTCCTTATCATTATTGCAAACTATTCGAATCCTACCTAAGCGAAAGGTACTTTCGAGTGAAGTATGACGATGAAGTATCTGAAATACATCCTGCTAATGCGGGAGTACCTCAGGGGAGTGTTTTGGGTCCGTTGCTTTACCTGCTTTATACTGATGATTTGCCTAAATCTGAAAACGCGCTAGTTGCTACATTTGCCGATGATACGGCCGTTTTATGTTCAAGCAGTTGTCCTAATGAAACGAATGAAATGTTACAGACAAGCGTAAATCTCATCACCTCTTGGTGTGAGAAATGGAAAATTAAAATTAATGAAGCAAAATCGACTCATGTGACATTTACAAACAGAAAAATTACTACAAAAGATACTATTATGAACAAAAACATCGTACCAATTAAAACCGAAGTGAAGTACCTTGGACTATATCTGGATAGCAGGTTAGGCGTAACCATATTGTAACTAAAAGAACAGAACTCAATATGAAAGTAAGGCGAATGTATTGACTAATAGGAAGAAAATCGAAACTCACCTTAAATAACAAGGTGATACTTTATAAACAGATACTCATGCCAGTATGATCATATGGATGCCAGTTGTGGGGATGTAGCGCAAAAAGTAATGTAAAAATAATACAAACATTCCAGAATAAAACTCTGAGAACACTTATGCCCCTTGGTACGTAAGCAACGAGACATTAACCGTGATTTAGCTGTACCATATGTGCAAGATGTCATTAAAAACGCAGCTAAGAAGCATGCTGATAGGTTGGATCCAACTAGACAGCAATTATCCTACTGGATAATATGGAGGAGATTTGCCGGCAACAACGGACGAAACCACTAGATTTACTCTAGTTAATAGCAGGCTATGATGAAAAGCCGCTATGTGAACACTAACTAGCTACAACATCAATGAATGGGGCTATAAGTGACTAAATTGTAATCACCTATGATAACAACTACTGATAGCCTAGACAGGCTAGGCGTAGATTATAGCAGGGATATTAAAAAAAAAAATGAAATAAATAGAAATGCTTAGTTTAGTTTTTTACTGAATAGGATAAATAGGAAAAGAGTTTTGCCCTTGCTTTGTTTATATTCTGATTTATATGACTTTCAAAATTCATTCTTTTGTCTAAGATAACACCTAAATATTTAACTTTATTTTTCCAGTTTATAATAGAATTATCTAACAGTTACTCTATTGTGCCAAACTACAGCCAAAATGAAGCAACTTTATGTTCAGAAACTTCACACTGATAAAATAAAAACTGTACGAACGTGCAACTAGTATTAAAATTGGAGACATTCACAAGGTTTTTTGTGACGTCTACCTATTGTTTAAAAAATATGTTCCTATGTAAAATACCTCACGTTTCAATATGTCTGGATGAAGTTATTTAAAGAAATATCACTAAAGAAAGATCATCAACAAAACTAATTCGAATACAGAATGACAAATATTATTGCAAGTAAAATAAAAAATATAATAATGAAAATGATATATATGAATACAAAAATATTAAAAGTTAGCGACAATATGTGAGCAAAATTGATCTTATCCTAACGAAAAAGCGTTAATACAGGTGTATGTAATTATTAAGTCAGGTAGATAAATTCTACTGATTCTCGGTATCCTAAATTCGTAATATGTTGAAAAATATTAGAAGTAGATGTTTCAAACGGACCATACAGCAAAAAAAAAAAAAAGTATATAAAAACTATTTTTAGTGTTTGTAACTGAAGTAACAGAAGAAAACACAGGAAGTGAAATAAAAATACCTAGAGAAATGACAAAATGTTTATAAGAAAGAATTCACAGAAAGAAGGACGTACAGAATCAAGAATCGAGTATAGACTGAACAATAAACTAATCCGTCCAGATTTCTTTTTAACGCAGTTTCTATCGGGACACTCGTTGAATACCTAAAAAAAAAAATAGGCCTAACAAACAATGATAAATGCAGAGAACGCAAAATCGAAATTAATTCACCCGATCATACATTTTTATACCAAATTCATTTACAAGAGCTGAATATAAGATCGGAGAAAACTACAATGTGTTCGAGAATAAAAATAATACATTTAATACATGAAGATACATAACTACAATACTAGTTTTTTCAATAAATCGTAGAGTCTCCCAAATAGCGTTAACAACTCCATTGTCGGGTCAGTATTGTAGAAGGAGTACAACGCTTATGGAATTATTTACACCGATATTGAACATTCTAAAAAGAGATATACGGTCGGGTTTTTTTTACCACAATAGAAACATCTCTAAGTTGTTCCGCATATGCAAGCTCATCATTTTTTATGGAAATGTGTGCCATATACGAGGCTGTTTCTTTTATTAGATTATATAAGGAAAAAAATATCCTAATACTCACCGACTCCATGAGTGTTCTTTTACAACTATGTAGATTGCCGGAATTTTCAATGAGTATATTAGAGCTATCAATACGACAGTAGGTATGGCAACTTCACAAACGTGGAACTAGGGTGAAGTTTAAGTGGGTCCCTGCCCACTGTTGCGTCCGTGGAAATTAGATAGCGGATGCGATTACTCGATCGGATCTAATTCCGGATATTGAGAAGCTCGTTAAACTACAACGAGGACAGTTAATACCGAAGCTTAAATGTTGTACCGTTCTTTTCAATCATATTCCGAATTTCAAAGCTTGTTAAAAGGTAAACTATTCAAAATACAATTCCAAAAGAGCCCTGGTTTAAACATGGGGATCTGCTTCATAAAGATTTTGTCTTTGTGTTTGTTAGACTAAGTAGTCATAACTGTTCACCTAGTCATCATGCCAAATTGGGGATCATCAGAATGAGAGTTTGTGAGATAGGTAATATCGAGGATAGCATCGAACATCGGATCTGGTCCTGCCCAAAATACAAAAATAGAGATAACTTTATGTCTGAACTTTTATCAGCAAGGAATACGCTGCCAATACAATTTGAAAAGCTTATTATGAATCCTACCTCCTTGGATGCGCGTAGATTATATAATTTTATTAAGGCTAATAATATAAACCAAACAAAATCATAAAACAGTTAAATCACTAAAAGTTTTTATTGCAAAGCTTTTCGACAGTTACGTCATTTTCAAGCATACACAATAAATATATTAAACATCTAATAATATAAGTTTATAGTCTGAACAATCCACTTAAACTGGCCAAAGGGTGAAAAAAAAACACAATATTAAAGGAAAAGAAAAAATATATTTTCAGCTTTTCTTTTTTGTTTATGTTGTAAGTAGAGGAGATATGGATAATTGGTTAAACCATTAGTCAAACGGTCTTCGTCTACAAGACTGTATTTATATATTAAGGTTATTGTAATGTTATTTATATAACTATAATTAAATAAAATGAATATATTTAAAAAAGAACTTAAGTAACAGTAAAGTTACAGATTTATACAGATCGAAGAAAAATTATCTCATACAACAAAGTTCTTATTTTGATAGTACATGCTATGTCATAAAATAACGTTAACTATTTCATATTTAATTTCTAAATTTTTTAGAAAACCTATTAAACATATTATATAACACGTACAACATTATTTGTGTTCACTAGATATAACTGAAGCATAACTTAAAATTATTTCACATAATAACTTATTTAACAATAAAATATGATAGGCGTACTTACATTTTTAGGTTCTCCTTACTTTTTAAGTTTTCCATATAAAATAATTCATATTTTATTTTCGTTAGTGAACGATTAACATTGAATTGTTTAAAAAACTTCAATTGCTGGTTTATCATACTCAATTGTTTTTTTTTTCACGGCATTAGTTACGAATTCTAAATTATGGTGATAAAAAAATCACGTGCCCGTTATCAGTAGTTAGCCGAAATAATTGTTCTTTCCATTTTTGTTTACGTTGTAAATTTGAATTGCGTTGTCGTTTACAATTAAGTGTTATTACATAATAAAGTTTTAAATATGAACTTTTACAAGCTTATAACGAGACAGTTAGGATGTGAAATAGTTGGAATTGATTTAAAAACAGAAAATAGACCGGAAGGTATACCTCATATAGAATTTGAAATATTTATCGGACAAATGTATATTTGAATGTAAAGTTACGATATCATCCGTATTGTAACTACATATGTTTTAATTGTAGTTATTGAAGAAATAAAAAAGGATGTAACTAAACACCGACTCCTTTTATTTAGTAATCAAGGAATTATAAATGGCGACTGTCATGTCGAAATAAGTAAATGGTTCGGAGAGTTAGAATCCACATTTTATAAGCATCCTAAATCACCTCATCCAGATGTATTTCGAGTGTCTAATAACAAATTTGAAGGTTGCACAGGTAAATAAAATGTATTTTGGCTACAGCAGTTTAAATTATGTATGTTCGTTGAATTTATACCATTTAATACATATGTATATAACCCTTCTTACATAATGTATTTTATAGTAGCATATTACACAACGCAAGTATTTTTTACCCTGCTCACAAGTTTATTTGTTTACAGTTATAACTATTTATTTTTTATTAAATATTTACTAATATACATATTGGGTGCTTTCAAATCATATTCTAGCGTATTGTGTACCTCCTCAAAAAAATGAAAAAGTTGATTTTTATAAAAAAAAATCATAAAGTCGATGGATATCAGGTTTTAATGAATTTTGCGTGTCTAAAAATTTGAGAATAACTCAAAATGGAACTAAAAATTTTAAACGAAATTCATTAAAATGAAAGTCGTCGAATTGTTATACCTCGTATTTTTAAATTTTTGAAATGTATATCGGATATACGAATCTTAAGTTCCCCATATATCAACTCGTTGCAAAATTTATATGATTTATCTGCTTTACAATCTTTTGCTTTGCCACAGTCACATCTTTTTCGTTTCAATAATGTGGATGTGGTTCAGATTAAACGGAGATGTGGCTCTTAAAAACTGATTTATACAAATTTGAAACTTTATAGGTGAGCACTAGTTTTAAGTCCTTCGTCCCGTCTCGCACGAGGTTCTACCGAAGTTTTTATATGAATTTTAAGATAAGTTCTGGAAACTATCTGGCTATTTTGTTTGGCTGAATTTAACTGATAAATTTTACAAGCGCTGATCCCAAAAGAATTAAATGTATCATACAATATCGAAATTGTCAACGTCTTGTATATCGTCAAATAAATCTATACCACCTTTCTTGAAGTTGTGAAACAATATGTCCAGCTTGAGTTGGCTGGATTATAAACGATGACACTTCTTCCCGTATTCTAGAAGGTCCATTAACACAAGGGAATGTTACGAAAGATTCCTTAACTGTCAAGATCAAATTTCAAAGTAATATCACGTAGTAATAATGTAAAGATTGACGGGGTTATTTTTTTCCATTACGCGTTAAAAAGGTAAAATTTTGTTGATTAAATTAAAAATTATAATACAGTGATTTTATAAAGGTGTTGGCAGAACTGGATGGCATATAGATGGTTCATTCCAGGAGGCGCCATTTTCTTATTCTTTATATCACATGGTGTCTGTTCCGAGAAATGGGGCTACTTCTTTTATACCGTTAACAGAATTAATTGAGAATTTAGATTCTGTTCGCAGAGAAAAATGGGAACAATTATGGATGCTTAGCGACCGTAGATCGGGTCCGATACACCCTTTAATTTATAAACACCCTATTACGAGGAAACCCGTGAGTTCATTTATTTTTTATTTATTTTTAAGTTAGAATTAGGTAAATATTATTAGTTTTTATTTCGCTTCATTTCATGAATGAATATTTTTGTCCAATTTTAGGTACTTTGTTTCCATTTAGGAATGACCGAAGGTTTTATCTGGAATTATGACACGCCACAACAGAGACTGGCTACAAAATCCGAAAATAATCAGATTTTAAATGAAATCTTCGATGAAATTGCAAATCATAATAAGGATTTGATATATACTCACAACGTAATGTTTTTTGTTATGGTTTTATTACACATGTATAATCGTTTTATTTTTAGATTTATAGATTCATAAAAAACATCGTTTTTAAATTAATTTAATGTTAAGTATAAAACAAAAAATACTAATGTGTAAAGGAAGGACAAATCATATAAAAATATTTCTGCATAGGCAGGACTTATGTTACTATAACAGAATTCAACATTATCGGCTAAAGATTAAACAAGTCTTAATGATCTTTCATCTTTATTATATTTTCTTATTTATTTTCAAATTGATCTATATCTTTTGTCCATTCTATTATGTAACTTCTCTTATCGATTGTCAATTTTATAACGTTAATAGTATTCAATTTTTCTTGCGTTATACATATAAGCGTATTCTTCCGACCTTTTTGAACTTACATAACCGTTGGTGGATTATGATAACACCGGATCCCTGAAAATATGTCTTTACCTCATGTTATATTACTTCTGAAATATACCTTATGTGGGGAGACTGGTAGGCGGTGTTTTATTCTAAATGAAACAATGAATATTCGTTATTGCACGTGATAGTTCATTGTTACGCTTTTTCGAATGTCGCCGAATAAAAATATCTTGAACTTCTGATATTTAAAATTTACATTAAATATACGAAATTATCGAAATTAATGCTGATAGATCTTCGTTAGTTACGAATAAAAATATTTCCGTTGTTAACCGGGCACTGCACGGTGGATGAGGAATTTTCTTTTCTAATCTTATATGAGATTTTATAAAATTATAGAGTACAGTTTTCCCATAGTTGTTAGTATGACTTTATTGAAATTTATTTGAACATTTTGATTTGTTCGTTTCTCGAATATTCCTGATAATAGATTATTAAAGATTGGGGAGGTAGGAATGAAGAAAACGCAGTTAAAATAACTAGATAGAATGTTCATTTTAATCAGAATATACATAAAAATTATCCATCGATTACCATAGGTTAAAGGAGCAGCTAAAAATGTAGGTCATGAGGGGGGTATCGTGATGATGTAGCAATCTGAATCGTTGCGCGCCATACCATTCGATCTTTAGCTCGTTGTACACATTGATAAAAAGGTAACCCAGATTTTTTTGTTGTCATATTTTCCAGCGCTCTGGAAGATGACTTTTCGGTCTTTTCCCTTGGATCCTTCGATTGTATCACAAGTATTTCTAAGTTCCGCTCGCTGCGAATGATGTGTTTGAAATATTTCATCACGCTGAGAACATCAATATCAGCTAACCGTTGTGTGGGAATCAACTCGCGCACTATGGATTCATTAGTTCGTTTCGCTGTCTACGGTATGCGGAGTAATTTTCGACATCTCAACGGCTGTTGAGTCGGGTTATTCCGACCTTATCTGAAGTCTATTATTCAGCTGCATATAATACTGTCGAAAATACCGATGTCGTTGGATGTTTTATTTTCGTGTATTTAGTAATGGAACCATCCATATTTGAGTCAGTTTCATCATAGCACAACGGCACATTTGAATTCGGCGCTTTATTTCCCGGTTAGAACTTCCTTTATTAGAAATTAGGGATCCTAGGTATATAAAATTATCTATATCATATATCTTGCGAAGACCTTATCACCGAACGCTAACAGCTTCCCTCTATTCATAATCATGATATTTGTTTTAGTCTTGTTTATTTCGAGTCCAAATTTGCGACTGATAATTTCAACCTTTTCTAGCAATATTTTCATTTCGCCCAAAATTATTCGCTACGTGGTATCATTAACATAACATAAGTTGGAAATCTTACGTTCGCCCCAAGAGACTACGCCGTCCCATTCCTCTAATAATATATCCACCATAAAGGTTGAACAAAGTGGGTGATACGTCCTTGTTTCACACCACCCTACTTTGTATAAAATTCATCAGATTGCGATCCTTTATCCAATCGCACAATATTATTATTATGCTTGTACAGACTCTTAATCAATGACACGATTAAATGTAGATATACACCTTTATAAAGTTGTATTTCTAACGGATGAAACAATATAATAAATAGTTACATTCACAATGTCAAAATCACGTTGATTAGGGAGAGTTACAACCAACCAAAATTTTGATCAAATTTGAGCATTATTCGATCTTGTGTGTACATGGCAGAAAATTTAAAGGCACCTTATGTAAATTCTACTAATCTCTGAACGAACGACGGTTCTGCATTAGAATTGTTTAATCTTGTTATATCCACCAACCGATTTCAGTTTCTTCTGCGAACCATTCGTTTTGCTAAAAAATACTCGTGAAGCCCGAAAAATGATGAACAAATTAGCACCTATTAGAAAAATATTTAACGTATTCATGTCGATTTGTTTTTTTTTTTTTTTTTTGTAATATATTAGTATTATTACTTGCCGGGCAACGAGGTCATTTAGCAGTAAGTTCGCGGATGCATAGCATGAAAGGAATAGTACCTACCCGGTAACCTCAATCATGAATAAGATACTTCGGTTTTATATGCTTCAACAATCTTACATCATTACTTGTTCCTAACAGTCCTATAGCAAGTTATCTACCACACTTTCTGCGTGCATCCGTGCATACGCTTTAATAACATCCGCTGCATATTCTATTCTTAAGCCCTCATGAACAGTTTGGTTACGTACTATGATGTCTTAGTTATAAACCTAAGCATTTTATTCTGCAGAGTTTGTATTATTTTTAAATTCGTCGGCATAGCACTTCCTAAGCTTCAAGATATTTTTATATATTAAACGTTTATTATCTATTCTTAATGCACTATTTATTACTATAAACTACAACATTTTTTAAACACGAATATTTTCCCCCTCTATACGTTGTTTCCAAGTTAACCGATTATTCAAATATTCCATTTCTTAAACCATATATTCCATTTGTTAAACCATTTCTCTGTCTTATTAAGAGCTATTTGCAGATTATGCAATTTCCGGTGTATATGCAATGGCAATAACGCAGGGTCGTCAGCAAAAGTAGCCACCTCTACATTTTCTATTATTGGAAAATCAGCTGTCTACACCAAATACCGGGTGGGCTCAACACCAAACCCTGGGGTACACCTGCGATAACTGGGTGTATTTCTGAATATGTGTGTTGGTAACGCACTTGAAAATGTTGATGATGATAATTTTAATTCATATAATAAACCGTCGCGTCCAGCTTTGTGAACAGCTTGTTAAACACCGAGTAATGCTAAGCTTGATTCAATTTTATGAACTACCCTGCGCAGCTTATTAATTGTAGATTGGTTTTTAAAAAAAAAATCAGAACTGATGTTCCGAGATTAAGTTTATATATTTCATATTAATTAGCGTCGCCCGATCGTTTCGCTCGCGAACTCCAAGTCAATTTCTTTTAGGGTGTGAACCCTGTCGCTGCAGTCGGCTCAGCAGTTCTTCGCCAGTCATCGGGAGTCTTCTTCACACCTGGGCAGCGAACAGGTCGCGTCGCCCGATCGCTTCGATTATCATTCAATGTTTCATCTTAGTTGGACTTTTTGTTTTTAATCCAATAAAAAATTATTTCAGTACTATTCAAATAATACTTAATAATTAATTTTTGGTGTAAAATACACTCTAAATCATAATTTCACATATTTATTTGACTTTTTTTGGAGTTGACCAAACACAAATACCTTTTGTAGAAAATTAAACAACCTTAGCAAATAGTACAACTAATTGAACGAAAAATCGTCCGTTCTTTTTACTGCTTTATATTTTTGTACAAATTTATCACACTTTAAAATAAGCTGGCGTGTTTTTCTTACGTTCGAAACGGTTGGTAGTAGTTTACTACGTGATTACTCGAAAATTCAAAAATATTTCCGAAACATTATGTGGCGGACAAAACATGGTTTCAAACGAAAGTCTCGAATTTTTAATATGATATTTGTTGTTCTTGTTTATGTGATTTGTAAAAACAATTGTTTTTACTTATTACTAACATAAAATTTCGGAAATAATATTTAATTTCTCTTTTTAATATATAGTGGAGACCCGGTGATTTTATTATAAGCGATAATTTAGCAGTTGGCCACGAAGCAACACCTGAAACACAATTCAGCGTTGAAGACGTTGGATTACGAGTTTTACATCGTACCACTATTAAAGGAACAAAATTTCCATCGAAATAAAATTTGCTATTAAATTTTCCACTATATTACGATTGATGACATCCTTAATGCGCAGTACTTAGTAAATAATGAAATTGAGATTTTTTACATGATTTATCATAAGTTTTTCTTTTTTAATTGATTTAAACGATATAAATTTGCTAGGAAACGTTGTAAACAAATTAATTTTGACGATCATTCCCGTTTATGTATACGATTAAGTATATATTTATGTGACACGATTTTTTTGTGTTTAGAATTGTATCGTCCGTAATAAAGTGATATGTTACCTAATAATTATATTTTCCACTTGTCACTAAGTATGAAATAAAATTTTTCATGTAAAGTAGTTAAAATGATCATTTTTAATTTTAAGTAATTTTCAGTTTAAATATAAAACAAAGATTATATTATTCAAAAATTACATATGTAATTAAAACCGAGATTTAATATATGATGGTTAAAAAAAAATGATGAAATAACACAGCAAATAAAAACAAAACAGTTTAACTGCCGATAAAGATATTTAATAATGTTTTAAATATATACATTAAAGTAATTAATAAACAACAAAAGAAATATTTGAAAAATCACAAAACCTTTTGGATGTTAAGCCATTATCAAGTGAGCATAAAAATGAAATATAAACATATATATACAATTTTTTAAAAATATAACATGTAAAAAAATACTACACAATTACAAAAATTTTCAGTGAAAAACCAATATTTATAAAATAATCTGATAGTGAATGGGTAAATAACATAAATCAGCAAAATAAAATTTATACACAAACAATAACATAATAGCCAGTAAAATAAAAAATAAATAAACTGTGTCCAATATATAAATTCTTCATCAAAATTTATCATTGAATTTAATAAGTTATTTTTATATCTTTCATTATCTATAAGCTTTGATAAAGAATTCGCTCTGAGAAGTATATTTTGTACTTTTCATCATTTTTATATCGGGGGATTTTTTTTTATTAATTTTTTATTTTATTGCCTACTATGTCATTAATAAAACGAAAAAGCACACATTTCGCGCAAATAAAAAATGTTTATAGTGACTGTTTTTTCGTTTTGTTTTATTAATTCATACACACTCCGATATATCAACATATTTTGTTTTGTATATGTATAAAATTTTATACTTTTGTGTTCTTTACCACATTCACTATCAGATTATTTCATAAATATTATTTTTTCTCTTTGCTAATTTTTGTAAATTCTGTATCTAAATTAGTATTTTTTGCATTTTATATTTTTTATTAATTGTATATATTTTTATATTTTAAGCGATTACTTTTCCCCATTATTTGCGCGAGAATATTTTTCTCAACACTTCAATTGAGATAATTTTATTAATAAATGATACCGATATTAAAAACAATAATAATATAAATAACGCCCCAGCAGTGATAATAATAGAAATGACAATCACATAAGATTTGTGAACTTTCATTATGTAGAAATGCTGATTCATATATCGAAATTATTTATATTTTGCAATAAGTTACCAATTCCGCGTTAATTTTTGACGACTTTAGAAATATTGATTGTTTCTTCAATAAGGTTAAACTGGATTTTAACCTTACAACTTTTATTTGTAATGATGTCTTGTTTTGATTTAGTGCTGTTCATGGAGTTTAGATAAATGTCTCAGATATTGAAATTCAGAGTAACATGGAATCTACCATACTAAAGCGCGTGCTAGAAGAATACGGAAAAAATAAACACTCCGATCTACATCTCGTTGGGGAAATTAAATGTTTTGATAATAATAATCTAACAACGTTTGTCGTTTAATATGAGCTCGAATTAAAACCGGGCACTTAAGATGCGGATATATATTTAATACAGAAATGTTGTATGACGACTTCAGCTGCGTGCCAGTATAGAAATTCAGTGCAACATATGAATTTGCATTCAAACATTTAACGTTAAAGGATGTTAATGATGTGGAGATGAATCCGTAGACTCCGTTAGCAAATTAAAATATTTACGTTCGGTATACGCTGTAAGCATTACGAAACTGTTGTTTTATATGAGAATCATTGAAACTGGGAACATTGTTGTTACCCGTCTGACTGCCTTGTCAGGTAAGTTGTTGTAAGCAGGGTTGCCAGGTGTGTTTAAAAAGAAAAACGACAACTTTGTAGTTTTTTTTATTACCTGATAAAAATCATTAAAAATACCAAAAAGTTTACAATCTATTTGTTTATATATTTAACATCCGATGACGCTGTTTTTAATAAAGGTTTATCGAGCATCTTCGAATTCAATGTAACACTTATAAGGAAGAAAACGCACAATTTACTTTTTAGAGTATTTATGCCACAATAAGATCTTTAATAAGTTCATACATTTCCCACAATGCAAAAGATTCGTAGCAGTGGATACGGGAATACTAAAAACTGAATTATTTTCAACAAATTCAATGCTCCTTGTTTTAAAAAAAAAATTCACCACACAATGGATTTGCCTTTATGTGAAAAAAAAACACGTTTAATAAGTACAGCTAAGTATTCGTAAATACGTTCAAAGGGAGTTCATCATGGAGATATATTGACCATAATTCAGTCAGTTGATTCAGCAGAGGCGACTTTCGTATTTTAAATTGTGAACAACTAAAAGTTTTATAATTATGATTTTCATATAAGTTGCTCTTCGGTAAACATTTGTAGAATTTTTGGTAAATTCTAATTCATAGTTTTGTTTGATAGTCTTTTTCTTAATGCCATATAGAATTTCACTTCAAAATGTTTAAGTTCACAGCTCCTATCGTTTACTTAAACTTAAATTTATATGAGGGAAACTGTTATAATATATAACTATTACTCTGCAATGTGTGGGTAGGTTTTTTTTTTGTCAGAAAGAAGCTGGCATATTATGTTTACATTTTATTACTTAGGAATGCGTTCAAGCTTTATGTAATATTTTGAACTAATTTTACTACATGAATTTCTATAATGTAATTTTTATAAATCGTATTTACCGACTAATAATAAAAATCGATAAAACACAAGGTGTATCTCTGATGATTTCACTCTAATCTATTACAGAATATCCAGTAGTTCCTTTCTTTGATTTTGGTGTATCGGTGTAACATTTTTAAACAATATGTATGATGATACTAGTCGTTCATAAACTTCAGCGATCGTATGGAATTTTTCTAGTGAATTTTCGGTGCGATAACAAGAAATTAGATCACCAACATCACCAACTGCAACTATAAGCAATGCCTAACTAGATTTTAGATGCGTATTTTTTTAAAGAAATATATTTAAATAACTAAAGTTAAAATGCCTTATTTAACCATATGGTTAATTCATTATTATAATGTTCACATCTGAACATTGAATTATTATTTGCTAAATAATCAAACTTAAATTTGCACTATATTTAATTTATTCTTTTGGTGAATTAATTAATTTGTGAATTCTGAATTTATTAATGCTTAACTTTTTCAATCTATGAATACCTTCTGGTCTTAAGATGATATTACGAATCATATCGGATTTGCTAAAGCACGTCTTAATTCTTAATCATTAAATTTTACAAGCTTATTTAAATTAAAAATAAATAAAATCTCATCTGTTCCCTGGTATTGTTTTTCCCAATATGTGTTTAAAATTCGTTCACGATACTAGAATTAAAGTTTAGAATAAACAATTTTATTCCTCATTTATGCTATTTACTCTGGATATTCAAGACTACTTGAAAAAAAAATTATTTCATCTATCACTGATCTCTCAAACAACGGATATTTTTTTGATTTTTTTTTTTTGTATTTCTGTAATACCGTCTTTATTTTAAATTACCAACATGTCCAATTACCAATTTATTATACATTACCGAATAATTGTTATATTATGAAGTGTACACTAATTAAAAATATTAATTTTAGTGGGCTTTTATTGAATAATATATATATATTTTTTATTTATTAAACATATTATATATTTGTATTTATATAGACGAGGTATGCAATTTATATAAATTGCACATATTTATCAATTACGAAATATAGATTTGTTTTTTTTTATACTATTATTTCTTCCGATGTATATCACTATCTAAAATTATATATGTCTGTGTAATCTTAACCTATATTATTGTTCCTTAGGTACGATATCTACGAACTAACAAAAGAACGCTATAAAACAGCGGGCACTTTTGAGTCCACCGAGCTCTCATGAAGCTAGACCGTTCTTTTGTTCTGCTTTTAAATATTAAATTTTATTATTAATATATAATAAAACAAGTTCTACTGACTAGGCGGTAACAATAATTAACATCCTTTAAAATTAAGTGATCCTACGAGAGATATGGTGAACACCACCTATCACGCATATATATATATATATAAAATCAAAAGCAATTCAAGTACAAATTATACAGGACCATTAAAATAGAATTTTTAGTGACTGATATAAATATATATATATATTATCTACGATACATCCTGTTACATTTTTGAAAATATTATATAGATCTATTATAGCTTTGAAATGTTCTTCCATATTACCTTCAAATTTAATTTCGTTTATTTTCCAACACGCAATTTTAACATTATACATGATTGATATGACTTAAAAATTTAAGCAGACATTCGAAATAATTCATTATAACTCTTTGGTCCATCGACATTGTAAAAAATATTTGATCGATTCACTCTATATGCCTCAATCGAGTAAATCGAAATAATTAGCTTGGAGACTCCTATGTTTGTTTGAAATTCATTTAAATAATTCTTATCTTTTTTTTTAGTTATTCTTCGAGGATTTCTTTGTTTTGATCATATTTCATTAATTCTTTTGTACATAAGACATATAAATGAGTATTATTCATAATGACAAGAATTGATCATTTTACTAAATAAGTGATCCATATAGTCGCGATAATGCCAAACACTTAAAACATATAAGGATATCTGAAAAAAGACGCGATGAAAAACTTAAAACGAGATAATTAAACGAAATATATACAGTTTAAAAATATTGTAAGGCAATATTCGAAAAAATTAATACTATAAGAGATACAACGGAAAAAAGGAGATAAAATAGAAGACGATTCAACATACCTTCTAAATTAGTAAATAATAAAATATAGTTTACAATATTAAAAATTATTTAACACCAGCATTACTAAGCTCTTTTTTTTTTAAACGTAAAAGTCATAACATTTTAGCTATCTTCCTCAAATTTTGCTTGAAATAATCGAATTTATCACTGTATTTAAGGCTTATATAGCTCGTGGCAAGGTACCACTTTCTTTCGTAAATATTATCGTTTATTGTCCGATTAATTTAAATCTATTTAAATATATAAATGTTATACTTTTTATATATTTTTTTCTCTAATTACATTATTATCTCAACATATTTTATAATCGTTATGAGTTATTAAATTTTTATTTTTATTTTTTTAAATTTTGTCAATGGTTCTAACAATTTTATTCGAACAATCCACATCGATTTACGTTAAAATTACGTTCTAAATAAAAAATCGGATATATAAAAGCGATTTCAATTGACTAGCACCAGTATTTACACTAGCTAAATTCAGTACTATTAACGTGTTTACACGTTTTTAGTTTTAACTCCATATTTAAATGTTTCAAATTCAAACAGACGATGGTAAGAAATTAAAATCATTCGAACTGGTTTTGCCACGACTGAGCATTCCGTAACACGTTGCAATCATCGTTCTTATTTGGTTAGGTGGCATAAATTGCCTACAAAGCCGGTTATCCACTAATTTATTCTAAAAATTATTTTTCTTAGAAGGTATATCAGTTAACTATAAAAAGTTCTATACTTACAGTAATAATTTACGACAAAATACAGACAGATTACGAACGAATTTTACTAGCCCTCCAATTTAGTCATATGACCAGTGTTACAGATAACGAAACTATTATATGTATATTTTAAAAAAAGAAAAGGACAAAAAAGGGTAAAACTAAAAAACGTATAACCGTTATCAGTTCAAGGACAATAAACATAAAATACAAACAGACTTTTCAACTGAAATTAAAAAAATAAAATTAAAAAAAAAAATATATATATATATAAAAAAAAAACTATAGCTAATATGGCCGAGAACGAGTGTGCTTTTTATGGTAATCATATCGTCTCATCGGTCCAAATCCATCGTAATTATCACCAGCATATCGATGAGAAACCCCGTGAAAATTACGATTATTATTATTAGACTGATGCGAGGTAGGTGGTATCTGCCACGTATGATTGTAATCCCAAATTTGCATATTATTATTTCCCCAATCTCGGTTTTCGTAACGTTCCATTCCCGCACCATGAGATCTCTGTTTATTCTGATTTCTGTATTTTTGCGGTGTTCGTTCTTTCTCGCGAGAGTATCGCTCAGACATCCACTTACCTCCGTTCGCGATATCTCGTTCTCGGTCATTTCTACTCCAATTATTACCATCGACGTAATGAGACCCTCTTGCGTTACTATCGACTGCCGATGAATTATAATTATAGTTAGGAAAAGAGCCGATATCCGTATTCAGATGAAATGACGGCACCACATCTTTCCAGAATGGTTCGGTTACACTTTTCGTCAACGCATTCAATACCGACGTGGCCGTCATTTCGCATATATCAGCAGCGCTGACATTATGCAAATCCCACGGATTATTCTCTTTCAGTCGTTCACCGCCATGATTGTCATTACGATTAGCGTAGTCTACGAATAAGCAAAAAGAAAGCGTATGAATACATTTTTAAAGAGAAATCTTATCAAACGAGCAATTCTTTATATATATATACATATATATATATATAAAATACATGTATAGTCGGCCATCTTTGAAATGACTTTAAATATTTGGATGAAATTTTGTACATACGTATAATTTATAAAGTAACTGAAAATGTCCTGTATGAAAATTACGAATTTTGAAATTTTGAACGCGACTTTAAAAAATTTCGGAAATTCTGTTTTCCGACTTTTTCTTGATAATTACCTAAATGTATTTTAAAAATTTCAACTCGATCGCATTGAATGTTATAGATTGGAAATTTGACTTTTACCACATGTGTGTTGTATTTTTTTTTAATTTTTATTTTATCTTCTTCTAATCTAGAACTGACGTGTCTAACCCATCATCTACCAGATGCAATGAATGTGAACAAAAAAATAAACATTTTTTTAGGAGTCGGTCCAGCGACAAAACTCTTAAGTTATTAATGATGGCAGCCCGAAAGCATTATCTGAAGTCGGTAATACGTTTACAGCCTTTTAATCGCCGATTGAACTTGCACACTTATTCCCAGCGAATTTTCGTGAGATTCCAATCTCGTCAGGTAATCGCGAGCAGCTCGTTTGATTACTTATTCCACATATTGTATCTGAAGTTCTTTAATGTGTAGTTAGTAACATACCATGGAGCGCCAGCTATCCTTCGTAGTATCTTATTCTGTATTCTGGTATCGCTGTATTTTTTGAATGGTGCTCTTAGAGGAACATCCCCATAGTTCGCAGCCATATAGCCAGATTGGTTTAAGTATCGCATTGTACAATAAAAGTTTATTTTTAATATCTAGTTGCGATCTGGATTCTAATAACCACTTTAATTTTGCCGTTTTGATATTTAAAGTCCTTTTTGCCGTTATATGCGATGATCATGTTAAAGACTGATCAAGATTGATTCCTAGGTATCTAACAGAAGAGTCTTGAAGTATTGTTGTTCCACTTAACGAAACTTGATATTTTTTGCGTTCAATTTTTCTTTTAGTGAATAATAAATGTTTACATTTAGCTTCGTTAATTGCTATTTTCCAAATGCTGAACCATTCAGCGATCTGGTCTAGCGCAACCTGAAGATGCCGAGTGGACGCACTAGGACACTCATGTGAAGCTAGTATTACCGTATCATCAGCGAAGGTTGCTATAAATGTATTTTCTGCAATATCTCTCGTAAATACCGAATATAAGAGCGGCCACAGGACACTGCCCTCAGGTACACCAGCTTGAATCCTATGGGGAAATCATTGACAATTATTAATTACTACTTGAAAATATCGATCATCCAAGTATGATTTCAAAATATTATAATATTCCGGTGGCAAGATTTGTTTGCATTTATAGAGCAGGTCTGGATGCCAAACTCTATCAAAGGCTTGTTTCACATCGAGAAATACGGCGGAGCAAACCTTTTTTTTTCCTTCAAGACATTGTTTAATTTGGCTTACAACTCGATGAACCTGCTGTACAGTCGAGTGTCCAATGCGGAATCCGAATTGATGATTCGGTATTGCCAAAAATATAATTAAAATTTTATATCCCAGGTATCGTTTCGATTTTAGGTATCGGATCTAACGAAATATTTTTTATTGTACGAAAAAATTACTTTAGGAAAAAGATTACACGAGAATAATTAAATAAGCGAAACGTTAAAAAAATAATCTCGACAAATAAATCAAAATATACATTTAAAAAATAGGAAATATGTAATAGGAAATCACGCGAGAAAGATAAATTACATTAAAAAGAACGCAAACAAAAATTGTGCAATTCGAAACGATAGATAATTAAGGAAAGAACTGGTTAAAGTCATAATTTGAAATAGAATATATAGTAATCAAAATTAAAAATTATATAAATTTTTAACTTGTAATAATAATTTATGAACGAATGACAAAAAAAAAAAAAACACACGAAATAATTACCATTGTTACGATGTTCGTTTCGTTTCCATTTGACGGCATTATCTTTACTTTGACGTTGAGAAGTTTTTTCGTTTTTAGTTGATTTAGGAGGAGGTGATGATCGTGGTAATAAGCAATCGGGAATTTTTGGTAACTTTATTTCATCTTGCTCGCCAATTTCTTTAAATGAATTCTTCGTTTTTCGTAATAACTCGCCGTCGTGCTTACCCGGTAACTTAATTCCCGACGACAATGCTAAAAAAAAAGAAAAAAAAATTTTGATTAAATTTTTATTACGACGTTATATTAATTGTTTGAACGCGAAAGTGGATGAATTATTTTTTATCTGCTTGCGAAAGTTCTTCACTGTTGAAAAATTAATCTAGAATTTTTTAATTCGAAACTGACAATTAAAACGTACCATCATGTTTATCGTACAATGAAGACGGCACTGAATAAACAGACTAAGCTCGTAAAGAGCTTATTAATAGACCTAAAAAACAAATCATTTAGAGAAAAGTTGTTAAGCTTGCCTCTATTAGCGAAACGTGATTATAAGACCTAAGCAAATTAATCTCCCAATAAAAAAGCCAGATAGAAGTTGGGCTCGAACTGATTTGGAGAAAGCAGAAGTATTTGGAAAATACTACTACGCTGATACATTTCAGTCATGACCACTCTTCTACTTTTTCAGAAATACGATGTTATAATGTGTCTAAACCCATTAAACTTACTTCCTCTGGCGAAATTAAATAATAAAAACGACGAATCCGACAAAAGCACCAGGATACGACCTGATCGCAGCAAAAATTTTAAAAGAATTACCAAGGAAAGGTTTAATACTTTTAACGTATATCTTCAATGCAATGCTGAGATTAACGTATTTCCCGGTTCAATTAAAATTTTCACAAATCGTCGTAATTAAAAATCCGCAAAAACTCGCAACAGAAACAAGCTCGTATCGCCCCGATTTCATTACTGCCTGTGCTGTCTAAGTAGTACGAAAAACTACTCCTGAAAAGAATACTACCAATTGTCCAAAACAAGTCACTAATACCTGACCGTCAATTTGGTTTCAGGTAAAAACATAGTACAATAAATCGAATAGTTAATGCGATTGAAAAATCTATTGAAGAAAAAAAAGTTTGTGACGCGATTTTCTTAGACGTAATTCGAGCTTTTGACAAAGTTTGGCATAAAGGTCTATTACAAAAAATCAGTTGTTACTTTCCACATCAAATGACTCCGGATATTGCAGTCATACCTCGATGAAAGATACTTCTGTGCGAAATATGGAGAAGATGAATCACAGATTTATCCGGTAAAAGCAGGTGTACCCCAGGGTAGTGTACTGGAGTTTGTACGGCAGATATTCCTATTCCGACAAACATCGAAATAGCAACCTTCGCTGATGACACAGCAATTCTCTGTTCAGACGTATCTGCCGCAGATGCACGCAAAAACCTGCAAGAAGCAGTAACCAAATCGAAACATGGTTTAAAACGCGGAAAATAAAGATTAATGAAGATAAATCAGCTAGAGTAATATTTACTAACATAAGAAATCTGCCAACTGGACAGGTAATTATGAATGGTGTTACAATCCCACAAAAAGAGGAAGTAAAATATATCTTTGTTTAAATTTAGACAAGCGCCTAACATGAAGAAAACATATAATAAAAAAGCGTAATGAACTAAACATTAAACGGAAACAAATGTTTTGGCTACTAGGCAGACGATCAGAACTGTGTACTGATAATAAACTGCTTTTGTATAACCAAGTTTTGAAACCAATTTGGCGATACGGCTGCCAATTATGGGGTTTTGTCGAGAAAAGTAATATTGCTATTTTGCAAAGAGTTCAAAACAAAATCCTTCGGACTATTGTCGACGCTCCATGGTATATAACAAATCTTATGCACGAAAATCTCAAAGTGAAAACTGTAAAGGAAGAAATAGCAACAGTTGCTAAAAAATACGCTGTCCGGCTAGCGAATTACCGTAATCATATGGCGATCTCCTCACTAGACAACTCACTCGTTATCCGCAGACTCAACAGAACGAAGCCACTGGATTTAATATGAATACTATTAATATGTAAAATTACACTGAAGCACCCATCACTGGATGGGATGCTTCTCATGTCACATTATGCATAAATAATCATAAAACTTACTAAATAGCATTAGCTAGGTGTAAATTAGAAATTTAATAAAAGAAAAAAAAGTTCGTCGTAAAGGATTAAAATTAAATTTGTCGTGGATTTTTTAAATTCGTAAAATAAATTATCATTTTATCAATTATATGATCACGGGGAAATGAAAAATACGAATCAAAAATAAATAAATCATAATTTTGTAGTTGAAATTATTAAAAAATAGTTTAGACCCCGTTACATTACTCTTTGCAACAAACTTGTACTAAGAACTGAAATATACACGATTAAAAAATAATAAAAATAAAATTTAAGCGGTTGGATATAATTTAATTACGGTTATTATAACGGCTATTAGAATCAGAATAATTTTATAATTTTTATTTGCTGCCGCACTGATTGAATATAAATCGTGTAATGAAAACGGAACAGAATTTTCGATCGACATTGTAATATTTACTAAGCGAACATCGCATTAAACATGTGCACATACATGAATAAAAATAAATGAGTATTATCGAGTGTTATTCGATAATTTTTTCAAACTAGCGTTACTAATATTTTCATTTTTTCTTAATAAATATACCGAGTAACATAAAAAAAAAGAGAACGTATTTTTGTTTAGATGTAAAAAGAGAATTTGGGCGGTAGTTTTTAGTCAAATATTTATCGAAAAGTTGTAATTTTGAAAAATCTCAATATTATAGGTTCGCGAATGTAGACGTATAAAAAAAATTAAGCAAACTTTAGAAACAATAAATATAATTAAACGATACCTATGTGAGTTAATAACAGGTTAGTTACAAATCTAACAGCTTGCGGTCCAAAATGTATACCATCTTTCATTCTCCTACATGAAAAAAAAGAAAATATTTGATTATTTTCATAATTATATTTCCCATTCTTATTTCTTTTCAACGACGTACAATAAAGAACAGAATATAAATATAACTCATACACCGTATGTTAATCAGAATGTTTTGCATCACATAAATATGATTAGTTAAAATCTAGTCATATGTCAATGAAGACTGCATTATCATTTACTATATTTAAATCTGCATTCATTTGTCAACTTAGTTTTGAGATACATTATTTTCAACAAATACAGAGATTATTTAAATTCTTCAAAATATAGATTTTTTATTTTTACAAATGATAGAGAATATGTTCTTAGTCTACTTTTAAAATATTTTATTTCGTTCTAAAGACTATCAAAAGTAAATATTTTAAAATCTTACTCGTATTCGTTTAAAGTGAATATATATATTAATCAAAATCAATGGAGTTCAATATAGCACTATACGGTATGATGATGATATTGTTTTGATAGCAGGAGAGGAAAAATTGCGACATCTTAATTACTTAAATGCGCTATTAATAGAAAAATGTAAAATGAAAATAAATACAGATAAAACAAAAGTAATGATCTGTGCAAATGACGTCGCAAAAGATATAGACATAGTCCTCAATGGAAAACGAATATCTTAAGTAAAAGAATTTTCTTGTGTTGGCAGTTTAATAACGTCCAACGGAAGAATAGAAAAAGAATAGCTCAGGCTAAAAACGCTTTTATTAAAAAAAAGAACGCTTATTACATCGAGAAGTATTTCATTACGCATAAGGAAGCTGTTCGTTTAGACTTTTGTCTGGAGCGTTGCACTGTACGGCAGCGAAACATGGACTTTATATAAAAAAGAAAGATTAAAACTTCAAGCTTTTGAAGTTTGGTATTATCGAAGGATGCTGAGAATATCATGCATGGATAAAATTACAAATAAGGAGGTATTCGAAAGAATATAAGAACAAGCACAGATAATAAACACGATTGAAAAGAGGAGAAATAGTATGAACGGTCATCAAATCAGACATTGTAAATGGCTAAAAAACTTAATCGAAGGAAAAACAAATAGAAAATTAAGAAGAGGAAGACCGAGAACCCGATTTATGGACGCCGTAATAAAAGAACAGAATTATGTGAAGATAAAAGAAGCTGCTCTTGCCAGGAAATTATTTGCTTAGCTGCATGCCATGTTGCCCACCAACCTAGCCGTTGAGGAGAATAATGATGATATATATATATGCCTTAGTAATATTTACACGTATGAAATCGGTAATTAATTACCAATGCATTAGCGTGCGTAAGTAATAATGAACATCTAGAACATCATAGCCATATGTTGCCACCAAATGACGACAAAACAAATTCGCCTCCATAATTTCGAAACGCAGTAACGATTGCATGAAATCGATCTATAAAAAGTTGTGTATAATGTGTGATTTTAAAATGTAATCATAATCATGAATGACTTATTTTAGAATAAAAAATAATTTTCGATAATCATGTTTATATCAAACGAATTAAAACATCAACACATATAATTCACGTACATTAAAAATTACCTTAAGATAGTTCAAATTTATCAGCGAAAGTTGTTATTTGACAATATTATACGTATTATTGAAAAGTAACGTTTAAATTATTCAAGATAAAATCTTTGTTCGTTTGTAAACATATGGATGATTATAATTTTTCTGATTATAACTAGTTTTGAAAATCACACGTACGTTACTTTAAACATTTCTTTTCTAAAAAATTACAATTTTTATATCTTTCATTAATCAGATTATTTAACAAGTGCACTGAGTTTGAAATAAATTTCTATATTTCTTGCTCAATATGTATATAATATAATTCTAGGAATTGTACAATTTAAATTCTTAAAATACGTTCGAGTTCATTATTCAACAAAATATGTTGCTTTTATTAATATTAATAATAAAAAGACACCCATTTTAACTCAAAACGAATATACACGACGATAATTGTGTTTACAATAATACATAAAATTAATTTCACAAAAATGAAAGTTTATCATGAATAACAATGAAAATTACGTGACAGCAATTGAAATTTATCATTTAGAAAAAAAAAAAAAAGTGTATTCTATAATTTTACCATCTAAGGCAGTACCTGTTTAACTATCAAACCTCCTCGTATTGTAGTTGACACTGGAAATGTTGTTAACCAAATGAATAACGTTTGTTCCGGAATGCTTTTTTTCAAGCGATTCATTAACTTCGTCATATTTTCTCTGTATTCATCCACTCCATTAGGACCCCATCTAAACAATACTTAAAAACTTAATAGATTTCTTCTCTCTGAAAAAACTATTTCATTAGTATCATCTAGAATAACTTTTAGTTTTATAAAACGACTTTTAAAGTTTAAATTGCAAGTGGACATATTCGAATGAATTTTTTAAAAATAATTTATTAAACCAAAGTTATAAAACAATGGGAAACACTCAAATCGACACTAGAATTACATCTAAATAAATACGAGCTATCACCTAAAACTCAGTGTTGACTCCGTAAAGGATGTGTTACCGGAGATCATTTAACATATATACAAATAACGTATTGTAGACACCAAGCAATATTTACTCATATTAAAGGAGCATACGATTGGGTCAATTCACTGAACTGACAGGCATTATGATACATTTAAGTGTCTCGGACAATATCGTAAGGTGGATATATATATATATTTGACAGTAAAATCAACAACAGATTATTAAGATTAGTCAAATTCATTCATAATTATTGGACGAATAAAACGACACCAGTGTTAGTCGACAGCAGGGGTCCATTAATCTATATAAATCCATTTGATAATGTCGGAAAATATATAATAATTTATATTATTTTAATACGCTAGACAATATCCCGCGTATATCTAACGTTTGAATTTAAAACACTCTATAAAAAAAATAATGAAAACATATTACAAGACACAGAAAAGAAATATCAGTACTATGAACATATTTATACTGATGGGTCAATAATTGCTCCTGTGCTATATGCAACAAAACTATGAACGAATAGCGAACATTTCGAATTCCGGTAACATATGCATTACGTACAATAGAATTATGTGCACTTTATAAAGTTGTTGCTAAAATAATCACCACTATTTCATTATATTAATCGAGTCACTAAGTGCATTATATAAAATAATAGATATTTCAATAGATAACTTTTTAACGAATCCTTAATTATTCAAATTAATGTTTTACACTTTATTTCATTTAAAGAAGTGTAATACACTACATCGCCCGTTTAGGCTGAATTCCCCTTTACAATACTTTATAATATATACTTATATAACAACCACTTGTACACTCACATTTTCGCGGGCGGTGTGCCAGTTTCACTCCTGTAGATCTACTCGGACAGGAATGTAGACAATTATATCAATATTTCAAGGAGCATAAAACAATTATTATGTCAATCTAAACTGGTTAAAAGAACTGTTTGTGCCTAAATGATTTAAAATAATTAGAAAAAAAAAGTACCTGGTAATATCCCACAAACAAGAATTCATTATAATTACATCGGGTGCCTTCGCTTTTCGATCTTTGATTCTATCTAATATTTTGATAACACTTTCATTATAACATTTCGTTATAAAATGGTATTCAACGCATATTCCATGCTTCTGCAATACGTTTTGAAAATGATTAAATATATTGATACTTATTGAATCTTAACCAAGTTTATTAATCTGTAAGTGCACTATATATATATATATATATATATATATATATATATATATATATATATATATATATATATATATATATATAATATATATATAATGTAAACTGCCTACGTCAAAATCGTCTATCAAAAAGATCTGATTAAAGTTATGTTTAACTATTAAGACATCAGAAATACCGATGTACTAAAGTATGCACTATGAGATAAACAGAATTGATACAATCATATATTAATGCAAAAAAGTAAAAGGGACAATGTTGTTAATAGAACAGTTTTATTATTGACTTAAAATTTAACGTTTTTATTACATTTTTATACCATACACGCGATATAAAGTTTTAAATATAAGTGATTTTAAAATTAACTTGATTAAAACAAAATAAATTTATCTTTAAAATAGATATTTTTAGAAAGTTAAATAACGTGTTTTAAATGTATGAAAGGCATTATAAAATTGTAATACACATTAGTACTAAATGTTCAAATGGAAAAAATATTAATTTTCTAATGTCTCTATAGATTTTTAAACTGGTTAATACACATTAGTAGTAAATTTTACGAAGGAAGAAATATGAATTTTTCAATGGCTCTATAATTTTTAAACGGGTTCTTTCTTGTATAGAATTCAGACCATTATTCGAAGGAATTTAATCAATATGAAAAGACATTGTTGCTTATTTTGTTTTAAACTTTTATTCAAATTATAGTTGAAACAAATTTAGATTAATCTGTCAACAATGTATCAATGTATATAAATGTATTTTTCCATCAATCAAATATTAAATTATATTATATACTGATTTTTCGCTTATGTTTTGTTTCTCGACAACGGTTATTGTAGAACATGGAAATTTTATAATATTATTAATAACTGAAAAAAAACTATGAAGAAATGTGGGTCTGAAGAAACTTATTAAAAAACTACAGTAATTAGATAATAAAAATAAAAAAGTATCTCAAAATCAAACCATAAACTATCATGAAAGTAATTTACATTAAGCTCACAAATAATATTTCCGTAAGTGTGCCATTTTATTTTTTAACGACGTATTATATACGATTATGATGATGCGTGTTGATCCATTCGTAACGTTAAAATTACATAACAAATGAAAGTGATTTTTACTGAAATTTTTAAACTAATGGCGTATTTTTCGTTTGTTCTTATTTTTGGTCGATTAGAAAATCGACAATCAAAAATTATTTAAATTAAAAATGAATATAAATCAGCATTAATAAAAATCTATAGAGTATTTTCGTTCAGAACGTATTAATAACAATATAATACTTTAAAGACTTTCAGGATATTACCACCTCTTGATCGATTCATTAAATTCTCCTTTTTCTATAATAATAATTTTAAATGCAACTAATTCTCTACACTATTAAAGCTCAAGCAGATAATTTTGAATTCATAAATTTATGATGTAGAAAAGTACTCACATTATATTGACGAACTTCAACATACTGTCTGCCGCGAATTAATCCAGAAAACTGAGTTCTTTTGTCATTTTCAAACGATGGCTCCCCCTACGAAAACAAATTGCCGTTATTACACACATGTAACATTATTAAAATCAAATTCATAAATTTAAAAATGACTTACCCTCTTTCTAAGGTTAACTACATCAACTAATTCATTTCGATTAATTAGGGTTAATAAATCTTTGTATGTCGCTCTCATGTCTGAAAAAATATATTAAAATAATTTAATTCGGTGATTTTATATAATATCTACAATGCATTTTACATATGTAGAGAGAGAGAGAGAGAAGGAGAGACGACGAAATACATAATAAACATACTTGAATCTCCCAAAAATAATATTTTCTTGCCATTAAATAACTTAACGGCATCTTTACTTGTAAATATATCAGCCATTTGTTAATATGTGAAATGTTTCATTTCATTAAAAGCTTTACATTATAATACAATGAAACGTTATGTTTTTATAATTTTTAATTAATAAACTATTAAATATAATAATCTTCAATAATAAACATCAATAGAGTGAAATAATCAAAATGATGTTAAACGAGGCTCTAAAATCAGTTCAACCTAAACCTTTTAATTCCGGGACATTGCCTTGGGTGCGCTGCTATCACTTGCAAAACAATCGATAATAAGTCGATTAGAAAATAAATTAACTTTCATTACGAAGGCGTAACATCAATATTATTCAAGGATAAAATCAAATGACAATCATCGATTTGAATAAGTTTTTTATTTCGCCGGAATAAATTATTTATTCAAAAATAGTGTACATTCCATATTTGTAGATATAAAAATTATTTTGATATTTTATAAATAAAATATCAAAATTAATTAAATATTATACATATTAAATATAAATACAAAACGATGAATAGTATACGGAAAAAGTGTCTACACAAGTCATTTAAATGTAAACCAATGAATATGCTCACAACACTTTTGTAACTTGGCTAAATTTAAAATAATATACATTGACTAAATTTTCAATTTGTATATGTTTGGAACGTGCATATTGAAAGACTGTGTTTTAAAAATCTTAAAATTACTAGAATTGTGAAATACCTGTCATATAGTTCTCAGATAATTTTTACTTTTAAAGATTTCTAATTTTTAATAGTATTTTAAAGGAAGTTAAAAATAGTTTAGAAGAATACCTACAAACACTTTTTGATAAATTTTATACATTGACTGGATTAAGTTCTCCACACATAATTTGAGTGTTGCGTTTTGTAACCCGTTATCAGAGTTATCATTCTATTTCGTCACTTTTTTTTGTGATTTTAATTTGATCAATGTTGGTTACTGTCATCCCTTTTGGATATTTTCACACATATAAAGTAAGATGTTTCAATTATTCTTTCATGGTCCGGTCCTTTAGACTTCTATTACAGTGATTAGTCGACTTTTTGCTATTTCTTTTCATTTTTTACATGGTTCGGTCCTCAATGTTTCTGTAAGAGTAATTTGTTATATTGTAGCTTTGTAATGGACTTACCACTTCTCATGGTGTATTATATGCCATTTATCATATTTTCACCATTGCGTTAAATTCGAAGTCACTTTTTCTTTATATAAGCATTTTGAACCAGGTTGTATTCATTTATTAAGAATACCAAAGATAAAGCTGACATACAGTACTATAAACTACACTATAATTGCATGATTGTTAGTAGTAACATAAAGCCTACTGATATCCGTAAAAAAAAAAAGCGACAATGAGGGAATAGATAAAATATAAACACAAGTGAAACTCTGATAATACACCTAATAAGGACGTACCACAACATGTCAAATCAAGGAAACCTGTGATCAACCAATTCATTTCTAGAAGTTAAATATCATACAGTTTTATTATAAAAATAATATGATTCTTTCATTTTAATCATTGATTTAAGTGCAGTCTAATGTATTTTACCTTACGTCTGGAAGGAATCACTTGTCCATTAAGATGAATATGTGTATATCATTTCCTTTATTCAATGTGAATAATACGTAACCTGTCTTTAATTCATTTACAATGACCTTACACATTTTGAACCACTTATCTGAGTTTGTTGGATGTTGCTGAAGATGCTTAGTTGCCATTACAAGATCGCTATTTGTCAATAATATGGCTGTGTCGTCAATGAACATGGAAATTGTATTGATTTTAACGGAGAAATCAAAAGTATAAATGCTATATAAAACCAAGTACGCTATTGTTCGGTATGCCTGTTTGTATAGAATATATTTGGGAGTGTGCTTCATTCATGACACTTGAAAGCAATCAGTCAGATATGATTTAAATAGTGAATAATACTAGTGAGGTAATTTCTGTTTCAGTTCACAAAGTAAACCTGTATGCCACACTTTATCGAATGCTTTCTCAGGAACATGGATGTCAGTATTTTTTTACTCAAAAGTTCTGTTTATAAAATCGACTACTCGGTGAATATGTTCCATTGTACTATGCATATTTTTAAATCTAAACTACCAGTCGGGGATTATTTTTTGTTCACCAAGTATTAACCTCAACCTTTTTAAGACAAGTTTTTCAAATATTTTGGATAAAATAGACAACAAACTTATAGGCCTGTATCAAGACACATCATCTTGAGATTTTGCTGGTTTTTGTACTGTTATTATTGATGCAAACTTCTACTGTGTTGAAAAATGACTAGTGTGAAGAACTGCATTAAAAATAAATGTTAATAATGTGACAGCTTTTTTTGGTAAATTTTTTAAAAATTGATATAATTGTGTCGTATCCAGAAGATGTTTTTGTATACATGTTGTTATACTTGCAGGGATGAAATATATTTTACGAGAAGAAACATTTGAAAAGGTATTTGCAGATAGTTATACACTTTCTTCATATTCGGTTATTTCGTCTTTATTCTTGTTCAAAAATAACAGACAGGTACTTGGCAAATACTTTTGTATCTTGGTCACTTGTCACCCAGTCATTTCCCACTCTGAGAGGTGACGATGAACGAGGTGATTTCTTTTCATGGTTTTTATAACTTTCCATAAAGAGTAATCTGTATATTTACTTGGCGTTAAATGGGCCACATAATCTTGAAAACTGTAATTTTTCGCATATGCAAGGGTTTTTTGTTAACTTTTTTGATGCTCAGTTTAAAGCGGTCTTATTTATGGCTGATCTGGCCAAATTTGTCTCAATTGTCTTTTTTCAGTAATTGTAGTTCTTATTGGATCATGTGCCTACATCTTTCAAACAAGTGGTTAAGTATGCAAATTATATATATATATCTGTACTAGAGATATATAATAGTTCTGTATGCTATTTGGAGTACTGAAAAATCATATGTATTGCAAATATGGTTTTTATATTTTGATTGCGATCACGTAAGATTTCGAATTAAAATATTTTGCTTTAAATATAAACTCTAATTAGTTAAATTGATATGTAATATAAAAACCACAAAAATGTCCTAAATCAATCAAATATGAAATTCATAGTAGGTATGGAAGATTAACACGGAATATGAAAATGAAATGTTTACTTTTACAACATGGTTGATGTCTATATGTTAATATTTTCTTGTTATAATTTTGTTAAAGATAAAAACATATATTATATACTTGTAAACTGGTAACGATATTGAAAAGAATGTTAACATGGTTGTCTATGTGTTAATCTTTTCTTGTTATAATTTTGTTAAAGATAAAAGCATATATTATATATTTGTAAACCGGTAACAATTTTGAAAAGAAAGTTAACAAGGTGTCATAATTTTATAAATTAAAAGTACAAGTACATTATGCAGTAATAATTCCAAATGTTTATGTACATTATTTTTTTAATATTGTAATAAAGTACACACACACACACACACACACACACACACACACACACACATATATATATATATATATATATATATATATATATATATATATATATATATGAGCTTTTATATAATCATGTTTTTATTAGCAGTAATTTATTCTTATATATACGTTTATACAACACTAAATTAAAATTTTATTTAATGAATACATCTATTAAACGTTTTTAAAGTATATTTCTGGATAATAATGTGTTGTATATCTTAAATTTGTACTCATGAGTTAAATTTTGTAAGTTTATTTTTAAACACAATTTGTTCTACAAACTAACACACAAATACCCCACAAATTGGTCTAATAAATTTCTGATATATAACTTTAACTGTAGTAAATGATGGTAATCTGAAATATCCACGAAGGAATATATATAAATACTGTATTGGTTCGGTGATCATTGCACGTTATTAGAAACAGAAAAGAAAGTAAGAGCAAATTTTTATTGCCATGAAGCAGAGAAGGTATAAAATACAAAAGATCACCGATAAACTTTTTTTACCAGTATATATTAGATTTTACATGTCATTACATATTTAATGTAGGTATACCTAAAAAACATTTAAATGGGAAAAAGATTTTTAAGCAATATTGGATGTATTTATTTATGAATTCAAATTGTAAAGATGAATTTACACAAGCGATTAGAACGTTGATTTTCAAAATGTCAGCCGATACAAATAATTTTATATTAAATTTTGATCGTACAGTTATTACAAAATATTTCTTATACTTTAAACGAGTATATTAATTGAGATATTTGTATAATAAATAAACGTGGCCACAGAATGTGTTGTAATTTTATTAAGGTGAAATTACTAAAACATGCAATTTAAATTTTATTACGTAATTTTTAATTAATTAATTTTTATTTCTCAAACAAAACTTACTGTGTAATGAAATAAAAGCAGAAGTTTCTCACTAAGTCGCACACAATTTACCACAATAATTTGAGCTCATCATGATACAATCCAATTAGGCAACTCCCGCAATTCAAAAAGTTCTGAGCGCTACTTCCTTTTTTAGCGTTGAACTTTTGTACTATTGATATCGTGCAACGATGCATGCTTTGGTTATTTGATTGCGTAGAATTATTTCAGTATTTGTTTAAATAATGCGGGTGTGTTGATGTAAAGTACGGGTGTTTGTTCGCATATTTTGACCTCAGCTTGTATTGTTACACCTGTTCGGATGATGTTTGGTTTTTATTAAACGTTTATATTTGTAAAAAGAGAATTTTATTTTAATGGAAGATTATAATTTTTCGGAAAATTCAAATGATAAATCTAGTTCTAAAGAATTTTCTGCAAATGTTTCATCAGAACGTTACACTTCATCACCATCCAACACGGGATCGAATTATCAAAATAAAATTCAGACAATGCCGGATGATGTTCTTTCAGAAAAGTTACCCTTTTTGACACAAACTGTAGATACTAATGAAGAACAAGCTGCGCCATCTAATGATGAAGGGATTTCGACCGTAAATGTAGGAAATGGGATAATTAGCGATGCACTTACACCGGATACTGAACAGGCAGAATCTTGTGCTACTGTACCGTCTGTTCACTTATCCGCGTATAATACATCAGAACCTAGTCTTAATGTTATTAATTCGAACGCGCCTTCAAACTTATGGTCAAACTCAGTAGAAGAAAATGTGCAATACAATTTAAATACTGCTGTTAACGGCGCAATAACTTTTACGAATTATTCAAATCCTGATGTATTATACGAAGCAAACATAATTAATCAAACTCCTAATTTATCTTCACAGATGCAACGCAGATCGTACACTACGGGTAATTTTAGTCATCCTTCCGGTAATATTCCTCAAATTAATAACCAGCAAAACATATTTGTTCAGAATAAAAATTTCTCCGGCAATTGGTCTAATTCTCGGAATGTTTGGCCACCTTCGATGAATAGTCAAAGTAATATAAATAGTTTATCAAATTGGAGGGGTCGATCGGTTCCGAATTTAAATCCAGTACACAACCTTAATGGTCGTAAACTAAATAATCCTCATCTTATGCAGCAACATCTAGTACCAGTCAAGTTTCGTCGTAGCACATCGTTTCCGGGAAAGCCTATGTTCAATCAAGCAAGCTATGATATTTCAAATGATGATAACGAATTACTTTTTCAACAGTATCAGGTATGTTATGTTGTACAAATTATTCATGAACATAATTTTTTTATAGTGTCGTTTTACCGAATAATTAATATACTGAAATTAGAATTTACAGAAAATTTAATACAATAATTTTGTGCTTATCATTACGTTTATAGATGAGTTTTAAAGCTATAGAGCAACACGATTACAACTCATTTCCAGTCTAAAATCTTTCCTATTATATATCTGTATTAATATAATTTTCTAATGTTTTTGAAATTGTTTTTTCATTTGCTCTATTTTTTAGAATATGACATTGTCTAATCTTAAAGGTCAACATACTGCATGAATTAAAGAAATATATGCCAAATTTAATTCTTATAAATATTTGAGTGGAAACTTACTAATATTTTGTCATAACGATAAAACGTATAAAAAATAATAATAATAAATCACAGTGAATGCAAAGCTAGTTTATTTACGATCTTATATTCTTGTTTTTTTAAGGGCGTAAATCATGCAATTTAATTATGTTAATGTTCAAATTAACCCTGTACGCACACACAGCGAAAGTAAAATAACTTTGCATTACCTCATTTTATGGAAAGGTTTCGAGATACTTCTATTTATATAGAAAACCATTTTAAATGAATAATTTACTGAAAACTTATATACTAATTATAATAATGCCTTTTTAACAAAGTATAAACAACCCATTGATGTGACCAATATATTCGTAGTTGTGATTCTGGTAAATTTCAAAGCTATTTTATATTGTAAATATGTCAAACACTTCTTCTTATAAGATTATTTTTCGAACTTTTCGGTTAGTTATTTAATGACATTTGTTAATAAATTCGAAATATTCGATAAATTTTCTGAATATTAAGCCCCAGAAGCAGCGCGAAATCTGCTTTATAACAAGTTAACTTAAACTTGACAAGAATTTGTTGAAAATTCGGAATATTTGGAAAATAAACCCGGTTTTCTGGATTACTAAAGTTAATTATTATTCTGCGTACTTTTATTGATGATATATAAATATAATTTAAATTGTTATATTTACTTTTGCTAATCGTTAAATTTTATTATTGATCATTCAATTATCTTTTATAAATAAAACTAATTATTTATTAAGATTGGCCCTTTATCATTTCATTGGATTAAGTTGTATATAAGGCCTCTCGTGTTTTATGTCCATTACAGAATCTACAATTATAGATTTTAAATTATGGAATCTTTAATTAATCTTTCGATAACGAGGATTACTATTTTGCATCGTGCTTATTTAATACGGTGGTTAATTATGAATATTTGAAATTATCAGAGCGATGATTTGGTTTATAATTGTGATGTAAAACTCTTATTTCACTAAATTGAAGTTAAAATGTCGATTATCCTTCTTAATCTGTTATATCTACATATACGCATTGATTAAATAATTTTACTGTTCGAATTAGCTAATTGAAATCATTCAACTTTGCGTCATTCCTTAGTATGTTACCCGATATATTTAGACGATTAAACGCGTCTATATGCACATATACACAAGATATTTGGAGGAGAAATGAATATAAAAAAACTTATGTGATGTTAATAAACGCTTATTATAAAGTCAGTGATTATCATTGACACTTAATCTAGTTGTAAATGGATGGCTCGGACCTATATATATAAAATATAAATGTATAAAATTGTGTTCGCGTGTTGTATTGGTAAATATATAAATAGAGAATTTTAACAGATATATGTGTGTAAGTATGTGCGCGTATGTTTTTGATTCATGGCGAGAAATTTTATATATTGTTGTTTATTGTGTTATTTTGTTTTATTATTTTTTTATAATAATAAAATTGAAACGTTTTATGTTAAGGATATGCATATATATATATATTAAATCAATGTATTCGGTCATGCTATTAGAAATGTCGTTGTCGAAGGTGTATAAACGTAATCGTTTTTTAATTCGCTATGTAGAAATGATATATGTGACGCCAAGTGGATAAAGTTGCTATCTTTGTTGTGAGGTCGTTGTTATTCACTAGTGACGTTAAAAGTTAGAACATATGTGTGTGCGTTTAGTGAAGGTTATTTGAAGTAACTGTGACCATGAGATCTCATGTTAAAAATTGATATTTAGCAAAAATTAACTGTGGCGAGTAGCAATATTATTCTTCGCGAATATTAGACCTAAACCCGTTAATAGAAACATAGATTCACTAATGAAACGGTTTCTCTTTTTCTAATATTTTGTCTCGTTGATGGTTGTCTTTGTCTAGATTCCCACTGACCTTCTCATACGTTGGTTTGAATAGACCACGTCCGAAAATTACATGAAACTGTTCGCCATATCTTGCGCAAACAATTGTTTTTATGTATTGCTAAATTCTCCGAATGAAGATATTCGTAAAAATGAAATAAGTGTTATTTTTTTTTTAAATGTAAGAATGTTTTTTTGTATATATATATATATAAATCTTATCAATAAAACATTGTTTATTATTGAAATGGAAGTCAAAATAGTGAAGTTATTACTAAAGATCATTTTTTTTTTTAAAATACTTATATTTTAAGTAATAAATCGATGGAATATAAAGATAGAAGTTGAGTGTGAAATAGTATAGTCAAATATTTACAAATATACCAAAGAGCTCTAATCATAAATGTGTTTGTATTAATGAATGCATTGATCGGTATTACAAAGAAATGCATTCTATCTATATAGGACGAAGAGGCGATCCAAATGTTATGCGATTTCGATATTCTTTGCTTTCTGGCGTACTTTTTAAATGATTAGGCATATTTCAGATCTGTGTTGAACTTGTTGTCGTGATAATTTGTATTTTGATCTTATTTTATCCTCATATACGTTCGGTATTGTGTAAAACAAATTGTTTCACCGTTGATATGGCGCGAAAAGAAACTATCGATTCGGTGAAACAACTTGTTTTACACAATACCGAAAGATAAATATAACTTGGTATTACAGAAAAAATTGTTTTTCAAAATATGCTAAATGTTATTTTCACTAAATGTATCTATTAATCGTGTATATCATCATTCGTTTTAAAGGCTAATTCAATTCGTTGACAAGAAGTCAAAAATTTTCTACTTTCATTAAAATCCGCTCATTGATTAAGTTTAGAAGGTGGTAAACATTTTTTACTATCGATAAATTTATGTATTTGTCGTATTGTTTTTTTTTTGTTGCATCGCATTTTTTTCTTCTAGAAATTTTTTGTTGGATCGACGAAAAACACCGTCTAGATTAAATTAACATTTAGTACTTTGGAAAGTGAAACAATGCCGACTTGTACAAAATTCAAAACCATTCTTACATTACATCTTATTTATGTATCACGTAATTATGTACGAGCACTTGCGCATATTAGTATGACCAAAATTTTTGAAAATTAAATCGATGTTGAATTATATCTAAAATAAAAGTGATTTTTGCTAACTGTACGCGTGTGCTTATATTTATATATTATAGACATCATATATGTATGTACATGATGAGATTGAACCTTATTGTTATGTTCGGAAAATTTAATAATTCATTACTTTTTCTACGTGTTGATTAATATTTAGTCGCCTAACGTGTTTTTTTCTTTTTTTTTCATATACAGTCTTATTTTTTTCGTATATAATCGTCAAATTAAAGTATGGTTAAAATTAATACTAAAAATAGAAATTGCGTATATAAATGAATTCACAATCGTTAGACTAAATTGTTTTTTCTTTCGCTCATTTATTAATGAAGATAATATTTACACCGTCGTTTAAATATGCACTAGGTTATGTTGTGGTTGTTAAAATTATCCACAGGGATCATCTATGTGCATTTGAAGCTGTTAGAAATTGATATTAATTGTATATGTGGGGACTTATACATATGCTGACTATTATTATAATAGTCGTAGCGATTTCATATGATTACCGGCGCGTCAACTGGAAAAGGATAATTTTCACCTATACAGTTCATGACAATCTTCTTCCTTACCCTGGGAAAAATCAACCGATAATTCGCTTTGTCTCTGGAAATGCCTTTAATATTTAGTTGTAAATTTCGGAAATATTCCTCGTCTGTGTACGTTTGAAAAAAACTGTATAAAGAAGATCCTGTCATAATTTGAGCCAGACGATTTTTATGGATCCACATTTCCAAAGGCGTCCGCGCTTAGGAATACTCAATTTTGATAAGTTTTACTGAAACGTATCTTACCGCGTAATTCGTGCTTGAATACAACTTATTCGTGAATATAAGAATTTATTCGAGTTTCTTCTTATTTTTACGATAATTAAAATCGATCGATGAAAATGATTAACATTTATCGAATATACATTGAGAAAAAATAACAACAAGTTTCTTTATTATTTCGGTAATTAAAAAAAAAAAAAGAAGGTTTTTCGCAAAGAAGGGGAAAAAATTAGAGCTTTATATCGATAGCATGATACGCGTATAATATGTGCGCAGCATATTCTTAATGTGAAGTAGCTGTGATACCATAAAAACTTATCTCGAAAACTTAAAGCGAACGATAATAAAATATAATCTAAATATTCGGTTATACAGGAAAAAGAAAATAAAAAAAAAAAACTGCAACAAAAATGGAGATCCCGTACATATATTAACCTATGTTTAATTCTAACGCATGGTAACACATAGCACGATGTAATCTTTTGCATGTATCGTACATTTTTTTGGATAATTTATTTATATATGAATAAGGAAATCTGAGCTTTCTTTAAGTTCTAAGTTGCTACTTTATAAAGCACCACGCTCAAACCTGTGTGGACTTTTACAATTATGGGGAACCGCTTGCAGTTCAAGGACTAAAATTATTCAGCGATTTCAGTCTAATATGCTTAGATCGCTAGTTAATCCGGTACATCCGAAATGATCACACCGTATTCGTTGACTGGTAGCAATAGTACGGAATGTCACTAGTTCCGTTTTATTATTTATTCCTCACATCTCGAATGCTTATTAGCTGGTTTAATTGCAATCTATCTGAAAGTGAAAAAAAATTATATATAAAAGTAAATACGAAATTGCAATTCTGAATGCGTGTCGGTAAGTTTCGCATAATTCTGCAACGGTGATTTCGGATCACTTGTATCTTTTCAAAGTGTACTGTTGGATACTGATCGCTAAACAGAACAAACACAGAGATTAGTCTAGGTCGAATGACAGATGTATACAGTAGTTTCTTAATAACCGTCGATAAATATGATCGCTGATTAAAAATTGGCGAAGCTGTGCGTATTATCAATAATATTATTGATAAATAGTAGAATCCCGAACGGATACACTACAGGTTGATGTCCAAATAGTACGATACCTAGAAGAAAATTATCCCTCGTTATATTTTTCGTTATTCTGTATCAACCTTTCGAATTCATTGAGAATGATTTAGACGCCATAAAATAATGATACCATTTTTTTTTTTGCATGTAAAACACACATTGAATTTAATTTTATTAGCTTTCTTTGATTTGTTCTTTCGCTTGTGATGTTGTTTGTTGATGATTACGTATTCATGATCAAGAAAAGGTTAGTACAATCTATACCGAACAGTATCTATGTATTGAAGTAGTTCGGAAACATGATATCGTCGCGAAACAACAAATAAAGAAAAGAGTCAGATCCCGTAAGAAAAGAAAGTGAAAAAAAAGTACAATAAATATAGTACGATCGAAAATTATAGATAATCTCTCGTTACTCGCGGACAATTACGAAAATCCTTAATTTTGAAAGTCTCAAAGGGAAATTAGTAGCGCATTTTAGGAACATAGAAGCTGTAGTGCAGGCGACAACCGTGCTGCCGTTATGAAATAGTCTTTCCAGCGGCGAGGATGACGAAGACGACTGGACCGTCCAGCATGATTGTCCGTTGATTAGAACGGGCAAGATAGTGAAAGGGCGAAGAATGTGTAAGGAAAAATTTGAATTACGGAAGGGTAAGAAAAATATAAATAGAGGATATCGCCGCTATTTCGGGGCGACATACCAGTCATTAGGTAAAAATTCTAACTGTAAGACAACGGGTTGCTAAGGTAGTGGTGTGCGGTTTTGACAGCAACCAAGCCGTGCTGACGGTGAGACAGTCACAAGATTTTACGGACTTTTCCGATTCACATCTTTTTGTTTTATTGCTCTGTCGCCCTCGGAATTAACGCCTTATTCGCAGTTACCCCACATATCTGCTGGTGGTTCCACTGTCCGTTATCCTTGGACATTAAAGTTCCGGATCGTACTACTTCCACATATATATATATATATATATATATATATATATATATATATATATATATATATAATATTAAGGATAAGATGATTCGATGTTCTCACAGCGGAAATCTGAGATGTCAGTGTATCGATTCGGTTCTGGCGGTAAACCGGGAATGGCTGCAAACAGTCGTCTATACGATAGTCCATTACTAATGAAAACATTGTCGTCGAATGAAACATGTAAATCATGAGTAAGATTAGCTTTTGTGTAAAATCGTATGTTTTACCTAATTTGTGATTTGCATTTCAATAGAAAATATTGTTAGTTTACATAAATTTCGAAAACACAATCAACTTATAACGTTCGTATTTATTTAATAAATAATAAAGAAAAAATGAAAATATTCCTTGAAGGGGGGTTTTGTTAATTTTTCACTTATCCAAGTTTATTTTATTCATTATAATTTTATTATGTATATGAAATAGCATTGCGTTCGCGTACGTATATTTCAATGCATTCGTTGCAATTATCGTGTCTTGCGGTGAAAACTGGTTAAGATTGTGAAATAGAATATTAAGATTTAAATATAAAAAAAAAAAAAAAAAAAAAATTAAACGCAACGCCTTTATGAAGCGCCAAGAATGGCGGCGTTTATCAAGGTCAAATCTTTTTAATTATTTTGCATTTGCATCTGTAAATATATACGCGGTTTGCTCTGTTTTTACTCGATGTATTGGCCATACTTGTATTGTTAAGTAATGTATATATATATATATAAATATATATAATATATTTAATTTTGTGTATGTTAGCAAGTTCGTTCTAGTATCTTTGTATAATGCTATGTAATAATAAATTATATAATATATATATATGTATGTATGTATGTGTGTATGAGTACGTATAACATATATCTCGGATATTGATGGCGTGAAAACGTTTTTGATAACGGTAAAATTATTATTTTATCTTATCTGCAATATTATTAATGGTAACCAGAGGTAAAGAGTAAAGAGACAAGGGGTCAGTAAAATGTGGCGTAGGTTATAAATTTTTATGCCGGAATTATATTAAGCGTACTATATTATTAGTTCGCAATTGAAATTTTTTTTTTTTTTAAACTGGGCATTCTTATTCGTTGTCTATTAATGTTTTTGGTTATTTGTAAATTTTTTAATTTTTTTGTAGTTTAGGCCGATAGAAACAAATCGCCGGTGTGCGATATTCGTTATTTGAATTTTTCTTTTGTTTTTACGTCATTAGAAAAATCGAAATATTCCGAGTTTAAATTAAAAAGTCAGTTGTATCATTGAAAAAATATAATTTAGAAGAATAATTTAAAAAAAAATTAATTTCCAATAATAATTAGAAAATATGAAACAAAAATACGCGCTCAATACGTAATTGTGTTAGTTTAAAAAATTCGAATATAATTTTTCTGAAAATATAACGTTTAAATAAAAAATGTAAAACCGCCTGACTATAATAAACAAAATAAAATGGGAGATGAATTTTAACAGACAAAAAACATCAACGACAAAAGTTATTCGATTATATAGGGTCCTTCGATAATAAGGGCGGGTCGAGTCTACCTTGAAATACAATAAAACAAGCTGTGTACAAGGCATTAATGAAAATCGGTTTTTATTTGAAAGTCGCTATGTCACGGATCCGAGTGGTTCTGAAATCTTCAATGATTCTGGCGCATAGATCTGAATTTTACCGATAGGTAGCATCGTTAATGTTAACTTTAAGGGCGTTGGTCGATTGCGACTTTTTGGTATAGACTTGCGACTTTAGAAAACCACATCAAAAGTTTAGTGGGGTCAAATCGCGCGTTCTTGATGACCAAATTCACATCACCTCTATGACAAATATCCTTAAATCTTTAACTTTTTCACGCAGAATATCTCTGTGTGGCATGTATCGTCGTCAAACTCGACATGGTGATTTAACTGTTACAACAGAATAATAAACAAGACCTACGCCACTAAGCAACATAAAATTATACTCTATCGCAAGCCTAATGGATGTACGTTATTGAGCTTTAACAAACTTGTGTCGTTACACCGTCGATTTATTTCCGCGATTTATAAATTATAAAATTATCTTTTTGTCATTCTGGAACACGTTAATTTTTTTTTCATTGTCCTAAATAATCTTAAGAAAAATTTCTGAAAATATTAGAGTCGCCCAATATTTCTCGTCTAAACTTATTTTCGATATTCTTTCTGATTATATATATATATATATATATATATATATATATATATATATATAACACATTTATATTTACATATATATTTATATACATAAATTAATGATCAGCACTTGTAAAATATTTCGAAGAAATTCTAAAAGAAAAAAAAAAACATAATTCTGTTCTTTATTTATCCCACGATTGTAATAAAAATTCGTCTACTACTTGAAAGAAAAATTATCGTGACGATCTAATACGAATCATTAGTAGAAATTTTTTTTCAAATTGATTGATGAAATAAATCCATCGATGAAAATAACCAAACATGTCGCAGGATGATGAATGGTATTATTCTGCAGACGGCGCGACACGCTTACTAATGTGCCCGTTAATAAATATCGAAATATGTCCGTCGGAACGTGTGTCCGGAATTACATTTAAGAAGTCATTTCAAAAAATCATTTAACGGAAATTGATTTTTTCGTTTTTAATTCGTAACATTGTTAAAGTCGATAACAACCTGGAAACGTGATTATTTATTTAAACCTTGTAGTTATATGGATTGGGTCGCCTCTATTATGCAAGTCTTAAATTTTTTTCCTCTGCTGTTAACATTTCAATTGAATGTAGCTCTTGATATTCGCTTCTTTCTCAATTGTATCCATTCATGTTAGTCTTCCTTTCGGCCTGCACGCAGGTATTTTTGCTTCCCTAATATCGTTTAATGGGAGGCATCATGTTTTAACACACGTGCCTATTTTTTGCATTGTTTTTTTTTTCCTAATCGTTTTTACGAGTGAGTGCTCGGTTAAATATATATATAACTACTCTTTTTTGATAAAGGAGATTAACAAGCAAAAGTGAAATGAAAGATGTTCCTGTAGTTGAAATAACGATCTAGTGAGCGTCCACTAATAATAACGTTTATTATTGCTATATAAATCTCTATTTATAATGTAACCAATTTAAGTATGTAATTTCTGTGTTATTCTATAAGTTTACAATTCAATCAACACATACTAATATTTCGTTAGTTAATAATTTATTATTAAGCACACATGTTATTCAATGTACACAGAAAAGATTAATAAACTTGCCCCACTGGTATCTGGAATTTGGTATATATATATATATATATATAAGTCTCTATAATCGACTGCGCCTGTGATAAGCGGTATAGATTTTTCAGTCGATAACTGTTATCTCGATATCGTTGCGAACTGCTTGATTTATTTTTCTGTTCTATCGCCTTTAGGTAGTTTATCTGTTTTTTTGTCTTATCAGATCTGTATCACGAATTTTCTTAATTTTTTCTAATAAAATACCATTACGATATCAATGTCTTTAATTTTTGCGCTAATTATATTTGTACTTAATATTATATTTTTTATCTTTATATATATATATATATATATATAAAGATAAAAAATATATTTATATAAAAGGTATTTGTGCAGCCTGATGAGTGTGTATATGTAGAAATTTGAGAAAGATTACGTCCATCAGTGGACCGATATGGGCCAGTCAGTTTACTTCTGACAGCAATTCGTAGTTTAAAATAAAAACACAATTAAAGAGTTCCGGTACTTGAGAACTATAAGTAAATAAATAAATAAAAAGTGTATTTTTACATTTAAAATAAGAAACAACAAATATCGTCTATACGTACCGAAATAGTGTAAAATTCTCCCCGTGTATCGCGATATATAAATATAAAAACAAAAGAAACGAAGCTTAAAGCAAATAAACTGCAGGAAAAACCACCACCAAAACCTGCATGAAATAAGTATATAATAAAATAAAATAATAACATAAAATATAGTATGCGATAACAGACGATCAGAGTAGCAATAAATAGGAAAATAAATAACTATATACATAAAATAAACTTAAACTTAAATAATAACTATATATCATCGGGAATGCCGGCTACTCATCATAATAATGTATGTTTAATTCTTTTATGTTTATATTTCTTATATTTTAATTGGAGACTAGTGCGAGTGTAGTCTCCTATATTGTTTATAATGGAATACTCACTTAGGGTACAATCATAGAAAAATTTTTTGGTTTGCTGATTTATTACTTGATGCACGTATGGTAATTTCAAAGTTCTGTGCAAACGATCTATCTTAGCATAAAACGGAGCTTTAAGAATAATTCTGCAACATTTATTTTGCATGGCTTGCAATTTAGATAAGTTAGAGTGACTTGCGTAAGACCACACAGGACACGCGTACAACATTATCGGTCTTAAGATACATTTGTAGATAATTAGCTTATTTGCAGAATTAACGTAGCATTTCCTATTAAAGACTGGATATAATTTAAATAAAGAGGCTTGAGTTTTATTAACGGCGTGTTCGATATGTTTAGAAAAGGTAAGACCTTTATCTAGAATAACACCAAGATTTTTGATCTGAGTCTTCCATTCTATGGGTATGTTATTTATTATTATAGGAAAAGTTGAATATATTGGAGAGTAGTGATTCGTAACTGTCGAAAAGCTTCATTAAAAACTTTTAGTGATTGTGTTTTATTTTGTTTGTTTATAATTAATTATTATAGGAGTTACAGAGTTTGGTCTTCTTTTTGTAAATAATATTGACTGTGTTTTATCAGTATTTATGTTAATTTTCCATTTATTGAAGTATGATCTTAATTTCTCAAATCCTATGCTTAGCCTTCTTTGAATAGTATCTGTACGATACGACGTACAATATATAGCTGTATCATCCGCATACAACGCCATCTGAAGGTGTTTATCCATGGGAATGTCATTAATAAATAAGAGAAAAAGATAGGGTCCAAGTATACTCCCTTGAGGTACTCCAGCTAGTATAGACCTTTCCACAGAGTTACAATCATTTATTTTTACCATAAATTTCCTATCTGTTAAATAATCTTTAATAAATCTAACGATATAATTTGGAAATTTTAGTTGAATTAATTTATATATTAATCCGAGATGCCATGTAGTATCAAAGGCTTTCTCAATGTCTATGAGAAGTAAACCTGTATGTTTATTTTGATTAAAACCATCTGTTATGAAATCAGTAATCCTCGCCAACTGCATAACTGTCGATAGTTTACTCCTGAATCCAAACTGTTGTTCAATAAGAATATTATTAATTTGTGTAAAGGTTTGTATTCGACTGAGAATAATTTTTTCAGCTATTTTGTTAAGATTACTGAGAAGAGAGACAGGACGTAAATTAACCGGATCCGAGGTATTCTTACCAGCCTTAGGGATGGGTATTACTTTAGACGTCTTCCAAGAAATGGGGAAATGCGAAAGTAGTAACATAGAATAAATTATGATAGTTAATTTAACTAGAGCTTTAATGGGTAGATTTTTAAGGAAAATCGTACAAACCTTATCCAACCCAACTGACTTTTTATTTTTTAGTTTCTTTATATGATTATGTATTTCAGCAACAGTAGTTAGGTCCGCTGCTCTCATTCCATCAGAAGAAATACGTAGATATTTTTTGACATTGGAATTGACTTTGGCATTCTGATAAGCAGATGCCATGTTACAATTCTGAGCATGCACCCTGAGTATATATTAGCTAAAAGTTCACTTTTATCTTGATCCGAATAGACGACTTTATCCTGATAATTTAACGGAGGTAAGTATGTCCGAGGATTAGTAAATACTTTGACTGCTTTCCATAGACTATTATCACGGGACGATAACGAATTCAGCTTAGATCTCCAACTATTATTATAGTTTTCTCTTAATTCGTATTTGACTAATCTACATAAATATTTAAAGAATAACCTATATGTAGGAATACGGCGTTTTTGATATCGACGTCTAATGAAATTTTTAAACTTTATCAATGTAATAAGTCGAGGAGAAATTTTTGTAGGCTTATTCGGGGGAACAGTAATCTTAGGAATAGCTGCATCAGCTGCAGTAAGGATGACATTAGTAAAGCGAATTACTTCTTCATCTAACTGTTCATTAGTTTTGAAAGGACCTTGTAAAGTTAAGTTATTGGAAACATAATGTCTAAATAAATTCCAGTCAGCCTTTTGAAACACATACTTGAAATGAGGAGTAAATACAGACGAGTTATTACTTGTGGTGTTTATTTTAAACACGATAGGATTATGATTCGAACTCAATAATGGTAGAGAAACTGATTTAGATACCTCCTGAATATTTTTTACTAATACGAAATCGATAATGCTAGGGTGTAGTCGAGCGTTATCCGGATAAAACGTCGGCTCATCCGGAGTTATAATATGAAAATTAAATTTATCGGACATGTTTAGAAGGCAGTTACCAGAGGAATTGTTAGAATAGCAGTTCCACGCTTTGTGTCTTGCATTGAAATCAGCAACAATTAACACTTTATTGAATGAAGTTAAAAGTTTATGGATGTCATGATAAAAATTTTTAGAAGAGATTTTAGGAGAACAATAGACCGAGTAAATAAATATGGCATGATTAGGCATTTGAAGGTTAATTCCGACAGCTTCAATTTTTTTTAAGGAAGGTATTGTAATCGGGAAATGATTGATATAATTTTTAATGAAAAGAGCTACTCCCCCACCATAAGTATTTCGATCTGATCTGTAAACCTTATACCCAGGGCATTTTAGCTTATAATTATCGTTAATTTTTGTTTCACTAATGCAAGCTATGTGAATATTTTTATCATGTAACTGTTGCCCAAATTCTAAAAATTTATCTTTAATGGAATTAGCATTCCAACCCATGACATTAAAGATATTATTCACACATGTTACTTTACTTTATTAGTGCACCTAAAATATAAATATATGTAGTATATGGTTATGTTGTTAATATTCGTGCCATGTAATATATTTTATATATATATATATTACAAGATAACTCGTATATACTATTATTATTATTATTATTACAAAAAAAAATAAATAGTATTTATAAAAAAAAAATTATTTTATATTTAAAAAGAAAACTATTATATATTTATTAATTAAAAAATAATAATTTAATTAAAAAAATAAAATAAAAACTAACCTAAACCGGATTTATAATTACTTGCCATCCTTCTTTTGTAAATTGTAACTGTCTTGATCAAGTAACTGACAACTGAACTATTTGACGAGAAAAAATTAGAACTCTCTCGAAAATAAATAACCAACCCTTTTTATACCGTTTTGTTAAACAAAAATTACTGGATTTTCTTCATTATTTACTGGCTAAATTTATTTGGTCAAACTAATTTACTGGTTTTTTCCATTGACTAACTAAAATTAATTTTAACTATTTTATAATAATAGTTTATCTACTACAAATCCGATTTGGTTATATTATAATAATTTTAATATATTTTATTTTAATTAAATAAATAATTATATATATATTTTGTTTTATTATATTAATTAAATTAAATATTAGTTTTCCACCTTCAATATAATAAATTTAGATTTATTATAACGTGAACATACGACGATCGTCGTAATATATATATATATATATAATATATAGAATGAACAGTCAATATAATATGCATGATGCTCTCGAAAATAATTTCGAGCTATTTTTTAATGTGTAAGCATTTTCATGTTGTGTACGTAACAATAACTAAATTGAATTGAAATTATCAATTATTTTTATTACTATTATTATTATTAGTAGTAGTAGTAGTAATGCTGTTATTATTACAGAAAAACGTTATAAATTATGAATTTAAAATAAATCAAGTTACTTATGTTAAATTAATAGTATTGCAAAAATATTAAGAATACCGCGTGTGTCTTACTATTATTATAACTTGAATGGCGGAGATTACTTACGAATTTTATTACATTATACTTATTTTATTTATCAAAATAAATAATATATATGGAAAATAAATTAACATTGACGTCGTTAGTATGGATACTTTTAGTCTATATACTTATTTCCAGTTTTATATTTTTTAATATTAAATATGATACGTGGATTTTGAATGATTTATAGATTCAAATTGCTATTCCAAGTATATTATATATATATATGAATATTTGTATATCGTAGGGGTCATACTCGTTTTGTTGTCATCTTTCTGTAAAAGTAGTCCCTTGTTTTCAGTGTCCTAAAGTCTCGCACTAATACGTTCGATTTTTAATCGTTTTCGTCATTATTATAATACTTTTTTTTTTATTTTTATCTAATGTGTGTTTTATTCAATAAAATTTTGTCGCCCATTAAACTGCTGACTGATCAGATAATACTTTAAGGAAAATAATGAGGTTTTATGTCTAGTTGAAATTATAAATTTATAATGTTGATAATTTTTTTTTCGCCCATTTGTAGGTGTAAATAGTAAATTTCAATGAAACAAAAATGTTGAACACTAATAATAGAGCTGATATAATAAAATGTCATAAGGCTAAATATATATGACTATGTTTGATAGTCAACAGGTAAGATATATTTATTGGAAGTGGAATATTGAGAGAGATCGGTTGAGTTTAGAGCTGTAGTTAGAATATTCCTGTTTGGGAAGACAAAATTGGAATGTAACAGTATGATAGTAGCCGATTTTTTTCAAGACGTAATCAGCATATGTAAGTGAAGAAATGGTGAAGTATGCTATCCGAAACGTTTATCGTCATAGAGGAGTATATGGGATGAGCATAACGTTATTCGAAACAGTCCTTACTACAGCATCAGCTGTACTATTAGAAATATAGCAGAATATCCCAGACAGAAATACCGGATTGAGTCAATAAGGAAACCGTAACTCCAAATAAAAATTTTATTATGATATCATATCCAGTCGGGCATTACAGTTCCCCCAAATTCATGTTTTTTCGTCGATATCTTTATATAGTTTACCGGAGTTAAACTTTCCAATTATACTACTACAGTTAAATAGGTGCTCGTTATTCCAAATTTCGCACATTTACACTGACCATCTTAAACCATCTTTTATTTATTTATGTAAATTGTACGATCTCGTATGCGCTGTACACCTACGAATTCGGTTTAAAGTTTTCCACAAGTTGTATTAACTAGGAGTTCGATCACTGCGCAACTTGTGTAATAGCTAATGATTTTGTCTTTCTCTTTAATCATATCTACCACTTCTTCTTTAGCGTGATTGTATCTTTTATAGTATCGACGTAGTCAGTCGACGAGGATTTTACATCGCTGTAACGTACTCGTGTTACAGGTAAATGCGTTGTTTATCCTTTTGGAATGAATTTCATTGGCCAAAAATTTACCTTCGGCATACAACTAGCATTCTTCATTTAGGCTTTTATTACGATTTTTCTTTTAATAAATTTCAAGCCATTACAGTTAGTAGACGGTTTCTCTCTCGAAAAAAAATTATATTATTGGCTGCCATCGTTAAAAGGTTTAATGCCCTTAAAAGAGCGTTACATTTAAATAAAACTATATTCCCGTGTGTATTTGTGGGCGCATGTAGTATATGTGCAATGTATATGTTGTATAAAATCAATTTCCGGTCAGTAGATTGATAGTTGACCTTATTCAAACCCTTATATATTTTTCTCTGCATATATATATATATAATGTATATATGTGTGTGTGTGAATGTATATATATGTTTATGTATGTTTATGTACATAAATATTAATGTGAATGTGTGTATATAATGCGTTGCTTACCTGTGTACGATGAGTAACAATTATTGCGTGTTGTCAAATAAATGAAGTAGGATGTTAAATAATGAATTACATTTTCAACATGTACTCTGTATTAATTTATATCCGTACTGACTAACGTTTGGTTTTATCGACAACATAAATTACGACTGGAAAATAGGGAGATATCGATATGTGTAGTTGAAACGTGGTTAGCAATTAAAGTCATCGACCTATCCAGAATAAAATAAAATAATTGAAAAAAAAAATGGAATATACGATAACGATAAATGTGTGTATTTTTTATGTAGTCGTAATCGGTGATTAATGATTATGTATATAATCCGAAAGATAATTTTGGTAATAAAAATTAAATGTAATTTATTTCGCAACGTTTAAGTAGGGTGTAAAGCAATATTATAATTTAGAGTGATTCGTCTCTCTCTCTCTCTCTCTCTCTCTCTCTATATATATATATATATATATATATATATATATATATATATATATATATATATATATATATATATATATATATAATAGATAATAGTTGCAGATTTGCTTTTTTCCTGCAGTATTTAACGTTTTGTTTTGTTTTATTCTTTATATTCCTACTGTGTTATTATGGTAAGGTGTTCCCGGTACATAATGTTTGTAACCATGTTATATTTTATTTTGTGTTTCACTTTGCAAATATATTGCTGCGAATATTTTCATTATAATCATTGCATTGGATTATTTTTTTAACTGTCTGTCTGTCTGTTCCAATGTAACTCAAAACTGTTAAAGCAATGATGATTGAATTCTTATAGTCTATATTATCGGATTCGTTCTAAGCTTTGTTTCACATTAATATCACAGATCACAAAAATTACAATAATTTAAAGTTTTAAAATATCGCTGTCTCTTTTAAGAGTTATATATCAGTATAGCGCGTATATATATATATAAAAGTCCATTATTTTGGCCACGCCCCTAACATAGCAAGAGTTGTTTTGTATTGCGAGTGTTATAGTGAAGGTACATTCGAACCGAAAAACGTGTTTTTTAAAACTTTAAATGATTATTTAATTTCTATCCTATTTGTGATATCAATGCGAAATAAAGATTAAAAAAATAATTATACAGGCAAACTTACGTCTAATGTATACATATATATATTTCTTGATCGGAGCTACCGATTTGATATTCACGCTTCAAAGTATATAACATTTTTTTCATCCGAATATCTTTTGCGTTTACCGTTGGCTGTATCTCCTCATCTTATAATTAAAAGAGGTAATTTCGATTTGTTCGACTTTAACTCCATTTCGTTGTTGGTATTTTTTTATTTTATTCAGCAGCTGATCTTTCGCGAGAATCGTTATACGTTTAAAATTAAATTCCTTCGTTTATTAGAAATTTCATTTTATTCCATTTACGTGTGAAATTGAAGCTTCTCTATATCGGTCGTCTACACGCTGGTTTTCCGAAAAAGACGTCGAAATAAATCGTGATGTTTTTCCTATCGTTTGTTGCCGAGAGAGAATTAATCGTGTGTTTTTATTTAACGCAATAATTGCTGTATACTTCTGTGTAAATATGTATTCTCGAAATATACGTTGTGTAATCACGTACTTATGATAGTTCCTATTTGTAACGTATTTATTTGTCGGTAATCGGGTTTTAACGTTAAAACATTAAGCGATTTAAAGACACAATAATTATAGTCTATAGTTTTGCGAAATGATACTTCTTCGAGGTTGCAAAAGTAAATATACGATGCGTGTGCGTAAGGTTATTACGTAAATCGTTTATTAGGTTTTTATCGTCGGTGGTGTATCTCCTTTAATAATGAGATTTTTTTTTTTTAACATCTTACGAGACATTTTTCGCAGTTGTCACTTTGCAGTTCGTTTTCTTTTATGCATTTTACGATTGCAGAATTCTCGTTACGACGTATTGGTTAAGTTGTTTTTTTTTGTGTTTATTTTTTTCGTACATATCCGATAATATCAAGTTATATCACGTCTTAACCAATGACCTTGGATATTAATTAACCGTTAGAGTTTCCTCCGTTCTTCGTCAGTGATAAAGGTTTGTTGTTGGTTTTATCACCGAACGTTCGTTCCACGCACTAACTTACGTTATCTATCTTCGTTGAATACGTGCAGACGTATTAGCGCTATTCTGGCCGCATGATATGAGCATTTATCTTATTTGTATATGTTTTATGTCGACGTGTGTCTGAAATTTCCCCGTTCATAAATTTGACAAAAATTATTTCGGACGTTTAAAAATTTTACTATCGTCTTTGAGAGATGACGGTAGAATAAATTTATGTTATCGGGGCATTTTTCTTTTCATTTTTTATTTACTTTTTTTTTTTTAGGTTGCCATCAATCCTACAATATTAGTATGACCGTTTGTTTATTATAAACATTTTATTTGCAATTAATTTTAAAATTTAAGAATATTCATCATCTACTTAAAATATCGCTTCTCGACCTGGCAACAGATTAAACAGAGGTATATTAACTATTCTTATCACCTTAATATTTGATATACTCTAATTTTTCCTTAACTAGCGTTATATATATATATATAAGAAGTTACCCTCGGTTTCGCCTGTATAATTATAATTTTTTTTAATACAATATCGCTATCTCTTTCTCTTAATAGATTTATATATTAGTATAGTATACGTATGTATATATATATATATCCATTCGTTATTTCTAACGCAACAAAACGTGGTTTGTACGGGTTGTGTTGGTAGTGAAGGTACATTCGAACCGAAAAACGTGTTCAATTTAAAAAAGGCTTGGCAGAGATATCGCTATGTGATATGAATGTGAATCAAATCTTAAAACGAATCCAGCAATATAGGCTATGATCTGTCCGTATTTAATCATTATTGCTTTAATAGTTTTTTAGTTAAATCGGAACAGACAGAAAGACAGACAAAAATTAAAAGAAAAAAATGATTTTCTTGTTGTGTGATAGCCCAATGCAGTGATTATAATGAAAATATCCGCAAATCACAAACACTACGGTTTTATATATTATTATAGATTTGTATATAATATAATGTTCTTATAATATGTTCTAAAAAGTTATGTTTTAATTATTTATAATTAATTATAATAATAAAATTTGTTTCGAATTAATTTCAAAAATAATAAATATTCAATTTATAATCGATACTAAAGAACTCCTTAATCGATAACATTTGATACCAATCGTAGAATATTTGTTTATTATAATCATTAAACTTTCAAAGAAGTATAATTTTTTCCAAGAAGTTTTTCTTTTCGTAAATTATATGCTATGCTTTTAATAAATATATTTAATCATTTTAAATAGAATATGCGATAAATAACTGGGTTAATAACGAGTTTTTTGTTTCGATCCTGTGGATTTAGTAAGTGTTCCAAAAATTGAATTTTTTCGAAAATTTTTAACTGCCAAGGAAAAATTTTTTCATCAGTAGTCGTTTTTATGCGAATGTAGCATGTATAGAAAAAATAGTCAATTTTGAACTTACTTGTGGGAGTTCATCTTTAGCCATTATTATCTATTTATCTAATTTTTTTTTTTCTTCGAAAAACGATTATATGCCATTTCATTCGTTGGGCTAGATAAAAATAAAATTTTATTTTGCGACGATAATTCTTTCGATCAAATTTTTCACGGTGTTGCTTAAGTCGTTATCTAATGATCTTCAATATCGAATAATAATTTGAACGTATTATATTGGATTTACGCTTCTATTTTGCTACATTGTAATTTTATTTAATGATCGACTGTTTTTTTATCTCCATTAATTTCTAGTATCATTTCCCGTGTTACGTATTTTCTAGTATTGATTTCATTTTCATTGACTGTCCTAAAGATCATACCTTTGTGTCGAAACTTCGAACGACTTCACTATGTTTTACCAATACTTATATTCCGTGAAACATACGTTTCGGAGTACGTTCATTTTTTTTTTTACTAGCCAATCCACTTTCAACGTGACTTCGCTGACTGCTGTTCAATTGAACAATTGGTTATTTTTGTATTATCTTCTCCTTGGATATGCAATCCTTCTAGGTTATTTGAAGAGTCTGTTCTAATAATCTTAAATGACAAATTTCTAATTTTTTATGCTCTTTAATTTTTATTGGCCGTGTATTTGAACTGTGTATAACAACGTGGTCGCCATTATTATATCGATCGTTTTAGTAGCAATTGTTAAATTTTCATTATTAAAAACTCGCGTAGAAAACGTCAACATCGTATTACTTACTCTGTATGAGATTTCTTCATATACTATCACCGATAATATTACCGAAATATTTAAATTCTTTTATTTTATTGAATTTTTATTTTCGTCGAGATATTTTTTATTCGTTGTAGGTATTCGTATTTCTTGATGCTAGTTAAATGAACAAGGCAAAATAAAGTAACTGTGACGTCACTTGTAGACCAAGGAGAAGTTAAATGTTACGCTTGTAAATTCATCTAGGATAGTTATAAATTAAATAATTTATTTGATTAATTTGTTCGAAATGATTAATATTAAACTTTATTACGACGTGAAATTTTTACATTCAGTTAATTTTAATAAAAACATTTAAATATCGCGTCTTTACCATAAATATATGCTTACCAATAGAAAACGCGATTATTATAATAACTACGATATAATGATATAAAATTATGATGGAAAATTACATTGCTTATTCTGTTAATGAAATCATTTAAATATTTCGTCTTTGCCATAAATATTTTTTAAAGATCTGTTGAAATCCGTAAAAGAATATTGAAATACACTTACCGATTTAAGAGTCTAGAAACTCACACGTACATTCATTAACCTGATTCAGTTTCTTCATTTTGATCTTTAACTTCATATCGCTTCGTGGTTTTGCTAACAACTATTGTTATCTCCTATTTCCTAACTGGATAAAAGTCCTTTGTTTAATAAAAGTATATATAACTTGTTCGGGAACTGTTGGCATTTCTTTTGTTAATTGTTTCACCAATTTATATACGGCGTCTTTATATTTTTTGATTTTCTTCTCCGATAATTTTCCATATGTTTTCAAATTTTCAGATGATTAAGCCACCATAAGACGAATGCCCAATTCAGGATGTAGAATTATTATTTTCTTTAAAAGTTAGTTTTCCTAATTCTGAAAAATCTTCACGTAATATCTTAAAAAATAATCCAGTCCTTCCTCGCGAATCATCGTTTTATAATCGTCACTATCTTTTTGAACGTCCTTTTCTATTAAAATATTTGTATCTGTTTCATTTACTTCGTGGAAGTTAACGCATGTTTTTTTAAAAACTTGCTGTATTAAAAATGGCTGGTCATTTTGATTATACGTATTTATATTATTCTGCACAATTCCTGGATTTGCCGAACATTATTGAACGAATTCTATATAAAGCATTCAAGGGTTAGGGATGGTTATTTAATCCACCTCTCGTTCGTATCTGAGAAGAAAAATTTCCGTCGTCACAATCAGAAACACTATTTTGTCGCGTCGCACGGATTTCTCTTGGCCCATTTGATCGCTCTAGTTTGAAAACTCGGATTTCTGAAGGAATTTCAAAAATTCAACGACCTATGTTCAGAAAAATGTTCGAAAATTGTGTAAAGACTGAATGAATGTATTGTTTCAAATGAAGGTGATCTGAACGATATTGTGTTTCACAAATGATGGCAAGCTAATCTCTCGTTTTTATATTTTAAAATAAAATTTCATTTAAAATTTTTTGTCGTGTAGTTTTTGAGCTATTCAAAAAACAACAAGTCCATCTTCTGTGAGTCATCCTATACTAAGATGACTTGGTGTACAAACTACGTCCCACGACCAAGTTTTTCAACGATTTTTCGTGCTACATGGGAATATAATAACCTTGCTTTCACGCCATCATGTAACTGTTGCATAAGTGACAGGTATTCTATTATTTGTAAAATTTTTGAAGTGCATCTCTACAGTATGGCTCTTTACACATCAATGAATGTCATACACACTTCTTTGTTAGTGATGATGAATATGAATAAGTTTCGTTAGTCGATGGTACCTTTATATTTATTTTTAAATATATTACGATTTTTTAAACGTTAGTTTAACTTAAAATACGAATTAAAAAACTATTAGTTAAAATTAATTTGTGTTAACGGTATCTTTTTTCCAGGATGTATTTGTAATATATATATATATATATATATATATATAAATATTAAAGGGAAAAATCGAATTTTTAAAATATCTCAGTTTGTAAAATACGCCGATCGAAGATGATTTTTATAAATAATATATTTTTTTTAATTTAAAAAAAATAATTTTTGAAATTACCTCAATGTTGTATTTTTAAAATATTTTTATCGTTTTATAACTTTCCACATTAACTCCAGATTTTCTTAATAAACTTAATTTTTCTTCTTTTTTATTACTAATAATTTATTTTATTATCGTTTATTATTATTAGTTTAAGTTATTTATAACTTGATAATGGCTTTAGCACTGAAAAGCTTTGTAATTTATCTTTATTGTCGCATATATATAATATATTATATAATATATAGTTTTCGAGAAAAATTGTGAACAGGAAAATAAATTCGTATTCTTTAAACAATTCGCTGTATGAAAAATTCACGTTAGGAGCTGATACGTCATAGATACGCGTAATAGTATAAATCGTAAAAACTTTACTATAATGTTTTAAACTTACACGAACACGATTTATTATATATGTATGCTGATGATGCTGAGGACTGATTATGCAATTTAAACGCGCGCGCCCTCTATGTGCACATTTAGGTAACGATTAAAGTTGTTAAAGAGGTTAATTAGTTACTAGGGACGTGCTTCGAATTCATTGTCATGGGAAAATCGCTAGTTAAATAATATACATATGTTCTTGAGTGTTGTGTTTAAATAATGGAGTTCTTTCAATATCTATTTATTATCATTATTAATGCCATTATATCGAGCTCAACATTATGATATGTGTACATTACGTGTGTGTGCGTGTAAAATCGAAATATCATAATTAAAGAGCAATATAAATTAATAGTTATAAGTGTTTTTTTTTTTATCTAAATGAAAAAACAATACATATAAACGTAGTAAAACGATAAAAATACTTATGTAATGAAACGAAGTATTCGTTTATTTATTTTGTAAATCGGTTAATTAAGAATATAATTCGTAGTTTTTATTTTAAATTTGTCTTCATTTAAGTTCTGGAGTTACAAAAATATCGTAATTAAAGCGGAATAAATAGCCTACTTTAAAGGAAATCGGAATAATTTCAGTACGCCCGCGTATGGTTAGTGCTACTTAATTAATAAACAATAAAATGCATGTGACGCGCGTATAAATTTATTAAAAAATAAATAAATAATTACTATTTAACGTGGGTGAATTAATAGCAAATCGTCAGAATTAAGGGAATGACAACTAGTTTTCCTGTGGACTCTAAATGCAATTACTATCGTTTCGTAAATATTTAGAGCGTGTAATGCGTATTGATACAAAAAAAAAGCTTACCTAAAAATATACGTCCTATTAATTTGCTCAGTAACTTATGTAAACTCGCGGAAAAAATATATTACATAATAAGTTAAAGCATTTTCTGAGATTCACAAGCTTATTCTCAATGTACAATTCGGTTTCTCCCTCTCAACCGTTATCCTACTGCGCAACAAGTGACCAGGATTACTGAATTCATTACACATAATTTTTCTTCTTCCAATTAACGTGCCATATGCTGCTGCAAGGCCGGAGATACGGATGAGAGAAGACTTAGATTAGAAAGGAAAGGTCGGATGATTGGATGAATTGAAGAACACGATGTATATTATCTGGTCCCGAATTCAGTAATTCATTCAAAGTCGTTGACGGAGTAATTTAGTGCGCAAAGAGCTGTGATTATTACAATCGATTTTAAGAGATGATGCGTTGTGAAGATATTGTTGTCGCATGAACAACGCGGAGGAAGTTGAAGCTGAGCAGGTAAATGTGATAGCTGTATGGCCAAATCTAAGACGACGTGAGGCTTTCGGCGATTCAGAAGGAGTAATGAACGTGCAGTGTCTAATTTTATTGATATTAATTTATTATTAAGTAGCATATGCGCCCAGATGGACTGTTACTCATGATTTAATTAATGAGATATTGATTTTAAAGCACCTACACGCGGAATGGCAAGATTTGGACGAGGAAGCATGGCTGGTTTATTTCATTTGATACACTGGTGTGGTTTTACTAAATGTATCTAAAACATTTCATACAACTTATCGCAAAAGTGTTGTTTTTTTTTTTAAATAAAATTATGTAGATTTCCGAAATATTTAGTTATAACTACCTTAATAGTAGATTATTCTAGGTAATTTAAATTTATGTATACTAAATATACAGAATCATCTCACAAAAGGCAAAACATTATCGGCCAGCTAGATCACCCTTATCTCACTCCTTCAGATTTTTTTCTATGTAGTTACCTAAAGAATAAAATTTATGAAACCCCCATCGCAAGTATCGAAGAGCTCAAAAAATAAATTCAATGAAATATCTCAAATTTCTGTTGGACATTCAGGAACGTCTTTGCCAAGCTTGGAAAATGATGGATATTATTTTTAACATTTATTGTGAACTACGAAGTTTGACAAAATATATTATCATATTTTTTATAATTTTTTGTATCCTATTTTAATAATTTTTTTCATACGTCAATTATGAAACACCCTATTTATATATATATATATATATATATATATATATATATATATATATATATATATATATATATATATATATATATTGTGTGTGTGTGTGTGTGTGAGGAGTAAAAACGTTTTGTCATACAAGACGATTTAAATGTAACTTAAGAGGAACGACAGAATTTTTGTTATTCTGGCTTTATCTAAAATTTGTAAACAATTGTTCGAAATGAAATATTTTCGTACTTGCGTCATTTCATAGGAACGTGTTTATTTTTAGAATGAAACCAGAAATTTTTACTTACTATGCGGAAATATTAGACTATTTATCATGTTTACTTTCATGTAAGACTGCTCAAATTTATAAAAACTTGTCATTTTTTGTTGTACTTCTAAGAGAATTTTAAAAATGCGGAATAAAGTAAGAAATATTAAGTCATATATAATGAATTCATGAATATTTAGCGTGCGCGTATTACAAACGCACGTATTACATGTGATGTTTGGTAATTTTTTTTATGTCTAGCTTCAATTGAGCAGTTCGGATATGTAAAATTATTTAATGATTCAGTTTCAATATGTGATATTAAATGTTAAACTAATACATTTAAAAACAAATATTACTTTACTTATTCAATTTTTTATTTGTGTTCATTTATTATAACACGTTACATACATGTACACATACACGTATACATATTTATAATAATTTTTTTATGTATTTATCATTTTTTAAATTCTAATAAATTAAATGTATAAAACTTGTACTTTGAAAATGAAGCAAAATAATTTTCTTTGTCCAATGTGAACCGACTTCTCTGGTGCACCCTGTATATAGTACGTACATACCTCCTGCACATATGTATGTAATTTTATGAAGGTTAAGTGTAAATGGATATTTTTTTATACTTTGTTATCATTTTTAAGTAATTTTTATTTCTATGTAATTCAAGTTACACAATTTGGAATTAATTTTAATTAATCAGTTTTATCATAATGATCGCGGGAATGTTTAAAAACGGGTTCAGTTGTTCCCTTAGTTCAACGTGTATATATATATATATATATTATATATATATATATATATATATATATATATATATATATATATAAGATACATATATATATAAAATTACCTTGAAAGTACTTAGGCCGATATTTATCTAAAATTAAAAACAGTAGGGTTGTAATAAACAAAAATTATTTTCATTCTTCTTTCAATGCGGCATTACAAAGAGGTTTGCTGAGTATGTGTAAACAGACATTTTGTAAACATATTTTAATGATAGTATTGATTTCTTGCGAAACAATACGAAGTAAATACTTTTAATTCTATATTTTACAAAATTTTATTCTAGATATTTTATGTTTCGATTTTCGCATATTACAGAAATGGTAATAACAACTCTCCCCCTTTTTTTGACTGGTGTCATTTGGACCGTTTAGAACTTCATTGCCGACTGTTTCCGATAGTTGCAGTTTTCAGTCTACTGTGTTGCATTACTGACTTGCCAATTATTTCATTTTTCAATGTATTGTGCATTTTCATTGTGCTCTGCGGCGTCCATCTTCCGATTTTCCTTCTGGAGTTGTTTTTTTTTTTATAGAACACGTTCATCTTAGTGTGTAACTGAAGTACGAGATTTTATTTTTATTTACTTTAACCCTGTTGTATTAGATTATCTGCAGTTCTTTCTCCTATCTCGAGAATTCCATATTTTAAATATTCTACCTGATTTAATTAGCTCGCGTTAAATAAATTGTAAATCTTATATTATAATTCACATTTCTTCTGTATAATGTCATCTATTATTAACAATGAAAGTTCTCTTTTTTCAATTTTATTTAAAACTGGAACTTCGACCGTGTAATTTTTTTTAATACAATATCGCTGTCAAACGTGGTTTGTATTGCTTGAGTTGGTAGTGAAGGTACATTCGAACCGGAAAACCGTGTTAAATTTTAAATGATTTAGCAGAGATATCGCTGTCTCATACTTTTTAAAACTTTACATTAGTGATAAGAACCCGATAATGTAAGCTATAATGCTGTATGAATTTCATCATTATCGCTGTAATAGTTTTTAAGTTAAATCGAAACAGACGGACAGACAAAAATTAAAAAAAAAAAAATTGATTTTCTGTTGATGTGTGGTAAAAATATACCAATGCAGCGATTATAATGAAAATATTCGCAAATCACACATAGAATTTTGTATATTAGTATAGACTTAATCTTTTAAATTATATACGATTTTATAGTTTTTAAAAGTTTTTCGGTACGAATAAGATTAAAATTTATAAATATGAATGTAACTTTGATTTTGACGATACTCAGACTATTTTGTATTATACTATATTACGAATGAAACTTATCTTAAAATAAATGATTACATGCAAATATATATCTATGTATGTTATTTATTTTATTTCATCACCTTTCTAAAATATTTATTTATAATTTTAATAATTAATGATTTTTAAAAATATCACGTGTAAAGCTAAAAAAAAAAAAAGTATAATTTGATAAATGCGTAATGTAGTGATCATTAAGCTACTATTTTCTTTATAATATTTATTTTGAAACTAAAAATGAGTTTGATTTAATACTGTTTCTAATATTGTTATGTAATCATCTTTATATATATATTATTATTTTTGACATATTCTATTACTTTGGCAGTGAGAATGTTGTACATATTAACTACATATCTAATGATATTAGTGTATCGTTATTATTAAGTTTTATTTCTTACAATCTATTAATTCTATATTATTTTTAATACTAAATTTATCTTAAAATTCATAATTTTCTTTTAAAAATTCCGATATGTTTCTTGAAATTTTATATTGATGACGTTTACTAATAGTCTAATGGTTTTATTTTCTTTATGTAATTTTATTAAGCCTGTAAAAATTTGTGCTTCTGAATTGATTTCAGTTAGATTTTTGTAGAGTATGTGTATGTTTGAATTATTATTTGTGTTGTGATTCTTGTTTTTTTTTGTTTTTATCACTATCCGGCTATTTTTCATGTTTATTTTTTTTTATAGTAAAGCTAGAGGCACGGGGTTTAGATTGTTATAAGCTGGCAAATAATTCGGTTTGTTTTAAAAAACTAAAGACCTGGTTGATAGTGTCTACATTATCCTTAAGTAAGCATCTTAAATCGGATGATGCGGTCTGATAGTTTTGCGGTATTGTTCATAGACCGGACAATTTATCAACAGATGTTTGACAAGCTGACAGCTACATCGATCGCACATGGGGGCGTGGTGCTTTACTGTCCAGTAAATAAGCGTGTGTTAATTTTGTGTAGCCTATTCGTAGCCGGCATAGGATTACTTCCTCCGTTGATAATTTTTATAAATTGTACATCTTAATTAGTATTTTTACATTTATATTTCATATATATTGTATATATTTTTATATTTTATCATATGTTCACCACTCGATAATGGCTTAATAGACGATAAACTTCGTGATTTTTGATAAAACGTTTAGCGATTTTAACTCATTTCTCGTTATTTTCTTTTATCTTTCGAAAAAGTGTGCATCGTGCTTCGTTTTCAGATTACAAAATATTTTGTTCGTTTAATATTTTCTTAAATTATGCTCAGGCTACATTTTTGCGAAGACAATATAATGTTTTAATATATTAACGTTAATTTCAGTAAATATTATATATTCTTATTACCATTTAATGAATAGTAACGTTTATCATATGCAGGAAGCTTTTTTTTTACATTTTTTTTTTCTAATGTACACAGAATGAATCCGCGGTTGTCTTACTTATTTACAAGTTGAACTAATTAGCGCTCAAGTAATTTTAATAGTTGTTTGAAAATACTATTTCCCGGATATTGTTATTGTATTTAATTTCATTTCTTGATCATGCGGCTTTATTAAGTGGATATGTCATTTAAGTCGAATTAAATGTGTTTTCGCGCGTCGTTCGTATACGATTATGGTAGTCGTGATTTATTCACTTGTTCATCGAGTGTTACGTGTTCATAATGGAGTTTTGGAATTCTATTGACGTGTGCGCGTAATTGTAATGTTTACGAAGAATTTGTCTACAAATTGCGGACTTTATTTTTATAAAACCGTTGATTTTTGGAATAGTTGAGCGGGAAGACTTCTCGGACAATTTTTGGTAGTTGAAATATAGTCTCTCTCAGCCGAACGATTCGTGTAAAAAGTATTTTTACCTTATATCTCCACATTTGCCACGTCCTCGTTCGATTAGCAGTACACTCATTCCTTGTGTGGAAGATTGAGACTTTTCTCAGTTTCGGTTGAAGCATCTACGATCTTATCTTTGTTCAATTTTATGCTTCTTCAATTTTTTTCTCGTCACTACCGGTCAGTTAGTCGTACAACCAATTTTCTCGCTATCTCATTAGGTATCCTAGTTCATATCGGAAACTATCCGACATTATTCGTGAACATTTTATGTTTAAATTACGACGTATGGATTTGTTTCTAGCGGTAAAATACCACAATTGTTAAACCTTAGTTTTTATTGCGCAAATACTGAATTTTGTTCTTTGCGCAACTCTGTGATTAAAAAATCAACTTGATATATACTCTCGTTGTAAAAGTTAATTTTCCTTCGGCCTCCATTGGTTGTTGATTTCTTGTTATTTTGCGACCTTAATGGTAAATTATCTTTTTTGGTTAATTGTCTCAAATAAGTACTACATATAGTTAATTTTAATTATATATATATAACCAATGTTTATTATAAATATTGCTAATTAAATATTTCGTAGTCGATGTGTTACCATTATTATATTTTACATTTCTTATGATTGACTATGACTATATTATTACGCTCATTTGCTTGACGATACGTTTGAAATTTCGACGTATAGTTTTCACTTTGGGCGTACATTAAGGTTAAGATCGTGTTCACAGATTTATGCGGAATTATTCGTATTTTTCTGAAAGTGATCTTATACACATTATTAATACATTTGTTTATTTATTCAAAATTTATTCTGATGAATTTAAATTATATTTAAATTGTAAATTTCGTTAATGGGTTTTAATATTGACAAGATTTCAGCATTTAAATGTTATAAGGCGAATAATTAAAATATGTTCAACCGTGTTATTTAATTCAATTTAATTAGTCGTTTACGAAATAATAGACTCCGGTAATTATTCAACTTTTACGTTTACAAAATATTTCTTACATGTTTTATCTAATAATTTTTCTTTGAAAAAATTAAAATATGTTACAATTTGTTTTGTTTTTTTTAAATATATTGTTATGTACGATCTTAATACTACTATTAAATAAGTACATATGTTAGTAATAGAGACAAAGAAAAATATAAGTGAACATGTATGGAGTTATACACCAGCGTGTAGAACTCCTTGAATTACTAAATTAGTAATGCTGTTACTGGACAAGATCACTTGTGGATGGCGACGTTTAAGTCGTCTGACATCGTTTTTGGTATCTAAAACTTGACGAGCTTCTGCATTTACATGCTTAAGCAGTCGCTTTTCATGCGCTGCAGCAAACTCTTGCATAACATCATCGACAAACTTCATTTGTAAATCGTGATGTATATGTCTTCATTTCGCGAATACCGGTAGACATCCACAATTGCGCGTAAAATGATGTTCTGCCGTTTCTGTAATATGTTACAATTGAATTATAAATATATTTTACGCCGACAACTGCTAAGTTCGTCAACTGTTATATTCATAAATGCTTGTGATACATTTTTCACGAGTTACAAAATGAAGGTTTTTTTTAGTATTTTGAAATTTCTTTAATTTTTCTCTACTTATAAAATGACGACGATATAAATTTCGAAATATTGTTAAAATTAATTTGCAACCCACTATTTTCGCGTGACGCCATTTGCGGTAAGACGTAATGGTAACCTATTTTTATCGGTATATTCCTATTTAACAAGAAAGGACATCATATTTTATTTATAATATTTGCACGTTTAATTATATTGTTCTGTGCATCGGAAAACGTAATTACAATTTTTAGTAACAAAAAGAAACTAACAAGGCCGAACTTGTTGTTCCATACGACTGGTCGCTCGCAGGAAGTATGTACATATGTATGTGTGCATTTGTATATATATATATATATATATATATATATATATTGTGTGTGTGAATTAGCAATGAAATAAATGATTAGTGGTTTAGTGGGTTTTCATATTTAGTGAAATTTATTTTTTATACAGTCCAAAGGATATATATATATATATATATGAAAAACTATATTTGACTTTACGAATAGAAATTTACTCTGGAAAATTCTCTTTCGTTACGCAGCGTACGAATAATTGTAAACATTGTGCAAAATTTTGTCACATTTTTGCAGGATTATAAACGATGGTATTCCAATTCAGATTTTACTGTAATCTCCATGATAGGGTTACCTAGTTTATTTCAATAATTGTTGATTACGGATTTACCTACACGGGATTAGATAAAAAAAGACGTTATGTATTGAAATTATGGTACATTTGTTCTCAATAACGAAAACATTGCTGGCTTCATATCGTCAGTAAATAAGTTATTTCATGTATTGAATATAAATAAGTTGTTTCATGTAATGAATATCGTGACAAAACACGTATCACATTCGGTAAGTAAACATTTAAACTTAATTACTAAAAACAGTTGAAATCACTAAATTTATTTAATTATGCGAAGCTTTTCGGCATTTACGCCATTGTCAAGCTATATACAATTAAAATTAACTCTACAAAATCATAAAATATTAATTTAAAACTAAGTTTACAATTTTACACTAAAATGAATTATAAAACGTTTAAAGCTGGTTTTATGAAATTCTAGCTACAGACTTACAGTGTATGTCCTCCGGGTTATTATCGTATTGTCACGTGAAATATTTTAAAACGGGCGCATAAAGATTTCACTATTTATTGTTAATTCGTGTTAGCGTTGATAATATTTGTATACAATAGAAACGCCTGAAGGCATGAACTAGTTTACTAAAATTTTAATATTTTTTTTATTTTAAAATATATTATTAATAAAATATTAAATATTTTTTTAAAAAATATATTATTAATAAAGAAACTCGATTAATGTGACCAACTGTCAAAACATAAAATTGTAAACGTCCGCGTTTTAGCACTAAAATAGGTCTAGATATACTGTTTTCCAATTTGATGCGAAATCATCGGATTGACAATTAAACGCGAGAATATTATCTTGCGTGATGGATTAATTGTCGAAAAACTTTGATAATTTAAAGATAAAGTTACCTATTTACATTACTATTTTCATTTTTCAAACGGAAATAATTACACCTCATTACTTGCATTTTAATCGCTCATTTCTTAACACATTGGATTAAAATATGGTAATGATACACTCGTTTATCAAATTTGATATATATATTATATATATATATATATATATATAATCGATAAGCTAAAGATAATAGTATAAAATAATTTTTAACGTGTAACTCATTGGTCATTGTGTTTATCTGTATGGTTTTATAATCTGTTACTTTTGTGGTTTAGAATGACATATTTCTTCCAGATTCGATATTGGGTTTTTTTTCTTTGTTTTTAATTATGGTGAAAGTAGTCGTTAATATTATTATTGTGGTTTTACACGTTTTTCATTTAACGGTTTTAGGAAGAAAAAAATATGCAAAATAATATAAGAATTTATTTAAAGACGTTTTTTTTATTATTTTCAACAAACGTCTACCTTAATGGCGATCTTCTTGAGTTGTTCAAATAATTGAATGTAATTATATATATTTCATTTATTACTAGAATTTATCGGAATACGAACTCTTTATGCAGGTACTGTAATTTATTATCTGCATTTACTTTTTAACGTTTATTTTGTAGTTACATATTATGCAGTTGTAACTATCTCTGTGCTATAAATAAAGTTTTTTTTTTCTTTGTTATTTAATTCAATTTTTATTTAATTTGGTCGATTATTATTTATGGCGTTTTCAAATTTTCTTGATTTCTATTATTATTATTTAATTTTGTTGGTTATTATTATTATTTAAATCGTATTCGTTGTTATAGTTACCATTATTAATTGTAAAGAAAATGACAATATCTTTATCGAAGACGAAAAAAGAACTGATTATAAAAAAAAAATATTCCGATATAATGAAAATAAATGCGAGTCGAAATATATCTTAGATCAGTCTCTTTTATAGGGTAAAAACGGAGACATTTTGATATAAAATATTTTAATTATACGTACATTTTCATTCAATATCTTTATTAGTTCATTTTTTCTAATTTTCTTCGTCAAATCTTTTTTATAACGTTGATTTTTATCGTAAATCAAAAATGATTTTGTTTATTGTCGTGAAAAATTTAACTATTTCGGCCTGATTACGATTAAAATGAGAGAAAATGTTTTTAATTTTCAACGTACCTTAGTTACATTGTTCGCATTGTATTATTCCGTTGTTTACTTATTTATATGTAAAAATTATATATTTATATAATATCAGATTAATAATAATTTTAAACGCGTTTATAATTGCGTATTTAAATATATTTAGCCACGTACATTATTGGTGACATTATTTCCCTTTAATATATTGATCGATTGATTATTATTATTGAAAATGAAAAACGTCACGAGATAAAAACATTGACTGGTTTTGAACAAAAAATTGAAAAAATAAATAAGTAAAAATCTGAAAATCGGTAATCAACTATGAAATCTTAAAATTGTATTTATTCTTATTATTCTTATATTGCTATTGTTATTACTCCAGTTTACAACCCAAAGACACATTAATCACCCAAATCCAACAGACCATGGTTAATCTCGTAAAAGACAACTGCGGGGTAACATACTTACGGGTTCCCCGGCCATATCGGGATGCCTGGCAATGATGGACGCGCACGGACAGCGGTCTATTGCCCGGTGAGTGTCCACCCAGCTACTGTCAATGAAGATTCCAACATGAGTAAAAACTGAAATAGAGGACGCGCTGGAATTCTCAACAAACCTTTTAAAAATCATTAAAATCATCGATCGAACTATGCTGGCCACTGGAGGGTGTGTCTCGGTGCGACTTTACAATAATCAACCGCTTGAGAACTGGTCGCATTTCTCTGACTTATGATTACGTCTAATGTAGGATTTCACCTCCCACAATCTGCCCTTTCACTTTCTAACAATTTTATAGTCCATCCTATACTTTTGGCTTGTACTGAATGTACAACATCCCATCTGTCTTTACAAACAATCTTCTCCAATGATCCTAATCTGATCAGATCGCCCCAGTAATAGTGTGTATGCCGTAATAACCTCTGTACTTACACAGGAAACAGAAAAAATATTATTGTTGTTTTTATTTTATGGATGATTTCGAGAGAAAAGACTTAATATTTTTCTCGATTATTCCTTTTTATAATTAAGTTATTGTAATTTTAATGATAATGTCCGAAATGAAAATTTTATTTTTCCTCCTAAATTCAATTTTTGCTTCCGTAGTGTAAATAAAAAAAAAAAAAGTGTTTATTTAATCTTTACCGTTCGAGATGAGAAAATTGTACAGAATTGTGACGCATTTCGGCACGTCCCTTTTTCATTTTTCGAAAAATTTAGAACGCCTTTACATCGATTTTTGAACTGATAGTCGTACTAAAAACCCTATGACCCATTTTCCAACTAATACTTCTTCCATTAATGCGCCTTTTTCCTGGGCGTTGCAGAATGAGAGATTAAATTAGATTAGATATGTAACCTCGTTGTTAATAATAATAATAATATTAATTATTATTATTCTAACTAAGCGGTATTGACTTTTAACTCTGTTATTATAGTTATTATGAACTCCTAACAAGCGCGCGCGTTTATTGGAATATATTGTAATTATTCTCTAAATTTCGAACAACTGTACGGCCTTTCACTAAGCTACTTATTAAAGTTTTGCGATATAATAGTATACACACGTATTGTTAGGTTTATGAAAGATATTTTCGGTTACAAGCTGAATTTCAGATCGATTTAAATAAAATTTGACGTTAATTTAAATTTATTTTCGGTTTCTGATAAGTTCAAAGTAGAGCTAAATAGAAGTAACCGCTGGGTTTTTGTTTTTTCTATTTATAATGGTTAAAATTTTTGAAAAAAAAAATTTAAAAAAAAAAAGGAAGAAAAGAATTTTATATTTTTATGATATCGAGTTGCGGGGTCAACTAAGTGTCCTAAATACCGACTTAGCGTTAATCGTAAACGAAATTTTATGAAGGGCTTTTATATTATCACGGACGAGATCGCCAGATATGGAAATAGATAATAAAATTGTTGATTAAAACGTGTCCAAGTTCACAACTGATATCGATCAATGTCCACGTTAACATTATACGAATACAAACGTAATATGAACGGAGATAAATTAAATAAGTAAACGTAACTATTTCGTATTTCGTAGCCGTGTGTACATAGGCACACTGGGGGGGGGCTGCTATTCCGTTTTGTAATGTTTCGATTCTATTGTTTAAAAAAAACATCATGCATATTTATTTATTTTTATTTATACTACAAGTGTAATTATTATTATTATTAAATTAGATTTACGTACCGTGCATACCAGCTATGGTTAGAGACATTGTAGGAAAAGGAAATATATAAATTAGCGAGCAGAGGCCGGATTTATAAAAAAGAAAATAGTTAAATTGGAGAACGAAAAAACTTTTAAGATGATGAGAAGAGGAGAAGTCTCAGGTTTGTGTCTGTTTCTTAAAGAGTATAAATTCAACGAGGATTGTATGACACAGCGGAGAATCTGATAATGAGACCATAACATGGGTTTTCCCACTTGGAAGTAACATATTCTACGCTGACAGCGAAGTCTTGATAGATGGAAGTTTATTCGCGCCTTTTGACTTTTGTATGGAACTCGATATCTGTTGCTGAAACGGTAACACTTGGCTCCAACAGAGTCACAGCAACCTCATTTCAAGCCGTGTCTGCCAGCTTGTTACACTCCTCTGATTTATACTTATTGCGATCGTAATGTTACGTTTCTAGTATTCTTCGTTTTCTTCTTAATTAATATTTAAATAAAATTAAATTCCGTAATTTTAATAAATTTTGTTATAAAATTAATTTCTAATTCACAGACCACGAAAATAGATATTTTAGTCGAATTAACACTTGGCAATTCATCTCTTAAATTCTAGTCCCTACCAAAAAAATAAAAAAAAAAAAAGTATCCTGGGTGCAACTTTGGCCGTGCGCACGCCGAATGCGCATTTATTTTTTTTTTTGCTAAACGTATATTTAGGAATATATATTTTTAAATGTGTAATATTGCGTCAACTCGTTCTTGTATAAAGATTAAGAGGGCGTATGACTAAATTATGTTGTAATTAAAATTATGATTATATTAATGATAAAATATTATGTTCACCGTTTTTTCCACTTATCATTATCGGTTGGCAACAACTTATTTTCTTGTTGGTAAAATTGATATGGACCGATTTACTTTTATTTAGATTAATTCTTCAATCCTAGTCGATTTTCAGACGACATTTAGATGTGGTTTCACTTTTTGGATTGACTTTTCAGTCGATCCACTGCCAGTATTGCCGTGTCATCCGCAAACATTTGTTGTTGTGATGTTTTCTACCAATCGGAATATCCGGGGTGTATAATAGATACAATATCAACACGTTTCCTTAAGCGACTCCCCAGCATTTATCGGCTGTATTTGTGAATAGCTAGTTTTTTGTTTTATTTGGGGGGGGGTCTGTTAATAAGGCTGAAAAACTTTACAATATTCTGGAAAATATTTTTAAATTTTGTATATCAGTCCTTCGTGTCAGACTCTATGGAAAGCCACATCCAAAAAGACTTCATCTGTTCCGGTGCTTTTTCTATTATATCGGTAACTCTGTATAGTTGATCAATCATCGAATTGATGATCAGGCAACAATTTTTCACAATAGTATTTTGCATTCGTTTAAGAAATAATAAATTCGTGATAGGTGTGTTTGATTTGATTTCTATATTTCAATTTAATTTATCTAATTACTATTCGGTTACCGTTTATATTTTCAATTATCGGTTAATTGTTTTTGTGAAAAATTAAGCCTCGGCAATCTCGACTAAAATTCTACTTTGACTATATATTTATAATTACAATGAAAACTACTTTGCGTATATTTTTTATAATTATAATTACGCGTGTGAAAATTTTAGTTGTAATGTAAACAGTCTGCGCGTACTGTTTAAAATATGTTTATATACACAAGTGGTTGATTTTATCGCGAGAGTTTTTCGTATACACAACTCGGCTGTAATAAAAGAACAACGCGGCATCGTCGCAATGTTGTAATACCGGAGTCGTTTAATTGTCGCCATGATTAATGATGTACGTCTTCTGTACGCTATTGCATAATCAATGCGTTACCTGCACTTGTTAATTTATCTCCGTCTTTCTCGGTTTTTTTTTTTTTTGGAGGGGATGCCAAAAAATTGTTATTTTTTAAATTATTTTATCCAGCGTTCGAGACGACTTTTTTTTTTAAAATTTTGTCGATAATTAAATGTATCTGTCAACACTCGCTGGTTTAGATATAGAATGTAAAACTCCGATTAACACCGTGTCATTATGAAAATTTTTTACACAAAATATAAATTTCGACGCATAAAACGATTAAACTTTCTTCATTATATAGTTAACGTTATTTGGATAAGTTGTCGCGTTTTTTAAAGGTGCAGTTTCCTTCATTATATAATAAAATGACCGGGTGAAGATGAAAAATGTTCCGTAATATTTATTTTGATGCCGTTAAATAGTTTTTAACGCGTTTATATAATAAATATTTTCAAGACGTTCCACGTCCACTAAATACCCGTTGTTTAGGCACGTATAAAATCGTTTTTGACGAAATGAAAGAATTACTGTTTGCCTCATTAATTGCGATAGTGAAATTCGATATAGATGAAAGTAAATATTTTATCGGAGTTCTACTACGGGCAAGTTAAATAAAAATATAAATATCGCGCCTATACGATAAAAATTTATATAATTTATTTTTTATTAATGATTTTTTCTGATTTCCCACCCGGTTAATAGACATCGGTTTAGAACTACTTCTTACAGAAACAATCTAATGATAGGAATAAAATAATATGAGATTCACACACACTTATGGTGGATATTGTTCTATACACATACACATAAGAGAGATTAGGTTTGCATTTGTTTCTCATAATTTGCTTAATTAATGCCTAGAGCTAATTATTTAACAAATTATTATGCTTACTACCAAACAGAATAGAAAATAATAAATAAATAGTAAAGATTATATGTATGCTCTTACTACTATTATATGTTCAGGCTGAAAGTTTATTTTGTATGTTAAAAATATGTGCTTATACATGAAGTCGAGCAAATATGAAACAATGATTAAAAGTACATTTTATTTTTTCACAGTATCTCTATAACACGCCTGTCTTTAATTTTTTTTTTTTTTTTTTTTTTTTTTTTTTTAATCTAGTAGTATGCAGAATCTGAAGAGCAAAGATTTTAAAATTTCTTGTTCCATTTCTGTCTTTTAGATTAAAATTATCTATTTTCTATTTTCTTTTAAAATTGTCTATGTTCTATTTTCTTACATTATTATATATAACGAGCATTCTAATAAGATATGTCTGGGTGATTCTGTATTCCCACGGGCCCATTAATCGTTGCTTTTTAGACTAAATTTACATAAATATTCTGCAAAGTTGTGTTAATTTCAACAGATGGAAAAAACTATGGATCGATTTAATTAGTCATTATTAAAAATATATACGTAGCTAATTCTTCACTTACTATCGATATTATTTAAATAAAAACAAATAAATATATATATTGTATATTTTACTAATAAAATTGGTAATGTGAAATTTATATATGACATTTAGTGATTTTAACTATTTTTTGTTTATTTTTTAAAAATCACTACATTTCGCACTGTTAAATGTATATTAACGTAGTTGCTGGAGTGCTTGATTATCAACTTGACGGTCGTTCGAAATCCGACATAGAAAGTTTTTCATCGTTATTTAATTCATAATTACCACGGAGAAGGTAGTGACACTCCACTCCGTATAACACATCATATGCACTCGCATCTGCGTTGCATATAAATATAATGCCTTGAATGCTAGCTCATTTTGTAGGTTAAAATAAACGTTACAATAGCTAGTCACGACGTTCGGCAACGGATAATGAAGCGAAGATATATAATGTATTGTGTTGGGATATTCTTATTTTGTCTTTTCTCTTGGATTATCCATTTTTGTATTTTTTTTTTTTTTTACGTTTTTGTTTTCATTATGTTGTTTTTTTAATACTCGCAATTTTTCTTTGACAATTTATAGTCTAGCAGCTTTTTAACAATACCGCTTAAAATTAAAGACAGATTGATGTATAAGTTTAAAGCTTCCTTCGATTAATTACTTATATATTCGGCCGTTTTTCCATGTAAATTTTTCATCCAGGTTCAAGCCCCGGTATTATACACTATCCGAAGTACAGGTCGTTTTCCCGTTCAGCTTTACCTAATTTACAACTAAATTATTACCTAATTTCTTTATATATATATATATATGTCTGATGTAGCGGATGTCCGAATACACTACTTTGTAAATCTGTTCGGTCGATTAAGTAAATACTTGAATATTAACGTTTGAAATTTATCCGAAAATATCTTTCTTCAAAGTAAAATACGATTGACGAGTACGTGTCGTTCTCTTTTTCAATGTCTAAAAGTATTGCCGAGTAGAGTGTCAACAACTTTGCGTACAGTGTAAGGTGGTTACACTGTTTCCGGAAACTAAATTGATAATTCGGAATATTTTAAAAAATAATATCGGTAAGCGGTTATTTTACGCGATTTATGAATCGACCGATTTTATTTTAATCGTTTTTTATATTAATTATTTATGATGTTTGATATTTCTTGCGCGCGCGTGTGTGTATGCGTTGGCGAAATACATGAATCCAAAAATAAATCTTCAAAGCTAATAACATTTCTTCAACTTCCGTATTTAATGTATAATTTAATCGCTCGCCCGCGTTGGCATTATTAAAGTTTTTGTTTAAACTGTCCAAATATTATAATCCGTTAATCGAACTATTTAGAAACGCGGATAAAGAGCAAATAACGCCCGCGTGTCAGAAAGAAATTAAAGTAATAATTTAATCATTCAGTTGTAAATTAGAATATTAAGCGACTAACAGTGAATGAGACAGAGCCATCCGTCTTTGTCGATTAACGAATGAGATATAAAAAAAATTAATTATTATTTCCTTCTATTTATTTATTATTTTATTGTTCGTCGCCGTTGTGATAATAGAAAACGATTTAATTACTATCTTTCTCTCGGCGTATGCGTATCGCCTATTTCGATTTTAATTATGAAATAACAATGGTTCAATTACAAAAGGCCAGCTGCCAATAAACATTTCGATCTAGGCGTGTTACTTAAGCCCCCGTAAATTCGAATGGTTTTTATTTTTTCGAATGTTACAATTTAGGCATACGAGATATTTCATCTGCTCGATTATTTTTTGTTTAGATTTTTTCCGCATTCAAAATTGCTGCATTACGATTTTCCAATTTGACAAATTCCCCTAGATTTTTTTTCTGTTTGTTTTTCCAATAGATGACGAACTTCGATGTCACTCGATATTTCCTTCAAAACCACTTTATCTTTCCTCGAACTGTTTCTATCTGTTCTTCAGAGACTCTGTAAGCAAATATTCAATTAGTTAACTGTATAGGGTTCGATTTATCTGACTGTAAAGAATAATTCGCCATATTTTCGTCGTATCTATCAATTGTCCGAGTAAAATCTTTACCGCTTCTGATTTACTTTAGTTGAAGCCTAAAATTCTTTTTTTGTACATAGCATTCGTCTTTAACGTGCGATTCAGTATGCCGGAAAATTGACGTAAATTTCTTATTTAAAAAAATCTTTTGCATATTAAAAAAAAAATTTATTAATATCCAAAAAATTTAGAGCGTTATTTCTTTTTTCAGAACAATTATATTCGTGATTAAATTAGCCAATAGCTGCCAGGTAGCTGTTGTCGTTTGTTGAAGTCATATCTTTCTGACGGAAGATGTGTATGAAGAAGCGAAGTAAACATTCTGTCGTATACAAATTGAAGTACCACACGGTAGTGTTTTATGACCTATCTTGTTTCTCTTGTGTACGGCTGATATTCCATTAACGGATGACATCACCACAGCAATAGCTGATGATACGGCAATATTGTCTGTGAGTAATTCATAAGTAGAAGCGAATGATAACCTGCAAAACGCATTAGACTAAGTTTCAAGGTAAAAATCCGTTCACGTTAATTACGCTCAAAAAAAAAAAAATCCGCAGTATAGTGTTTACGTCAATAACCAGCAGACCCCGTAGCAGAATTGAGCGAAGTATCTTGGACTGCTTCTTGATGCTCATTTAACATGGAAACATCACGTGAGACAGAAAGCAGGACAAATCCGACTTAAAATTCGTTAAATGTGACGACTGTTAGGAAGAAATTCACAACTAATGGATCATCAAACTCATCTAGACCTACGGGATGCAACTTTGAAGATGCGCAAAGCCTGCTAACCCAATGATTATTCAACTTAAGCCGAAATAAAGTTATTCGTGCAAAATGCAGGTTGGTATCAGAGAAACGACGATCTGTATGCTGATTTGAATTTGAAGTGAGTAGATGAGGTCATTATAACTTCATTAACGAGCACGAAAAGCGACTCTACGAATATCCGAATATTGAGGCAACACATTTGCCCGACACGCTAACGGATGTCAGACGCCTTATAGCCAAACGATTAAAAAAAAAAAACAAAAACTTCTAGATGATCATTTTAGAAGAAATTCTGATAGTTTATGAAACAGAAACGTGAACGTTTTAAACGTAATTTTTTACAAATAAAAGTATTTATTACAACCAACCACTTTAAATATACGCGTTTAGCCTGTTTTTTCATATATTAATGATACAATAAATCTGCGTATACATTAATTTTATATAAACGCACTATACATTAATTTTATATAAACGCGCATACATGTATACATACATATATATACAATATCATAATCGTTCTCGTATTGTTCGTTGCTAAACATCGTGCCTAACCCATTCTACGTTATTTTTGGGTCAAAATTCGTTAGCATTTTATTAAGGCACTAGGTGTCTGTGTAGGCGCGCGCGCGTATATGTTATAATACGGAGTGGAAACAGCTATATGGATGAAAACCTTTATACCAGAACTGGGGGTCAAATCTTCCACCGATAAGTTGATTATTGAGGGTTGTAGCAACTCCACCACAGTTGCATTTTATATATATGCGTGTGTGTGTATATATATATATATATATATATATATACACACACAAAATAGAGAGGGTTTGTAACGGTGATACTTCAGCGTTCTATTCGTACGACCTAAATTCGAGTTTTAAGAATTTTTAACGATAAAAAGGTACTGATTAACTCGGTTTTCTAAAATTAGTTTGCAGAAAAGTAAAGAAAAGTCGCAGAAACAAATAAACCATATTTGACGGCCCCTATGTTGTAAATCTTTGACTTTGTGTAGCTTTTACTAACTTTCAAATATATATATATATATATATATATATATATGTATGTTTGTGTGTGTGTTTAATGGTTCTCTTTACCCCCATTTCGGAAAAATTATGCTTCATATTACGCAGTGCATTTAATTACATGATCGTGCTGTTAATTATATTTCGTTGTTTTGTTTTGATTTTTTCAAGTCTTTTTTTTTGTGGGGAGGGGCTTTTAGTTATCAGATTGTTATTTTTAATCAAAACCATAAATATACACATTCTCTTTCTGTTAGTATATATATTGATTTAATAATTTTCGATAATGTTAACTTTTGTAAATTTTCCCACATACGTGCAACATAAATTATTTCTAGTCAATGCTATACCAGTTTTTAGAATAATAATAATCTACTCTCGGGGGAAAAAAGTAAATAAATATAAATCGTATTATTAAAAATAAAAATAAAATGATAAATTATAATTATACCACAAATTGAATTGCTTTATTAATTTGTTTATGCGGGTCAAAAATATAATCGATCATATCTACAAGGTGTGTAGGACCGTGAGATATTAAATTTTATATATATATATATATATATATATATATATATATATCTTCCTAGTAGTACCGAACCGTAGTAATCTAAATAGTAGCTGTCGCGTCCTTTTTATTTAGTTCTAAATTAAACTTGGGCTAGTCTGTTTTCAGGTTTCGATTAATATCGTGATACCTTGATCGTCGTTTTACGAATTTAGGGCGTTTATCGATTTTATCATCGCTGTTAATAAAATA